>CM019713.1:4290495-4840495 GCA_009760885.1 Achatina immaculata
CCTACACCTTTCACCTACATCTCACACCTACACCTCACACTTACATCTCTAACCTACATTTCTCATCTACACCTCACACCTACACCTCACACCTACACCTCACACTTACATCTCTAACCTACACCTTTCACCTACATCTCACACCTACACCTCACACCTACACCTCAACCTACATTTCTCATCTACACCTCACACCTACACATCACACCTACACCTCACACTTACATCTCTAACCTACACTTTTCACCTACAGTGCCTGTATAGTATAAGTGTGCTTACAGTTGTCAGTGTCTGTATAGTATAAGTGTGCTTACAGTTGTCAGTGCCTGTTTAGTATAAGTGTGCTTACAGTTGTCAGTGTCTGTATAGTATAAGTGTGCTTACAGTTGTCAGTGTCTGTATAGTATACGTGTACTTACAGATGTCAGTGTCTGTATAAGTGTGCTTACAGTTGTCAGTGTCTGTATAGTATAGTGTACTTACAGATGTCAGTGTCTGTATAAGTGTGCTTACAGTTGTCAATGTCTGTATAGTGTTAGCGTACTTACAGTTGTCAGTGTCTGTATAGTGTAACACTTAGTTGTCAGTGTCTGTATAGTATAACACCTAGTTATCAGTGTTTGTATGTATAGTATAACACTTAATTGTTAGTGGCTGTATAGTATAACACTTATTTGTTAGTATCTGTAAAGTGTAACACTTCAAGCGTTGCTTTTTTTTGTATATTCTGTATTTGCTTGTTTGTACATACCTCTGTCTTTGCTTCTTTCTTGTGCAGTCTTCACTGGTACCTGCTTATTCGACAACAACGGCAGCCAAGGTGCCAAGCTCTCTAGCCACATGCAGTTATTTGACATATAACGCGCAGCTCGCTGGCCACATACGGCTTTTTTTTACGTATAACGCGAGGCTCACCGAAATATGTGAGCTGAACATCACAATTAATATAAACAAAAGTAAATAAGACATTTTTAAACTTTAAAAAATGCTGAAGGACATCCTGGTGTGGAAAGCATAACACCTTAAGGACATGCCCCGAGTGTAATGAAGCAGTTCCCCTGGACAACCAACAGTACCGAGTCTTTTTCCAGTTGAAGTTCAAACTGTATAATTATTTACTGGGAGTAAACCGAGAGTCATTTACTGGGAGTAAACCGAGAGTCATTTACTGGGAATAAACCGAGAGTCCACTGAATTAAGACGTAAGTTTAATGTTTACGCTGAATAAATATATTCAAGAATTTAAATGCTAATTTAAATTATGGATCTGAATAAAGGATTAAAGAAAATTCGGTTCCGCAAAGTCCACAAAAGAACTGTGCTGGAGAATCAGCAATCTGTACAATCTGCAGCTGACAACGGATAAATATTATCAGGCCCAGATGTTTCTTAACATTTATACGGGAACAAAGATGCTGTCCAATCAGGCAGTCGGCGACCCAGAGTTGACAAGCTAGCGTCAGGGTTAGCGAATCATAGCTGACCAAGACCCTGTCCCAGCTCTCCGTTGGTACCCCGAGTAACAGGGCTAGCCTGGCTAACGGGGCAGGGGACGCCATAGTTCCCCTCTGGTGGTGGAGTCTGCTAAAGAAGCATTGCACACCCCTTATTTTTTTCTAGCCGCATTCCAGGACAGAAGAAAATAGCCACCATAACCGGCTCCCAAGTCGACACGATGCTGTACCTCAACACCTTCACAGCATCGGCTGCAAAGAACACCAGCTGGCAGTTACAGGGAGACAGCACAAGACATTCATTCATTCATTTGCATGTCCCTTGCGGAACTTTGCCTCCCTAACAGCTCTCCTGGAGGCCTCTCGGTTGTGAACAAGATGGCCTGCCGCTGCTGCATCCATCTGCAGATCGGCACAAGACAAGACTAGTAATATTTATATACAAATTTTGTAACAAAATGTGTACGTAACAACAACAACAGCAACAACAAACGTGTACATAATATTTGTCAAACATCTGAAGTTTATCGTATCTGGCTCTAATCAAGTTTGGCCAATCTCTGGTTCTGTCTGTTTTTTTAAAAAAATCTATTCGATTACGTTTTGTTATACGTCGGTTATCAATATATGTTTGCATATATATTATGAATTATTATGATGATGTCATACTTGCAGAAAATTAATCACAACGGAGATATCTGAATAATATACAATAAACACATAATGCCACCCACCCACCCCAACCCACGCTTTTTATATATGTGTGTGTTTTGTTGTGGTTGGTTTCTTTTTTTTTTTTTTTTGAACGAGAATAAATCTTCGAAAATTACCCGCTTTGCAGCTCTAGGAAATCTTTGAGAAATGCAAATCTGGTCTCAGAGTGCAAAAATGAGAGAGAGAGAGAGAGAGAGAGAGAGAGAGAGAGAGAGAGAGAGAGAGGCAACAGAATGATCCGTGTAGACACCCAAAGCGGGCTGCTAGTGCCATTAGCAGGAATACATTTATATGTGGCTATTATCACGGATAAAATGAGAGCCCAAGGATTTGCTGGCGATCCGAAGACACGCTTAGGAAGACTGGGTGGATAAGAGAGGACAAAACAAAAAAAAAAAGGAGGAGGGAAGGAGATCTAAGAATGCGTATTATCGTTTTATATTGATCTCCTGGGATCACAGATAAAGCAGAAACTCTTGAATATTTTAAAATCCAGCTCGCGGATTGCGCGAGGCAAGAAGAATCTAGTAGTTCTAACGAGGGCAATATGGCCAGCAGGAATTAGGTCAGTTTTGCTGCATGCGCCGGTAGATATCGATGTTCCTGCATGTGGAGAGCTGTTGGGGCAGGTGAATAATAATGGTCTAGGCTGTTGTCTCACAACGCAAACAATTTTTTGGGGGGCAATTAATAATCGAAATACAGAGACAGACACTGCATTTTTTAAAAAAAAATATCGCAACAAATTCCATATATTCTTCGAAATACCGCGACAGATATCGTATACAATAGTCCTCCTCCTCCTCCTCTTCCTCATCCTTCTTCTTTCTCTCCCTCCTCCTCCTCTTCCTCGTCCTTCTTTTTCTCTCCCTCCTCCTCCTTCTTCTTCTTCTTCTTCTTCTTCTTCTTCTTCCACCTCTTCTCCTCCGCCGTCTTCTTCTTCCTCTTCCTTCTTCTTCTCAAATTCTCCGTAACATGCTCTGGTGAGCCTGTTACAATGACCCCACGCGAGTCGCCTTGCTCCACCACCAACCAAGAAATTGCTTCTGGCGCTGCAGGGAGTGGGTCCAGCTTCTAGAGGGCTCTTGGTTATCCCGTCTGACGTGGATCTACTGCCCAGGTCATGCAATAGCTAAAGGCAATAAGAAGACGGACAAGCTGGCATCAATTCACAGAACCCTAAGGATAGACAAAGAGGAGACTGCAAGAGCCACATTGGACGGGCTGCGTATGGAGGACGACATAGGACTGAATGACGGCAATCACATCAGGAGGATGATCGAGTTTTTGGAGAGAAGATGGGGACGTTAGCGTTTCTCCGAAAGAAGTGATTTAGTCCATGTTAGCCACAACCAGCAGCCGCAGACTTCAGTGGGTGTTGGAAGGGAAGGCGGAGCACCTATGGGAATTCCAGATTTCGGGGGGTGCCAGCCTCTGATTACAGTTCTTCTTCTTCTTCTTCTTCCTTTGCCCTCAAATGATCGTTCCTAGCATTGTGTCGGTGTCACCAGCTTTAAGCCCAACTCCTCCAACTTAGACTGCGTGTTTTTTTTTTAAATTAAAGATCGAGTTCACCGTTCCATTTCGATCCATACTCACTCAGCCAGATTTCTCATCGCAGGGAGGCAGCAGGATCTTAGTTAGCTGTGGTTCGTTAACCTTGACCAAGGCAGTCAGCCGTGTCATTTAGCTTGAGTACTGTCCCATGGTTTTTCTGCATATCATTAGGCGTCCTAATTTATGAAGAATGATTCCCACATTTTTTTTTTCAGGGGGAAAAAAATGTAAGTCTTTGGAATTTTATAATTTCTTCGCTTATGTCCCTTGGCGAAAATGTTTCCCAGTGCAACATTTTCCTGTTTACAAGACAAATTATGCTGAGCTAAGTGCTTTCTCAAATTTTCTTATTGATCGTTCATTTTTAATTTCAAACGCTTCACGGAAAGCCGGTATGAGGTGAGAGGCTTGGTAAACGTTATACAAATTATTTCTGTCCTCTTTTCTTCTTAAACACTGTTGTAGCATTTACTTCCCTTGTTTTGCGAGAATTTGTTGGCCTGTGCGCTTCTTTTTGATAACGTGTAGGGACATGCTCTTTGTTTTCAGATTTCGATGGGTTTGTTAGTCCCATTCTAGCGCCAACATTAAAAAAAATCTTGTTATCTTGCTGATGAACAGTAACAGAGCTCAGTGTTGTATGGTCAGACCTAGAAAAAATGAAAAAAAACGACCTTGTATGGTTAGACCTCTAGACAGTGTAAATGACCTTGTAGAAAATGAAAAAAAAAATTGTATGGTAAAACCTCAAGAAAATATATAAGACCTTGTATGGTTAGACCTCGAGACAGTGTAAATGGCCTTGTATGATTAGACCTCGGAAAAAAAATGTAAACGACCTTGTATGGTTAGACCTCGAGACAATGTAAATGGCCTTGTATGGTTAGACCTAGAGATAATGAAAAAAAACGACCTTGTATGGTTAGACCTCGAGACAATGTAAATGGCCTTGTATAGTTAGACCTCGAGAAAAATTTTTTTTTAAAAACGACCTTGTATGGTTACGTATCAAGAAAATGTAAACGACCTTGTATGGTTAGACCTCTATTATTCAATGTAAATGACCTTCTATAGTTAGACCTCGAGAAAATAAAGAAAAAAAAACCGACTTTGTATGGTTACACCTCAAGAAAATGTAAACTACCTTGTATGGTTAGGCCTCGGAGAAAAATGTAAACGATTTTGTATGTTTAGACATCGGAAAAAATGTAAACGATTTTGTATGTTTAGACATCGGAAAAAATGTAAACGATTTTGTATGTTTAGACATCGGAAAAAATGTAAACGATTTTGTATGTTTAGACATCGGAAAAAATGTAAACGATTTTCTATGTTTAGACATCGGGGAGGGGGGATGTAAATGACCATGTGTGGTTAGAACTCGAAAACGAATGTAAACCATCTTGTATGGTTAGACCTCGAGAAAATGTAAACGATTGTGTTAGACCTTGCTGACCGAGTCTCTGTAAAAAATAAAGACCGCCATGACATTACACATTTTTAAACATGTTTGTGCTTATTTCTTCCTTGACGTGTCAGCACACGAGAGGTTGATGTGGTCACTATCTTGCCTGGCCCACTTTCTTTCCTCAGGTGCTGAAGAAACCAGGTATCAGTTTCTAAAACTACAGCTATACTTAACATTCCCTTTCTCCGCAGTCGTATCCCCTTTCTACTAAATTCCATTCTTTCCTCACAAGACTTATATTCCAGAACCCTTTCACTGTACTAGTTTATAAACCCTCTGTCCAACCACATTCATCAGTTCCACCCACCTTTTTCTTGGCTATATAAACATAATATCCCTTTCTCTTTGCTTTCCACACCGCTTCTTTGCTACCAGCGTATCACACTCGCTGTCATAGTTAATTAGTCATTCAGTCAAATGACTTGCGGAACTTTGCCTCCCTGTTCTTACGGACGGACATAATTAATTTTTTCCATTCCTTTTTGTGTTGTTGGACTTTAATACTGTGTCATCAGCATATCTAATCTCTGGTATTTCATAACCTCCAATTTTTGTCTTACATCCTTCCCGTGCCGCTGAACGTCACATAGGGCCCATAAGATAGTTTGTCAGTTTTTCCTGTCTTCGGCGAGTTTTTCAACCTCATCAAAGGATTTTATGCCTATTAATTTGGCCTCTCTTAACAATGTCCTCTTCAGAGTTTCACGCGGTCTGCCTGTTTTTTCTTTGGCCTGTTATGTTCCATTTTATAGCTTGTTTTGGGATTCTCTGACCGTTTCTTCACATCACGTGACCAACATATGTCCATCTCCTTTTCCTGATCATCTATGAGACTGGTTGTTGTTCAGTCATCTGTCTTATCTCTGAATTGTTCTTGAATTCGTTCCACTTGATGCCGAGTATTTTCCTTAGGCATTTGTTTTCAAAAGAGTCTAATTTCTTGTCTATTTCTTTAGTTGTTTTCCTGCTTTCACATGCATAAATGGTGGATATTACATTTGAATTGAATAGTCTTAACTTGGTTTTTGTGCTTGTAACTTTTGAATGCCATATGTTATCAAGATTCTTGAAGATCGATGCTGCTTCTGCAATTCTAATTCTAACTTCCTTTCTGGTGTCACCATCCTGGTCTATGTAGCTGCCAGGGTATGCAAATTGATTGGCTTCTTCAATATCTGTCCCTTCTATGTGAATTTTTCCATTTTGATTATTTTAATTTCAAGACCTATTTTGCTAGCCAATGAAGACAGGCTATCTGTTTTTTCTTGCATGGAATTCACATTGTTATTGATAAGAGTTATGCCATCAGCAAAATCAAGATATTCTAGTTGGGTCTCATGTACCCAGTCAATACCTGTGTTACCTGTGCAGCATTTTTTCATTATGAAGTCTATTGCAATTCCAAAAAGCAAAGGAGACAGTATACATCCTTGTTTCACACCTGTTTCAATCTGGAACCATTCGCTCATCCCTTCTTCTGTTTTGACTGCACAAACATATCCATTGTAGAAGTCCTTAGTGATATTGACAATTTTAGATGGTATTCTATATAGACTTAAAATTCTCCACAATGAATCTCTGTGTATGCTATCAAATGCCTTTAAAGTCTATGAAGTTCAGTATTAATGGTTTCTGCTTTTCAGTATGTTCTTCAAGTATTATCCTTAGAGCTTCTCCCTTTTCGAAATCCTGTTGTTCTTCTCTCATTGCTGTATCCACTATATCTTTAAGTATATTCAACATGACCTTGCAAAATACTTTTGACACAACTGATATTAAGGTTACTCCTCTCCAATTGTTACAGTCACCATGGTTGCCTTTTTTTGGTATTTTAACAATGATTCCTTTTTTCCCATTTAGAAGGGACCTTTTCTTCTTTCAAAATCTTATTAAACATTCTCTGTAGTTGTCTCATGTTGTCACTATTGATAGCTTTTAACATTTCAGGTGTTATTTCATCTTCACCTGTAGCTTTGTTGTTAGCCATTAAATTCAGTGCTGTTTCAATTTCATGCAATGTAATTTCATCTAAGTTTACATTTAGATGTGGGGCTGGTAAGTCAGTTTCAAAGTTTAACATTTCTTTTATATAATATATATATAAAATGTATAATTTCCTATATAATTTTTCTATATAATATAGAAAAAAGGGGGACCATAGCTACGTGCTCCCCTTTTTAAAAAATATTTTCCCCCATTCTTATCTGTTGTATATCATTTACATGAATTTATATTTTGTATTCTTTCCATATTTCTTTGTCCTGTATGTTTTTGCATGATTAAGGTGTAAACCGAAACTTTACAACTGCGTCCTCGTTAATAAAGAGGTTCCTACTTTTGTTTCAAATAGTTTTGACATTTTGTTATCACAGCTTTACTGTAGCAGAGATGTGTATATTTATATATTCAGTCTTGTATATAATTGCATCCCAAAAACTATTCATAGTTCAGATTTTATGTGTTTCTTTTCATTTTGTTTTTCCCTAATTTTTTTTCTTTAATAACAAGAATGTTCTGTTTCTGTGTGTAACAGGTTTCAAAGCAGCAACAATGACCACATCATAGATGTCAACCTGGGCGACCGACTTAACATACTGTGTCCTCATTACACGGATGGAACAGTCTCTAGTAATCAGTGGGAATACTATTTGATATACATGGTGAGTAGATCTGTATATTTCAGTTGTAACCTATGACAACTATGATGGGAAAAAAAAAATTAAAATTTTTTTTTATTATTTAAATTCAATAAGCTTTGCTTAGTTTAAAAAAAAAAGTGGGGGTGGGGGATTGGTGGTTCCTATGATAACTTGTTTTCACAGAAGGTTAACTTGAAATACTTGTAGTCTACAGGTGCTGAATGAACCAGCTTCTTTAGGTCCAATATAGGAACAAAATAAAGCCACTTTGAGTGGCCACTTCTCAGTCTACATGTGTTTTTTCGCAAGATCTCCCTGTGTCAGGTATCATAAGCGTGAATGTTGAAGTAGCAGGGAGATACATAACAAAATGTCAAGCCCACACCTGTGTGGCTTCCAGTTATCCTTTGTGTTCCATTTGTTCTGTTATTTACATCCATATTATTGTCTTACTTCAGAAAAGAGTGACAGATGTGCAAGAAGGTTGCAATGGTGCTGAACTTAGTCACAAAAATAGAAACATTTATTATGAGTTTATTATCTCCTTCACTACTAAGGCTTTTCCCCGGTAATGCATTAACCCTTCAGCTTGTTTCAGCAAGGCTCATCTCATTCATCCCTCATATGGTATTTCCTAACATATCTAATCCTGCTAGCACACACTACATATGGGTTAAATGGATTGCACCCAAATGAAACAAGCTGGAAAATAATAATTACAACATTGGTTCTAAAACTAACACTATGGCTCTGGCTTTCAAGTCTTCTTAAAAAAGTCTCAGTATAAATAAATCCTTTCTTTTTTAACTGTATAGTTTTAATTTAATATTTTTTTTAACCTTTATATATTTTAAAGATTTCATAGCTTAGCCTTGCTTTAAATATTACAGTATTTATTTAAACAAATTGTTTTCATGCTTTTAATTATAATTTTTAAAATATCTGTTATAACAATGTATTTTTTTTTCCTACTCATGCTGTATATTAAAAAAAAAATTTCATGGATATGTATATGTATTGTTTTAAGCTTAGTTGTAATAATTTTTTTTGTATAACCACACTTTTTATCACTTCTACCCTGCAGTGGTTAAGTGTAGTGTTTTGTCCTTCTGCAAAAATGATCATATTTTTTTTATCTTCTTCTGATAATACAGTCCTTTTATCTTCCTAGAGTTATAAATTTTTTATAACCTAAAATCTTCCTTCAGTTTTACTATATTATGTGCTAAGGTTTTTTTTTAAAATTTGTTTATTTTGATTTGTTTAAATTGTGTTCTAACTTTTAAATTCTCCATACTAACACTATATGACTGATATCTTCCAGGTTGATAAATACAACTATGAGGTCTGTGTAATAAATGATACAAGCAACAAAATTGCCATCTTGAACTGCTCCAACCCAGAGTCCCTCATGTTCTTCACTTTGCTCATATTTGAGTTCCAGCCCATTCCAGGAATCCCTGATTTTCAGATGGGCAAAGATTACTATTTCATTTGTGAGTAATAAGTTCATTAATTTTGTGCTTTTTTACATCTGTCTCTAGAACAGTGACAATTCATTTATTGCTTCTGTCTCTAGAACAATGACAATTAACTTATTGCTTCTGTCTGTAGAATAATGACATCTAGTTTATTGCTTCTGTCTGTAGAACAATGACAACTAACTTTATTGCTTCTGTCTGTAGAACTATGACATCTAGTTTATTGCTTCTGTCTGTAGAACAATGACATCTAGTTTTTTGCTTCTGTCTGTAGAACAATGACATCTAGTTTATTGCTTCTGTCTGTAGAACAATGACAACTGACTTTATTGCTTCTGTCTGTAGAACTATGACATCTAGTTTATTGCTTCTGTCTGTAGAACAATGACATCTAGTTTATTGCTTCTGTCTGTAGAACAATGACATCTAGTTTATTGCTTCTGTCTGTAGAACAATGACATCTAGTTTATTGCTTCTGTCTGTAGAACAATGACAATTAATTTATTACTTCTGTCTATAGAAAACTAGCTAAAACATCAGAAATGACTCAGTGAACTGGCACCAGTTACTAAAGTGAAGTGATATCAGTAACAGGAGTGGACTGACATCAGTGCTTGGCAAATTCCTGGATTCCTGTCATACTTTTTTCTAACCATTTGTATGCTGATTGCATTGAATAACTTCTATTGATAATAATTCTGTTTATGTCACCTCCAGCAACCTCAGGAGGACGAAAGTTCAACATAAACAACCAGTACGAAGGAGCATGTAAGGAGCATCAGATGAAGATGATGCTTCGAGTCAGACCGAAGACCACAGATGGTGTTGGTGAGTGGCAGAACATCATCATTTCAGTGTCTGATGTTGGGTCATTTTGCTTTTCCAGTGACCCTTTTGCTTTACAAACCATGAGCTTCAAATGTCTGCTCCTCTTTGTCACTGCACCACTCCATGCTGGTCACTCTCTTCTTTATTCTGGTGATATTTCACAATGTTACGGTTGTTAGTACAGCTGCCTTTTTATTGTTGCTGATCATTTACATGTGATTAGTCCTTTGTGACTGCCATTTCCAAGAGTGTGTCACATTGTTTTGTCGAACAGCATACTCAGGAAGGGCAGCATACCCAGGAAGGGCAGCATACCCAGGAAAGGCAGCATACCCAGGAAGGGCAGCATAACCAGGAAGGGCAGCATACCCAGGAAAGGCAGCATACCCAGGAAAGGCAGCCAGGAAAACAAAGGTGCTCTCAGAGAAGTTGTAGAGCAATGATAACTAATAATCATAAGGAAAGTATCATCACAGATATTTGGACATATGGAAAGACAAATATATCTATAATACAAGAGCTTAATATTGAAGAAGGCTGGCTAGTAAAGAGGATTAAAGAGAGAAAACTTGAATATTTTGGACACATTAAACATCATGATAATTTAGAGAAGACCGTATTGGAAGGATACATAATGGGAAAAAGAAAGAGAGGAAGACCAAAACGAAGATGGCTGCAAGACATCGTTGACGATCTGCAAATGGATGCAGCAGCAGCAGGCCATCTTGCTCACAACCGAGAGGCCTACAGGAGTGCTGTTAGAGAGGCAAAGTTCCGCAAGGGACATGCAAATGAATGAAGGAATGGAAAGATAATAGCTACATGTTCCTAACAATCACTGAAAAACTCTAGAGAGAGGGAAAGTGTTGGCGACAGAGAAATATCACAATGAGCAGCCCACTGCACAGAAAAAAAAAAAAGGCAATAAATCTAATTAACAGTTCCATGGACCATACGAAATATAGAAGAGTGATCATTAGCTTGCATACCATGACATCCAGTGAATGACTGAATTTGTCAAGAAATATGTGGAATATTTATTGAACTGTTTTTGTGTCCTGTACTAGTGATAGCTAAATGCAATTCTTTATCATTCTGAAAACATTTTGTTATATTCTTAGTCATCATATCTGACCTCATTATTTTCTTTCATTTCAACATGCATCCTAAATATATATAACATATATATATATATTATATATATATATTACCACAGAAAATGGACTGGAATCGAATGTGGACATCCACCCTCACACACATCAACCTAGAAGATCCACACAGTCAGCAGCAACCATCACAACCACAGCAGCAACAGCTGTGAGAACAACATATGGAAGACCTTCTGATTACAGTCCGACAGGTTTGTGCATTCTCTCATCTTGTTAGATGATCGAAACTTCATGACAAGGGAGACAGTCCACGAACTTAAATGTGTCTTTTGCTGTTTCTTCGCTTATGTCCCTTTAAAAATCTTATGCCATTTTGATGAATGACGAATTTAATGATATACAGCGAAACAGATCGAGAGATATAATTTTTTTTTTTTTTTCATATTGTGGTAGCTACTAACGGTATCTGAGAACTGAACTCGTCATGTGGTTCTTAAAAAAAAAAAAAACGCTGATACTAAGGAAATACATACCAATCCTTGGATAGATTTTTTTCTTAACTTTCTTCATTGTATCTTATCAATGAGCAGTAATGCTGTAGTGGCTTGAAAAATGATGGAATGCGAAAAAGACAACAACAAAAAAATTAGTCAAAACACATAGAAAGAGGATGTAGATTGAACATTTTCTAGAGAATTAAGTAACTAAGAGTCAAGTCTTGTATTTCAGTGAAAATTTTCTAGAGAATTAAGTAACTAAGAGTCCAGTCTTGTATATCAGTATGATGAAAGATAAGTATGATGATATCTGCAGAAAAGCTGATTCTAGTGTACTAAATATAGACAGAGGTGTATGGTTTATTTTTGTAAAACAGGATATGAAGAGGGGAGAGAAATTAAGATCTAATAAACTGAGTATAAGAAAAGAAAAAAAACCCAATATTCTAGCAATTTGCTTTTGTCCAGAGCAATAGAGATGACAAAATAACAAATAAATACACAAAAGAACAAAATTTGAACAGCTGGTCAAGATACCATAGTATGAAAGTTAGGCACAGAGTGTGTTTCAGTCATGTGAGAAGCCATTCTATCTCAAGAGGGCAGTGCACAGAAGGATTACGTTCATAGCTTTCTTCTTGGATTATAGAAACTGACCCTCATTACATCTCTTATGCCTTTCTTCCTTTTATGTCTTATACACATTGGTGGATTTTTTTCAAGATTCCACTTGTCTTTTTTTTCACATTTCACATTATATGTTTTCACACTTCATAAATTTTGATGTTTTCAGCTGAGGCTTATTGCTGCAGACAAGACGTATCTCCATTACTCACTGTTCTTGATCTTCTCTTAAAAACTGTCAGTACCAAGAGAGTGTATGTCTTCTTTTAGGTTGTCTCTCAATTGCTACCTAGGTCTAACTTTTGGTCTATCCCTTTTCATCACTTCTGTATAAGCCATCTTTGTTTATCTATCCTCCTCCATTCTCTCTAGATGCCCCAAGCCACTTCTGTCTGTTGTTGTTCATGATGGTTGCTACAAGCAGAGAGTCAAACAATGTGTAGATTTCTTTGATAGGACAAAAGTCTGGAAAGTTGAACCATACAACCGTTGTCTGGTCAGCAATGCTCATTCTCTGAATCCCCACAGTCGCAGTCTTGTGTGTGTGCTTTTCTTTTGTTGTTTATTTGAATATTTTGTACTGCATATATTGCTTATACATAATATTTCTGCATTGTTTGTACATTATCTGTTATATTAATCATATTTAGATACCATATAGTTAAATTTTCACTAAATATTCATTTGGAAACTTAACTCCAAGATTTTTTTTCAGACACCTTTCCTCCCTGTTATCCAGACAAATTGAGGGCTGTCACTGTAAAAGTCAATTTTCTAAGAACAAGTTTTACACTCCCATTAATTACTCCGACATTCTTTTTATTTGTCTGCTTATGCCATTAGAGTCTCAGAGAGGTTTAAGACATCGGTCCAGAGCAAGATGAGAGGCCTGGGTAGCTGTCATGTTGTGTTTCCTCAGTGTGTCTTTCACACCATCTATCCACTTCTTCCTATGTAGTCCTTGTGCCCTACATCCGGATGTTTTCGAGTTGTGTGCACACCCAGCTTGTTGTTCTGGATCCATGCATATCAAATGTCAGAACCACTTAACTCTTATTTTTGACATAGTTCTTGACAAGTTCTGTTCCCACCATTTGCTGGGTTATTTCATTTTGAGTGTGATCCTTTTTGTCTTGATTACCATTTTTCTTAAACATTTCATCTCTCATGTTATCTTTCTTGTCATGGTATTTGGTAAGTGTCCATGAATGGCATTGATAGTACAGAATTGGGGTGAGTATTATTTGAAAGAGTTGTTTTTTTATGCCCATTGAGTATTTGTGTGTTTTAGGACTTGTGCAAGATGATAGGTAACATTGTTTCCTTTATGAATTGCACATTTGATTTCTCTGTCTATTTTTCAGTCCTGTATAAATGTGCTTCCTAAATATTTGAATTCAGTAACCTGTTTGAGTGTGGTGTTATTTACACAAATGTTACATTCTCTTGTGGTTCTCTCTTATCACCATTGTTTCTGTTTTCTTGATGTTTATTTTTGTATTGTATTCTTTTCGTATTGTTGAGGCTCTATTCATAATACTCCTGTATTCATTCCAGAAAAACCAGATGATGGAGATGCTTTTCCTGGCCTGGATGGCTTCCCTGATGATGAAACAATCATTCATGTAAGAGCAGGACCAAACAGAAATTCAGGCATTATTGCTGATGATGGAATGGAGAACTCTGGGAATTCCTTGCACTGCAGACACATTCATACATTTAAGTTGTTTTATGTTATATCAACAGTGAGCTTGTTAGTGTCATCAATGCTGCATATGCGGTAGTAGTGACCAAAATTTTTTTTTGTTACATGAAAGTATATATGAATTTCCTTTCCGTGCTTTTGTTTTTACTGACGGCTGTAAAATATTCTGTGCCAGAGCAAAAATCTTGCTTATGGAAAAGGAAGTGAAGTAAAAGATTTATAGTTTGCATTATTGTCTGCTCTGATATAAAATCTATTAACATTTTTCTTCGAAAGTCAGTAAATGTGAAGATGCTGTTGAAAATATGATGTGGCATTTGTCACATATATAATAGTAAATATTTACCACTTTTAGAAGCTTATACTTTATGAGTCCTAAAAATCTCATATATGTGTTTTATGTGCATTTTTGTGAGTAACATGCAGCATGAAAACAGGAATGCATATTTAAGAGTGTGTTTGTACTTGTACTTGTGCGAACTCCCTGTAACTGCGAGCTGGTGTTCTTTGCAGCTGATGCTGTAGAGATGTTGAGTCACAGCATCGTATCGGCATGGGAGCGGGTTATGGTGGCTATTTTTTTCAGTCCCTGAGTACAGCTAAAAAGCACGGGGTGTGCAATGCTTCTTTTGCAGACTCCACCACCATGGGGACTGGTGATCCCTATCGTTAGCCAGGTTAGGCCCGTTACTGAGGGTACCAAGGAGAGGTGGGACAGGGTCTTGGTCAGCTATGGTTTGCTAACATTGACGCTGGCACATCAACTATGGGTCACTGATTGCCTCATCGGACAGTGTGTTTATACAAGAACAAGTCAAAAGGCCTTTTCATATATTTTTCAGTGGCTAGATTCCATGATTTCCGCTTACTTCTTGGCTTGTTCTTGTTAAGCTTTTGTATGCTGGCTACATAAAAACAAAATATAGATATTTCTGCTATGCCACACTTTGTAACACAAAAAATTAACCCTCTGAGCCTGATTCCCACTGGCATTTGCAGCCCTTTCCCAGAGCCAAAATTATATACAATAAAATTATACATTTTATATTAACATGCTCATGACATTCAACAATCACTCCACTGATTGACTAAAAGAATATTTATTCACTTGAGAGAGCAAATACCTTATCTTTTAAAAAAAATATCTTACCATCATTATGTTGTTTAGTGTTTCCAAAATATGATTTTTCCATTAAAACCAGTCATCAAACAAATGAACTAGCATAAAAATTATTTTTATGACAACATAGTCATTTGTTTATTGTAAGTAAGTTGTCATTAATATTTAAATTATCATACAGATGACAATAAATGATGGTTTTTGCATGGAAGGAAATGAAATAGATGCTAAATTAGATGAAATTTATATTATAAACATCATTTCCTATGATGACTGATACAGATAATCACTTCACTAGAGAATCTCTGATCTGTATAATTTCTGTTAAACATAATGTGAAAACATTAGAGTGACACTGACATGAGAAAATAAACAAGATATGAAATCCTTTGATTAATTTCACATAAAAGAAGAGAAACAATAGAGAAAGGAAAATTGTGCAAACAGAGGGATACCTTGTGACCAGATGGTTACTGTTGTGGTCTAGTCCTAGCTGGGTAAGTGTGATGATTGATTCTAGTGGTGTAATTAGACCACACACTTTCCACTGACTTCACTCCTCACTTGAGAACTGTTTATCCTCCTCAAATATAGCGTTCCACTGTCAGTCATTCTCTTCTGATTTTTTTTTTAACCTTTTGAATAAGAACTTTGTCCTTTCATCTGAATTTACATGCAATTTCTCACTCTTGAATGTTTTCATGCATTAAATGGTTATAATAATGCAGTGTTTCAAAATCTCTTCCATATTGTTGTTTTTTTTTAATGTGAGAGAGAATCAACAACACACCTTGTGATGCCGGTAACTGTGAGCAGATCAACATAACTGTTATCCCTTCTCCACACAGTCCTTCCTGCAGGTCAGTGCACTTCTTCTATCAGTCCACAAACTTCTTCATTCCTAGGAAAAAGAAGCTTTTCAGCTGCTGCTGAATGCAGGTTTGTGCCACTTCCTTAAATTCATCATTAGAGGTGAACCTGCAGCCTCATAATGCCCCTTTAAGTGGACCGAAAATGTGATAATTGCATTTCACCAGATAAGGGCTGTAAGGGGGATGAGAAAGATGTTCAGCCACATCTGTTGCACTGAGAAAGATGTTCAGCCACATCTGTTGCACTGTCTTCACCACTGCATCCATTTCATAGGAATGTGCTGTGACCAGACTGAGCTTCATCAGTTATACTAGTTCTTTCCACTTTAAACCTTTCTACCCCTTTATAAACTTTTTATGCACTTTTTACTTCCATACTGATTCAGTATCCTGCGGTGAATTTTAGGAGGTTTTACTCCCTCTGCCACAATAAAAACCTCACTACAGCACATCCTTCAACAACAGAGTAGTCCTGCAACAGCATGTTTATTTGACCTTGACCAGATAGACTAAAGGCAGAAGACTGTGCTGTGTGTGTCCTGTACTACTCATCAACCATTACAAATATGTTGGACTGCATCAGCTTCTAACCTTTGTGGTTACCACATAATTTTCAAATTACCTTTTCTTTTTGGTTCTCCCTTACACGTCGTGATGTCTTCGATAATGAACAAATATGTCTGGTATTAAAAAAGTGAAATAAAAGCCGCAGTTATTCATCATTTTGAATGATTCACATATTTTTTCTTTTCAGCTGTACCTCAAACAAAGTGATACATCTTATGGCAGACATTATGTGTCATTTGATTTGTTCTTCTGAGTGATTATATTGTAGCCATAGCTTTCTTTATGACATGTGTTTTTTTACCTGAGGATTTAGGAAAAAAAGGATTGCTTGTACTTGTTTTGTTTTTTTTTAAGAACAAAATTAATGCAGTGTAAGGCTAGCTTTTCTTACAACTTACATCCTTCCCATGCTGCTAAACATCACATAAGGCCTGCATGGTAGTTTGGCAAGATTTCCTGTCTTCTGCGAGTTTTTCAATCTCATCAAGGGATGTTATGCCCACTGAAATGGCCTCTCTTAACAGTGTCTTCTTTAGAGTTTCATGTGATTGACCTCTTTTTCTTCGGCCTGTTGTATTTCACTTGATAGCTTGTTTGGGGATCCTCTCGTTGTTTCTTCTCATCACATGACCGACATATTTCAATCTTCTTTTTCTGATAATCCATGAGACAGGTTGTTGTTTGCTCATCTGTCTTATTTCTGCATTGTTCTTGAATTATTTACCACTTTACACCAAGAATTTTTCTTAGGCATTTGTTTTCAAAAGAGTCTAATTTCTTGTCTATTTCTTTAGCTAGCTTTTGTCTTAAGTTAATTACTGAGCTATTTCCACAGTTTTACTTTCTTTGCTGTATACGTATACATATACATCCTCTTCCACTAGGTGTTTTAACAGCTTGTACATGCACACATACGCACACAGACACAGGGAAACAAATTATTGCAGTAGAATAAACAAAGCCCCAGAAAACAAAAAAAGACATTTCCAACTAAAACTTATTTGTAGAGAAAAGACAAATAATTATCCTCATTTTAAAGGATATCAAGCTCAAAGGGTTATGATAAAAAATATTTTAAACACATTCCCTCATCTTTGCCCAAAACACCTCTATCATGTGTGACAGCTGCCACTTCACATTCTCCTCTTCAGTGCAGCAGCCGTTGAAGATGTTTCATTCTTACAACACATGATCTTGTTGTGATGAACATAAATATGTACTCATTTATTTAACACTAAATCATTCATATTTAACAAAATGTTCCAGATATTTGACACTATTAATTTATAATGAAAATATCCATGTCAAGCTGTTCTTTTCTTAGAGATGTGCTATACTGATATTTAATTACACAGCAGGATCAGCTGCAACAGATAGCATTATAAAACTAAACTGTACATTGAATAAGAGGAGAACATTTTTTATTTATTTATTTTTTCAAGTACACTCTGTTGTTGACACAGGAAAAAAACTTCTTTGATATTATCAGAACTGTTCTTTTCAAGTGTACATTACATGTATGTATTAACATATATCTAAATATTTGTATTTTGTATGTTGTATTTTTCAGAATCAAATGTTAACATAAATCTGATGAATATTTGAAGACTAATAACATGTTGCTGTGTGTTGAAGTCTTGTTAATTCTGTCTGGATATGTTTTCTATTCACATTACTAAGCCAGCATGAGACTGAATATGCTTGCACAGTTTGTTCTTATAGCAAGCAATTTTGCTTGTATCATTGTTATTTCAAGTGTAATATGGTCTATGGTACTTTATTTGACAAGATTTTCATGTTTTCTGAGTTGATCATTTATGTTTGAATGAGTATATTGCATCATTCATTATTTAGCATTTGATTTACATGTTTATAGGAAAGAACATATGGTTTTACATGGTTGCTTGCTGTGAAAATATGTATGTTATCATAAATCTTGATCTTGGCCAGCAAGTAAATTCAGTTGTTGCTTCTCAGAAAAGAGGTATCACTGTACATAAGCAGGTGACTGATGTTGAAATTGTTGTACTTTTGTTTTGTACTTTTTAAAAGATTGATTGATTTATTTATTTATACTAGAGTGTGAGCCAGTTGCATACAGTTTTTCTTAATATATTTCCATCTTGTATCCAGTTCATTTTGCCCTAGCCATTTGCCTGTTTGATCCACTCCAGGATCTACACACATGTGGTATAACTGTGTTATAGATTTTAATAGTGAAAAAGATGACATTTCAAAATTTGGACTTTTGCCACTGGTATTCATTTTATATATAGTCACTATTATAGAAAGGAAAACGTCAAAGATTGAGAAAGCACTCATTTCTCCACATAGAAATGTTTTGGTCCTATAATTCTTAGTCTGTTGAAAAAGTCTTGTTATCAGATATCATAGTTTTATCAGAAAATAACATGTCTGTTTTTAGCATTTATCGCAGGTTAACATTCTGAACTCTCATCAACAGAACAAAACCTTGACTGGGTTTTAATATTGTTTAAAAAGCCTTTTAGATAATTCATGGTATACTTAGGGTTAAACTTGCTCACACCATAATATGGTCCCTTACTCCCGATATCTAACTGACCGTCATGTCATCCCTTCCAGGAAAAACATCCATCCTTTTTTTTTTTTTCTATGAGTAAGCGAAACTACTTTCAAGAAAATCACAGAATCATTGCAGTGATATATGAATATGTGTGGACTGCAAGAACACAGTGCTGTGAGTGAAGCCCTCCTTCATCAAATGATGTTATTTACAGATAGAAAATAGGATTTTAGCTGAATATGATAGTGCCGATCATTTCTGAAGCATTACTTGTACTGTTTAGTGAACATGTAGTGATTTACCAATGGCTGCCACTTAATCAGCAGTATATTAATGGCTTAGATACGCTGATGCTGGATTACCTGTTAAAAGTAACCCTGCACTCATTTTTATTTTTAATTTCATGTGAGGAGATTGTTCATTATCTTAAATAATAATTTCTGGCTTCTAGCTTAACTATTTAATTTATGACCTGAGAATTACAATTTTTGTTTCATATTGTGCTTAGATCTTTGGATAAACATAATTTTATGCATATCTCAGTCTTATAAAATGCTAATATTGATACCACTTCACTGTGTAAAATCACACATTTGCAAAGGTATGAAGAATACACATATAACTGAGCTAAACTTTTTATAGGCTGATAATTACAATACTAGGCTAGAAGTAACTTGTTTGGCAGAACTAACTGTATTTTTGTTCATCCTGTAACAGTGATAGGACTTTGTCATCATCATGTCTGAGTCCTTACTGTTTTGGAAGAAAATTTGAAAACCATGTTTAGGAGTTCAGTGATGGCGGTCATTGAAATGTCAGACAGAATATATAAGAAAATGTGAGGATGAGACTGTATATGAGTGAAAGTAAGACAAAGTATTACTTAGGATTTAGCTTCAACATCTGCCACCACCACATTGCCTTATAATCTTTGTATTCCTCTGTCATATCTGTGTGTTTCAGTGGCTATTTATATCTGAGGTGACAGTGAAAGCTAGCATTACTTTCACACATACTTTGTCTTTAAAACATTCACATGAACTAGCCCCCATGTCTAGTTAAAATAACAAGGAAAATGTTTCTTTATTTATATTATTTAATGCAGCATATATTTCTGTCTAAACTTGGCAGTAGCAGAACAGAGTCCTGATTTTTTTTTAAAATGGGTCCACATCCCAATAGTTAAGCTGAATAATAGCCATCTCGAACACTGTATCAGCACACTATGGCAGTGAGGCTACAGACGAGTTCTTCAAATATCATGGTCACAAAAAAATAACAAATATATCCATACTACAAGAACTTAATATTGAAGAAGGCTGGCTAGTAAAGAGGATTAAACAGAGAAAACTTAAATATTTTGGACACATTAAACATCATGATAATCTAGAGAAAACCATCTTGGAAGGACACATAATGGGAAAAAGAAAGAGAGGAAGACCAAGATGAAGATGGCTGCAAGATATCATTGATTATCTGCAAATGGATGCATCAGCAGCAAGGCATCTTGCTCACAACTGAGAGGCCTACAGGAATGCTGTTAGGGAGGCAAAGTTCCACAAGGGACATGCAAATGAATGAATGGCAGTGAGGCTTAAAGCATTCACCTCATTTTCAGAAGCTGAGCCCTTGAAACATGAAGAATTCACAACTGTCATGTTTACAAAGACTTATAAGATTTATATTTTATTAGATTTCTCTATTTTTTCTTTTTCATTTCACTTCTTCTTCTTCTTCTTCTTCGTTCACTTCTACCACCAAAAACCGCACTGTGAACCTACTGAATTCACGCATGTGGTCCTCGTTAGGTCCCGTGGTCCCCTGTGTGGTCCAAAATAGACCACACGAGTTCCACGAAAGGACCACAAGGGGTTCAGAGTATTCTTGGTGGGTCTCGGAAGCGGGATTGCGTGACACCGTGGTTTTCATTGCACCAGTTTGGTCTAGGGTTGGTTTCATTTCACAAATTTCCACTGTTTCATTTCTGTATCTGAGATCAAATTTTGGGCTACATTATTTAATATTCTTAAATATAATTTGATTATTTTAATCCTATACAGTTTTTTGTTTGTTTTTTTTGCAAACTACATAGAAGAATTACCATTTTGGGTATTTCTTTTTCATAATGTAATTAACTTCATCAAAAATTGTTTTTTTTATTTTCCTCATTGGCTACATCTGAGTATAATGTATTTGAAAAAAAAAAAAAAAAGTCTCCAAAATTTGAACTAAAAAAAAAAGAAAGAGAGAAAAAAGAGAAAACAAGATCAGACCTGGAGTAAATGGTCAAGAGGTTAATTTATTCATTCATTAGCATGTCCCTTGCAGAACTTTACACCCCTAACAGCTCTCTTGAAGGCCTCTCACTTGTAAAAGTAAAATACTTTGCTGCTGTTGCATCCATTTGCAAATCATCAACAATGTTTTGTTGCCATCTTGGCCTTAGTGTTCCTCTCTTTTTCCTATTATGTATACTTGCAAGACTGTCTTCTCTAAACTCTCATGACATTTAGTATGTCAGAAATACTTAAGTTTTCTCTGTTTATAAAGGGGTTTAGAGGTGGGAAATGAACATTGGAAAATGTGATAAAATTCTGCTAAATGTTATAAGCACTTTTTTAACCTGAGATCTGTCTGGAATAAAATAGAGTGAAGAGAATATGTTCAGCCATTGCTAAATTAGAACAGTGATTCCCAGACCTTTTCAATCTGCCACTCCACTGCTTCCCAGTATACACCATGCACATACATTCATACACCATGCACATACATTCATACACCATGCACATACATTCATACACCATGCACATACATTCATACAAACAAAGACCTCAGATGGTTATGAAGCTCCTTTTTCTTTCATCTCCCCTCCCTCCTTCCAATGTTATTAAACTGCATTGGAGGGAGGGATCATTTTTCCCTCTTGAGAATCACTGGATTAGATGTATTTAAATTAAACTAATGTGAAAGTAATAGTCATTATCTTAACTAGACATGGGGTACTTTTTGCATTATTTAATTATTATGTGTTAATTCAGCATCCAGACGCCTTCACATCTGTTTTTTTTATTTGTAAAGTTGTTATGAATATTTCATTCCTTGTCATCACTCACTCACTTCACTAACTCACTTCACTCACTCACTCACTCACTCACTCACTCACTTCACTTACTCACACACTCACTTAACTCACTCAGTCACTCACTCACTCACTTCACTCACTCACTCACTTCACACACTCACTTAACTCACTCACTCACTCACTCACTCACTCACTTCATTCACTCACTTCACTCACTCACTTCACTCACTCACACACTCATTCACTCACTCACTCACCCACCCAGTCACTAACTCACTCACTCATTCACTCACCCACTCAATCACTCACTCACTCACTCACCCACCCACAGAGTGAAATGAATAAGACTGACAAATAAATCCCTACAATTTACAACTAAATGTACTACTAAAATTTCAGTCCAAATAACAATGGATGTTTGTATTATGTTACCTTGATAACCGTTCTCTAGTACATTGTTACTTTGATAACCATTTGCTTATGTATTGTTACTTCGGTAACTGTTCGCTTAACTTGCCAACTGACTTTGTGATTTTTTTTTCAAATATTATCACCAGTCACCTGCTGTATATATATATATATATATATATATATAATATATATATATATATGCTGTATATATATGTATATATATATATATATATATATATACATAAATATATACAGCATATGTTGTATATGTATATATATATGCTGTATATATATGTATATATATATATATATGCTGTATATATATATATGTGCTGTATATATATATAAATCATCATTCCCTGTCCAAATTTGATCTGTCAGTTTGCTTGTTAGCATAAATTGCTGATTAAAAAAAAAAATATAACTATTTATGTATCTGTGATGGAAGTTCACAATGAGTCACTTAAGAGTCACATTTGTGAATGTGTGGCTGAATCTGTGTTATATTTCCGAGATTTGTTAATGCTAGTATATCTGAGCTCATGTTTCCTTTGGAACAAAAATACAGCCAAGTTTGTCATAAAGCGCTGTCATAATTCCTGTGCACCTGCTAATATGGCACTTTGACAGTTTTCTAGCTTTCATTATAATCATTCAGTAATTTGTCGGCAAAGAGTCATGTAAAATTAGCATTCTTCAAGTGGAAGTTGTGGTGCATCTTGGGTCAAGAAGTATTCAAACAAAAGCAAAAAAAAAAAAAAAAAAGAAAATAAGTTATGAAAGGTGAATCTGAGAGAGAGGTAAAAAATAAAACATTTAAAACCACTAAATTGTGCTTTTAAAAAATGCATTTTTTTAAAGAAACTGACCTGCATGGTGTTCCGTAAAACTGACTAATTAGTGCTGCTAGGAATTTAATATATTAGGTTTCTTGTGTTAAGATTTGAGGGCTACATTCATGAACTAAACTTTTAATTGCTTACTGTTTGCTGTTTTCCAATCAAAGAAAAATGCTATAAATTGCTGTAGACTGCCACTCAGATCCGAAAATCTTTCAATTTCCGTATTATTTCTTTTGATCTTGCAAATCTGGTATTACTCTGCAGCTATAATTAGATATTCTTGTTGTATTTTTATCTTTGAGTAGTCAGAATTTGAGGGACTCTTAGAATAAAAGTTTCCAATATTCTTTCTCTGCAATCAGTACAGTAGATTTTGCTCATTATGTTACTTCTATCTTGTTCATCTTTCAGATATTTCTCATTCATTCTTGTTTCAAATGCTATGGTCCCTTTTATGTTCTTTTTTCAGATGCTGTTGACCATTTCTTGTTCTTGTTTCAAATGTTGTTTGCCCCCCCCCCCTTTATTTTTTTTTTTATTGTTTCAAATGCTGTGACCCTTTCCCATTTTTCTAATGTGGGCTATTTTTTTTTAATTCTTGTTTTAAATGCTGTGACCCTTTCCCATTTTTCTAATGTGGGCTATTTTTTTTATAATTCTTGTTTTAAATGCTGTGGGCCTTTCTCATTTTTCTAATGTGGGCTATTTTTTTTTAATTCTTATTTTAAATGCTGTGGCCCTTTCCTATTTTCTAATGTTGGCTATTTTTTTAAAATTCTTGTTTCAAATGCTGTGGGCCTTTCCCATTTTTCTAATGTGGGCTATTTTTTAAAAAAAATTCTTGTTTCAAATGCTATGGCCCTTTCCTATTTTTCTAATGTTGGCTATTTTCTTCCTTCAGACGCTGCAGGCCCTTTCTTGCTAAATGCTGTGGGCCAGAGTACCTTTGCCCTTTTTGTCTACAGATCAGACGATCATGGTAATGACCTTTAGCAGACTTTTGTGGCTTTCTTCATATTTTGGATTGTACAATAAGATTGGATGGAGATATGTGAGACGTAAAATGCTAGGATTCTCATCAATCACTTATTTGAAGTGGACTGTGTTAATCCAAGCCTCAATCAGTAACTTTTGTTATGTTAATCAGTTTCTACAGAATTAGGGTTGCCAGATTCTCAAAAGGAAAAACCGGGACATTTTTCTCACTGATAAACAATAGCAGACAAGTCCTAAGATCTAAGAATTTTGTTTTCAAACATCTTATCCAAGGACAGAATATATGTTACGCAAAACTAACGTTATTGTTCAGCTCTTCAGAAGAGCAGAAATTATTAGTATTTCATGTATTTATACAAAAACGTTATACTTTGCATGCATATTGAAATTAAAATCACTCAAAGTTAATTCATAGGATGTAGAACATTCTTCATGTGAATACAAATTTATTTTACTGTCACACACTTATCTTCAAGATCCTGCATTATCCTGTCCTTCTGTGTCTTGCTCCTAATATTTATCTGACTTCAAACTTCTGGAAAGAAGATCTTACCGCAGATTGACATAATCATAGAATTCTGAATGGCTCATTTGATAATTAAAAGCACATTTAATTATTGCTTCAACTGTTGAGACATGAAGGCTATTTCGTTCCTCTGTCAGTTGCACATTGATGAGGGAAATACTCTTTCCACATTTGCATTATGTCCAGAAATACTGAAGATAAATTCACATGGTTTTAGTAACTCCGAGGACTGCTCGAAAGATTCACTCTCCAATGAAATAGGCCCACTTCTCTTGACTGGGTTTGCTATTCCAATTGTCCTTTTCCTTTGTGAGTACTGCTTCAGTACAGTGCTTCAGATATGTGAGTTGATCAAATGATAGTGAGTCATCAGTTGACTGCCCCTTGTCTTGCGGAAACTTTATACAGTCTCTTCCACTTCAAACCATGCTGGTAAGGAGCCCAATAACATCCACCTACAGATGGAAAATTCATTCAAAGGTGTCATCCACTTGTGCATGACATGTTTCATAAAACTCTTCCACATCAACATAAAATTTATTTATATCTACAGTTGATAGGCATACTTCATCTTCTGCTAGTTTCACAATAGTTTTCACCTTTAGTGGAAGAAATCTTTCTTCTTTCCACTGATTTATCAATGTAAGGGTTTCCTCTAAAATTACACATACTTCTTAGACGCTACTATCTGCCTTCTCCAGTTTAAGTACTTCACTATTAAACACACTCATCTGCCTTTGGACAAATCAAAGATGGGGTTTACTTAGGAGATTTTCAAACAGGGTAATCAAGAGTTACAATGCTTTATTCTTCTGAGATGAAAAATGATTTTAGTGCTTCATAAAGTTGTAACACTCTTTCCGCTGCAGGAAGCAAAGATAACCACCTTGTTTTTGTATGTGACAGCAATTTGCAATATTCTACATTCACAAAATTCTTTCAGGCACTCTGTGTGCAGTATATATTGAGAAATAATTGAACAATTTAATTATTATGGTTTCCACATCTAAAGTTATAACATCAGCTACTGCTTTTACCTCATTATGAAGTATGTGCACAGGGCATCTAACACCGAGGTTTTCATTTAGTTCATCTTCAATTTTGTGAACACACTGTTCATACCATTTCATCGAACTCCACCAAAATTCGTATTTGCATTGTTGCCACAGAAAGCAATGTATTTATGTTTATCAGTCATGTTCTCTTCAAATGCATTAACACAGTACTTGCTTATTTCACTTTTTTAAAGAATCCAGTTTAAGCACTTTAATAGTCATACCATACTAAAGTACTGAACAGTCAGTGAGAAAATTTTCTTGGCATCATGTTGCTAGCATCTGTCACAAAACCAAAACAGTGGGCATTTGCTAAATCATCACATAATCGTTTGATAGTGTCAGTAGCTAAAACGGATTTTACTTTTGCTGTTGCTTTACTTCTCACGAGTGCAACTTTTGTTTTTTTTGTTGTTGGTTGTTTTGGAATCATTAAAAAGTTTAGAGTTTAACTTGGTAGTGCAATCCACTGAACTGAACCACAAATGATGTTTAGTTGTGTTATAGCACACTGTCAGTTCCATTGCTTGTAATGATTTTTCCTATTCAGAAGATTTGGGCACAAAATAACTGTCCAGTCTTTTAGAAGTGCATGCAGAATACATGTTTGATTTATGCTGTTTGCTTGAGACATGGTCTTTTATATCTGTTCTTCTGCTATGGGCAATGGCAATGTAACACTTACATGTTTTACATTTTGGTTCACGGTCATTTCTCCCTCTCTTTATAAAATACTAATCCTGTGAATATTTTCTTTCTGAAAGGAACACTTTCTCTTAGGCATGTTGAAAACACTTCATGCATTTACTGTATAAATATAAAAAAACTTCTCTCAGCACTGATAGTAGTGAAAAAGCACTTATTTTTCTTTCATTCACTATTTAAAGGCTATGACACGGATAATGATAAAATATTAATATGAAAAGTTTGCAGCGACTGCAATCTCCAAAAACAAGTAAATTATAAGACAGTGGACAGGAAAGATGTCACACTTGAACCATTTTCCATACAGACCCTTGTTTTCTTTTGGCGTGGAAATGCAGAGGAGATATGATGTCGCCAATAGAAAATGTCTCTCTCGCCAAGACAAAAAGAATGAAAAATTAAATGACACAAAACCCATGAGGTCCACCAATTCCAACTTGGAGACAGGAATAACAAATTAAGTTTCCACTGTTCTGTTGTTTAAAAATGTGTATAGTAGATCTGCCAACCTGAAACTGTAAAAGGGGGGGGGGGAGAACTCGAATACACAATTCCTTCATTTGAAAGGAGAAACAAAAACTGGGACAAATAGGCGTCCTGAAAGCATTTCTTGGGATAGTGAATTTTTTTTCTTTTAAAACCAGAACATGTGACAACCCTATGCAGACTACACCATTAAGATGAAGAGGCATCTTGACCTTTAATACCTCCCAGTCCTGACTTGTTTCAGAAACAAGTCATTAAAAAATAATTTTAAAAAACACAGTGCAAATTTAATTTCATATTTCATGTTGACAACATGGCTGATGAAGTAGAGAACAAAGAGTTTTAGGGCGAGTGTGTGCATTTGTTTGTGAACACATGCATGTCAATGCTGTAAATAGATGTTTTCCAGAATTAATTTTCATTATAAATATTATTTGAGAAACTGACCTTGCCTGTTTAAATGCATACAGTATCCAATCTTTGACACGAAAAATATATAGTATTGATTCATGCATAAGATCGTTGGTGTTATTGAAAGCAATTCATTGCTTATTTTGATGTAAGGCCGTTTGTTGATGTGATCAACTGTTTAGTGCAGACAAGAGTTAAACAAGGATGATACATCAATTTTATTCAACTTCATTTATCCAAACTGTCAAGTGGGACAAAAATGAATGCAGAAGATTGCATTCAGTCTCTTCTAAAATTAGCTGTTACTTAGATGTGCAAGTCACATTAGTCTGAAAAATATCATGTATTACTATATATATGTTAGATAATCATGGAAATTGTAATTATCATGTGACTGAAAAATTTTAAAAAACCATTGTAACTATAGAAAAGTAATGAGATCCCACTGTAACCACAGAAAAATCATAAGATTCTGTGCATTCATCTAGAAATATTCATGAAAAATGCCATATTTTGTGGGTGCATTTCTAGAAATGTGAATGAAGTTTGTTATTTGCATCTAAACTGTATGAATTATGAATTGCATTTATCATGATTACTGAAAGGTTAACTGAGACTGGTGACCAGTTGTTGTTTTACCAATGATGTACTGTACATAGATCTAATGGTCAGTATGTGTGTGAAAACCATTAAAAGGAAAGCAAGATGAAGGACTTCTTGAGAAGTGTGTATGTACAGAAGAAGAATGGTATTGCTCAAGTTCTTGAAGCCTGTGAAGAACTGTAGGTGGAATAAAGGATTTTAAAAATTAATTAAATATTGATTAATTCATTATTTTTGTCCATGCTAAGATTTTAAAATAGTTGCAGTGTCTATGTATGAATGTATTTGAGCAAATCTTAGCACTACTTCAGAATATCAAAACTAATAGATGGAGCTTATATTAAATGATGAAAATATAATATACATTATGTGAGGAAGCAAATTATTAATTGTATATTTTCCTCACAGCATGAAAAGATGATATGGCAAATTAATTTTATTAACCTGGAATTTTAAAGACTGATTATATATTGTTTCAGTTCATTTTCTATCCTTTTTTTATATATATATACTTTTCTTCCTCTTTTGAAAATATTTAGCCATTTAATTTGTGTAGGCCAAGAGATCTATTAATGTGTTTTAAAGACCAACATTGGTTATGGAGCACTGACATCCAAGACTTTAGAGAGATGCCAGAAACCTCTATTATATGGGACATTAATGTACTGTATGCTGTACCACTGAATTCAACTTTCACCCTCATAACTGTCATTTTAAGTTAAATGGAAAGTCTTTTAGGTTGGCTTAACCTGTTTATGAATGACAATTGAATGACAAAATTGTTGAATGACATCTATAAAGCAGAAATGTACCTAGTGACTTATTAAAATCCATCCTCATAGCTTTGCCAAATAGACCAAAAGTCAATGGGGAGATTAATGAAGTTTTTATGTAATATCACAAAACTGCAGTTCAGAATTTTGATAAGAATTGGATATGGGATAATGATGGAAACAGAAGATGAGCAAGGTGGATTTGTAGAAGGAAAAGGAACACATAGTGCCATATATACACTAAGAACTCTAACTGAAAGATTTTTAGAAGTACAGAAGGACCTTTTTATGTTTCACTGACTATATTAAAGTGATATACGGTGAACTGAAAATGGTGAATTATATAAATATTGGTGGCAGATACTTGAGACTAATAAAAAAAAAGTACACATATTGGAATCAAGAAACAGTTATCAGGGTAGAAAATACAAATAAGCAGTTATCAAGAATAAAGCAAGAAGTTAGGCAGGGATGCGTCCTCTCATTGGAATTGTTCCACTTGTGTACTAAAATGATCATAAGAGCTGTTAAAAACAAACCAGTAATTGGAGCTGGAGGATACAGTGTGAACAAAGCACATTCTGCAGGTGATACAGCACTAAAAAGAAAATAAAGAAATCATTAGATATAGTAGTAAACAAAAAAAAAATGAACACACAAGGCTCACCCTTGTTTTTATATCTCCCTGAAACTGTGAACATGATGCTCTTTCTAGCCATCACAGTGAAGGTGTCACAGCAAAGCACTATGTCAAATGTCTACATAAGATCAAAATGACATCTCAATAAGGGAGTCAAGCATAACACAATTACTGGCAATGATTGAAAAGTGGAAGTGGCAATGGATTGGCCATACAAAGAAAGAGACAGATGAATCAGTACAACAAACATCCATGAAACAAACTCCACAGGGTAAAAGAAGCATGGGACAGCCCAAAAAGACATGCAAAGAAAATGCTGGTAAACAAAGGACTGATACGAGAGATGGCCAAGAAGATAGCGAAGGACTTACAAAAGTAAAAAGTCTCTTTCTACAGGCAGCTGCATGTAGCTTGGACACTGAAGGGACAAGAAAGAGAGTGAGAGAGTGTAGCTGAAAAGCAAGCAGTGTGCAGTGCTTCTTTAGCAGACTCCACTGCCATGGGGGCCATAGTGCCTCTGTCCAACTAGTCAGGCTGGGCCTGTTAATGGGAGTAACAATGGGAGGGGGGGGGGAGGTGATGCAAGCACTCAGATAAAGCTTGCTGTGCATCTCATCGAACAGTGTCTTCACTTCCAGGACTTATCCTGAATACCAAGAAAACAGAAACAATGCACAGGAGAATAAAAAATACCTCAATGTAAAGTAAACAGACAAACCTTGATGCTTAGGCACTTCTAAAATCAAGAATAGAACATGACAAGCCAAAAGCACATTCAGAAAAATGAGAAGCTTTTTATGCAATGCATCTCCATCAAAGAATTTCAGTCAAGCTTATCTCATTCTGTGGAAGTTAATTGTGAACATTAAATAGATCAATGCAGAAATCATCAGAGGCAACAGAGACATAGTTTTTTTAGAAGAATGTTAAAAGTACCAAGGAAATTAAGATGGCAAACAAGAAATATTTAACAAAAGTCAGTGGAGAAAATAATAAACACAAGGGGGAGACAGTCGTCATTTATTGGACATAAAATGAGAAGAGGAGGACTTGAAAACATGATAACAAGAGGAAAGATAAAGGGCAAGAGAAACAGAGGGAGGCCAGGAAAGAAGACCATAGGCAGTCTAATGTAATGGCGTGATAGAAAGTTAACAGTTTTGATGCGAAATATCAAGATCTCTGGAGAAGCATTACTGCCAAAATCTGCGGAGTTTAGCACCTGATGATTTTGATGGATTGTTTAGTGCAGTAATTCTTAATCTGGGGTGGACTGAAGAATTTTTGATGTTCCATGAACTAGCAAATGAACTGATTCCGTTTATTGCTTTATTTTTAATGAGGGGTTCACAGCTATACTCAGGCAAGATTGGGGTACCACAGCCAAATAAAAAAGAAAAGTTAAGAACCACTGGTTCAATGCTAATAGTTAATACTTCATAAATTCTGTTTTTAAAATGCCAAAAGAAATCATACAATTTATTTTTCTTAATTATTCAAAGCTCATTATGTTAAATATAACTGAAAAAATATTCTCCTCTTTGACTTTGATAAAGCTAACACATTTGATTTTTTAAACTGTGTTTTTCTCAGTAATTTCATTTTATTATTAGTTTAACATTATTAGGGCCCTTAGCTTATACACCCACAAATTTGATAATACAGTTTAGTACAACTAAAAAAAATGGCTAGCCATTATTTTTAAAAATTTGAAAACCACTGATAGAAGCCAGTATGTTTCTCTTCATGTTTGCAGTTGTCTTGGTACGAGTATTTTCTACTAGATTCTCTATTTTCCTTGTAGTATTGATGTCCTTACCAGTTACCTAAATGTGATTAATGTGCAACAAAGTGGATTTTATTTTCCAGGCATGAGTGTTTGTTTCTCATATAATTTATAAGATATCTCTTTAGACATATTGTCATGTATTGAACATAAAAATAACAGAGCATTTAGTTGTCTAGTACAAGAAAGAGAGCTTAAACATACACTGAACTAGAAAATAAAATAAAAAGTTCAACTAGAAGGGATAAAAGAGAATACATTGACAATATGGCAAAAGAAGCAGAGAAAGCAGCAAAAACAGGAGACAGCAAAACTCTATATAACATACAAAAGAGGCTAATAGGTACTATTACATCCAAAGAAAGACCAACCTTTAGCAAAACTGGCAACCTATTAACATCAAGTAAAGACCAAAAGTAAAGATGGCCTGAACACTTCCAAGAAATACTTAACTGATCACACTCAAAGAATTGATAAACCTTGAAACCGACTTACCAATCCCATATCAAAATGTCAGTTTAGATGAAATTACATTGAATGAAACTGAAACAACAGTGAGTCTATTAGCTAACAACAAAGCTGCATGTGAACATGAAATAACAGTAAAAAAGTTAAAAGCTGTTAACAGTGACAACATGAGCCAGCTACAGAGAATGTTTAATAAAACCTGGAAATAAGAAAAGGTCGCTTCTAAATGAAAAAAAGGAATCAGTGTTAAAATACCGAAAAAAGGCAATCTTAGCAACTGCAGGAATTAGAAAGGAGATTACTATCAATTGTGTGCAGTCAACACAAAAGAAGGAATGACCATATGGTTCCAGACTGAAACAGGCATAAAACAAGGATGTATACTATCTCCTTTGCTTTTTGAAATTGCCATAGACTTCAAATGAAAAAAATGTTGCACAGGTAAAATAGGCATTGACTGGGTACATGGGGCTCAACTAGAAGATCAGGATTTTGCAGATGTCATAATTCTTATCAGTGACAATGTGAAAATTGATGCAGGAAAAAATAGATACCCTGTCTTCACTGGCTAGCAAATCAGGACTTGAAATTAACAAGGACAAAACAAAAATAATGAAACTTTCCATTAATCGAAAAGGAAAAATATACGTAGAAGGAACGGCTGTTGAAGAAGCACAATAATTTGTATATTCGGCAGCTATATAGACCAGGATGGTGACACCAGAAAGGAAGTTAGAACTAAAATTGTAAAAGCAGTACTGACCTTCAAGAATCTTGAGAATATATGGCATTCATAAGTTGTAAGCACAAAAAACAACATAAGATTATTCAATTCAAAAATATCCACCTTCATTTAAGCTGGAAAACGACTAAAGAAATAGACAAGAAATTAGACTATTTTGAAAACAAATTCCGAAGGAAAATACTAGGTATAAAGTGGAACAAATTCAAGAACAATGCAGAGATAAGGCAGATAAGCAAACAGCAACCTGTCTCATGGGTGATCAGAAAAAGGAGATAAACATATATCTGCCATGTAATGAGAAGACAGGACATCTTGGCAAACTACCATGGTAGCCCTATGTGACATTTAACAGCGCAAGAATGATGTAAGATGCAAGTACTTAGGAGGGGTAAAGATATGATGAGACAATCAGCAGCCCATAGCTGATATGCTAGCATCAGGTTTAGTGAACCATAACTGACCCTGTCCCACCTCTCCATTGGTACCCCTGGTTACAGGCCAAGCCTGGCTAACAGGGCAGGGATCGCAACAGTCTCCATGGTGGTGGAGTCTGCTAAAGAAGCATTGCACACTCCCTGGTTTTTAGCTGCACCCCAGGACTGAAAAAATAACTGCCATAACCTCCACTCCCAAGCTGATATGATGATATGCCTCAACACCTTCACAGCATCAGCTGCAAAGAACAACAGCTCACAGTTACAGAGAGATAGAAGACAAGACAAGACAAATAAGTACTTAGGAACAAGAATATTCTTTACAGAGATCACTGAAAAGGTAGACACAGACTGAAAGATATCAGCAGCATAATCTATCTTGCTTGTAGAAATGGTATCCACATACATGTGATCAAGAATGCTTGTGCATTTAAATGCGTGAAACTGACGTGCAGAATATACATACACTTATTTTTTTAAAATTTTTGATTTGCCTACTATGAACTCAGGCAAAGTACCATATATAAATATGAGACTGATTTTAATATCACTATGTTACTGATACGAGGAGTATATATCTTGGATCACTACTAACTAATAATGGAGATACAATGAGGGAAATTAAAAGGAGGATATCTATCGCTCTTCAGAAAGTAAAACAACTAAAGAATCTGTGGAGAGGAACAGACAGAACTACAAAAATAAGATTTTTAAGGGCATGCATCTTTCCCATCACAACATATGCCTGTGAGACCTGGACACTTAACAAAACAGCTGAGAAGCACATAAATGCCTTTGAATGTAAATGCTACAGAAGAGTTCTTCAAATATCATGGACACAAAAAAGAACAAATATATCCATATTACAAGAACTTAATATTGAGGAAGGCTGGCTAGTAAAGAGGATTAAACAGAGAAAACTTAAATATTTTGGACACATTAAACGTCATGATAATCTAGAGAAGACCGTCATGGAAGGGTACATAATGGGAAAAATAAAGAGAGGAAGACCACAGCGAAGATGGCTGCAAGACATTGTTGATGATCTGCAAATAGATGCATCAGCAGCAGGCCATCTTGCTCACAACCGAGAGGCCTACAGGAGTGCTGTTCGGGAGGCAAAGTTCCACAAGGGACATGAAAATGAATGAATGAATGAATGAATGTTATTGATTTTGACATGAATAATTGTTTTCCTTTAATACACTGACAGTTATCTGTACAATATGCCTCTTCTTACATTTAGGTTTATGTCCCAGTACTAATACCTATGACAACACGGAGGAGTATTACAGAACTTAAGAAAAAACAGATATCTGAAAAGAAGTCCTAACTACTTAGTGTGATACAATGAAACTAGTCTGCAGATGCATGTTTTATTACATAGCTATCTAAATTCAGTCCTCATTTGATTTCACTAAATAGCTGTTTTCTAGAAACATATATGTTGGAGTTATTGAAATCTTTCATACATCTCCACCATGATTTTTATGGTGCCCACAATTTCTTTCCAATGCTGTATGTACCATTTTTTTTTTTAGTTGAAAAATTTGCAAGGAAGTGTTCAGCCACCACCTGATAAGCCACAGAATGTATGAAATAAACTTTAATATGGTATGGCACCTGCAAATAAGATTCTTTCTGCCCTGGAAGATGGTGTTGATATAGATGGATGTCAGTTGTTTATGAAAGCCACCAAACATGTTTTTGTTGAGTCACCTTTCTCAAAGCTGATTCTACTAATATTTATTAACATAACTAACCACAGTGGAAGACCATCATGTTTGTTTGTAGCAGTGAAAGTGTTCTTTATGTAAATATTTTGTATTTTATTTGTTGGTCTCATCTGTCTTTTCAGATGACATAGTACCACTGCACAGAATTTCTCTCCATGTGGCATGACCTTCTGTCAGTTATTTCCAGGTTTTGTGACTAATGGAATAATCTCAAGATCATATTTATACCATAATAATGACATAGACATTATCGAACTCATTTTTATTTTAAAAAAAACATTTTTTAATATACCTAGTTTCATTTACCTTCATTGTTTCATTGTTCAGTTACTGTATGAAAATAGTTTAATGAAACTATCATCTTCAAACTGAATAAAATGAGCTTAAAACTTTTATTTTTTTGCTTGAAGCAAGGTCTAACACTGCACTCAGCCTTGGTGCTTCAGGTAATGTACATAACAAATACTACTGAAACAAAAAACTCAGATAAGCAAGATCTATACTCATATACTGTTTAATATTTTTGGTTAAAGCACAGTTACCTTCACTGGTTTAGCATATTCTTGCCATTTTTCTTTTTTTTTTGCAATCAATTTTTACTTCTTGCAACATTGTTTAGCAATGAATATTACTTATGTCAAGTTTCAGAGATATTTTTTAGTCAAGCTTTAGATATATTTATTTTACTCGGAGCTAAGATATTAATGTTTTTTGCCTTGCATGTAAAATGGCACGTTTTGGAAATAAATCTGTATGCATGTATGTGTGTGAACAAGCTTGATCGCCCATACGTGTGCAGTGTTTGTATGTATGTATTCTTGGGTGTTCATGAATATTTGAAAACAGTAATTTTTTTTTTTTGGAAAGCAAGAAAGTCTGTTTTACTGCACCTTGATTAGAGCAAATTCTTGACATGTTTATAACATAATATTTGTAAATGATTCTATAAATTGTATGAGAAATTTGATGACAATTAAAGACTTTAACGTAACACTTTGCTTTATATTGTTTTTATTTTGCCATGTATCCTGATTATGTTATGTATGTGCATGACTTCATGCGAACGACAAGCGAATAGCATACCAAGTTTTGACTTATGAGTTGGTGAGTGAGAGAATAAAGTAGGCAAGTTGGCATTTTCATTTCTCCTATCTTATGAGTTGGTGAGTGAGAGGAAAAGTAGGTAAATTGGCATTCTCATTTCTCCTATCTTATGAGTTGGTGAGTGAGAGAATAAAGTAGGCAAATTGGCATTTTCATTTCTCCTATATTATGAGTTGGTGAGTGAGAGGAAAAGTAGGCAAATTGGCATTTTCATTTCTCCTATCTTATGAGTTGGTGAGTGAGAGGAAAAGTAGGCAAATTGGCATTTTCATTTCTCCTATATTATGAGTTGGTGAGTGAGAGGAAAAGTAGGCAAATTGGCATTTTCATTTCTCCTATCCAGCAGCCATTTGAGCTTGTGCTCTTCGGCTCAAAGCGATGATAAAGTATCTGCAGGGTTTGTTTAACTGTGGTGGGTTTGTATATAATGTATTTCCGTTATTTGGATGTTCAGGTAGGTATTCCTGTCGTAAATCTTTGAGGAGCAAATTGCCAAGAAAAACATCTGAAATGATTGGAACCACCAAGGACTGCACAAGATGGGGCAACAGCTTAACTAACCAACATTGCCAGGCATGCCTTATAATAAATAAGCCAATACAAAAAGTAAGATTTAGTGGGTGAATTGTTTGGTCATGAGTGAATGTGAGTGATTATGTTTAGAAAAAAAGTAAATTAACTAAAGAGCTGGATAATAATTAGCTCTGGATTAGTGAATTGGTAGAAAATGAGCGAAGAGGTTTGTATTTGTGGTTTGCTAAGGATTTGTCTCGGGAATTTTATTACTTCAATCTGGAGGTCTAAACGTGACATATTCTAAAACATATGTCCCATTTTGCCCCTTATTGTCATCTTTGATAGCCGCGTGTTAAGAAAACACTAAAATTTTTTTTTAAGAAAGATATTATCTGAGTCGAAATGTTGCTATTTTGAGGGAAAACTCACTTTTTTAGAGAATTACAACACGTAGGCATGACTGGCACATCTGTAAGTAAAGTTATACATCTAATCTAGTGATTAACATTTTAGTATTAAACTTTATACAACCACGTTCCTATTTTTGTCAGTATTGGGAATTCCCGTTAGTAAATTACATCCTGGCCTTAGGCAACGCCTGACATTCAATGTATGCAACTTAGTGTATGAAAACATTACAACAGTTTCTTATGTTTCATTTGACCGACCGTGGTGATTAGCGGAAAAAAATCAAATAAATATCACTTAAAACAGATTCAAAGAACAATATTCTTTATTATTTAACAGAACATCACCTGTTATTTTTTATTATAAGTTGATTATGACGTCCCTAACTAATTAATCATTCTAACGTACTAAGTGGTGCAGGTATAACAATTTATTGAGGTAAAGGTAAAAAGTAAACGTGAAATTCCCATTTCCATACTATTATTAAGGCATACTGAGGAAGCAGTATTAGGCCTGTATTTCCACGGTCTACTGCACATGAAAGTGTGATGTGATCAGTATCACGTCTGGCCGCATTTACCTTCATAGATTTCTCTGGTACCCATTTTTAGAGGCTGGTTGGACCCCGGGTTTTTTTTAGCTTGTACCATGAAAAAAAATCCCGTAATCACACAGCTAACCTCCAGTCAAACTTTTTCAGACTGTGGCACACATGGTAATCCAAATTTCCGTTGTGGCATATGCTTTCTTAATGCTGGACTCTCTTACAGTTAGCCATATATTTTTACCACTTTCAAAGTTTACATGGTGCACTGACTATATATTGACCAAATCAGAGGGATTTTCAATTTTATTATATAAGACATTCTTTTATTTTCAATGTGAAATGTAAACCTGCTTGGAGGCATATATCTCTAGCCGCCTGAGCTCGCGCTAGATTGGAACTAACAATTAAATTGGTGTGGATTCTCTCTACCTGGTGGGTATTTATCAGTTAAATATGCAAAAATGTGCTGTGCTTCGATCAATTTTTTTTTTAATCTAAAGATTTGGCGGCAAAACTCTAGCTATCTCACGACACACCACTGTGCTGCAGCACATGTCTAGCTCTCTCACGACACACCACTGTGCTGCGGCACATGTCTAGCTCTCTCACGACACACCACTGTGCTGCGGCACATGTCTAGCTCTCTCACGACACACCACTGTGCTGCGGCACAACTCTAGCTCTCTCACGACACACTACTGTGCTGCGGCACAACTCTAGCTCTCTCACGACACACCACTGTGCTGCGGCACATGTCTGAAAAACTATGCAGCAGACTCCGAAATGTGCCCATAGAGTCAGAAAGCTTGAGAACCGCTTGAGATGTTACTGAAAGTATGTTTCCGTAATCGATACAGCAAAAATAATAACACGATTCCGTTACCGGGAATTGCTTCAGGTAATGGCAAAACCCAGAATGATCAACGGACCATGAGAACAACGCAGATTGTTTGTACAGGGTTTGTTTGAAAGTTTTTATTTTTGTTGTTGTATTACACAAGTTCAGATTAGAAACCACTTTATAAGTTTAAGCAAATGTTCTTATATCTCGTTTTTAACGGATCTAACACCGACGTAAGGCCAGCATGTTTCGGTTTTATTTTCGTTTATCAGTCATCCTACGTACCTACTTCCTTATACGTTCTTTCGACAGGTATATTGTACATAGATGGAAGATAATATTGCCTATTTCAAATATTTGGGGTGAAAACACTTTTTTCTTTGTTTCTGCTCAAACTTTTATACGATATTTCTACTGTTATCTTCATATATTCATGTTTCACTATTTCAATGTAGTGTTTCTTCAATTTAAAAAAAAAATTACAAAAGGAAGTATAGTTTTATTTGTTTATTTATCTAGCTATCTTGTTTTTAAAAAATTAAGAACATGTTAGCAAATCAAAAACTGCCATTGGCAGTAAAAAGGAGAGTTCAAAGATCCTATACGGAACCTATTCTACTTTATGCAAGTGAAGCGTGGACTGTGAATACACAATTAGAATGTAGAGTAAAGGCTATTGAAATATGGTTCTTAAGAAGGATGCTTCACATTCCATAGATGGCCAGAAAAAACAAATGAAGAAGTATTACTGCAGGCAGAGGAACACCTCAAACTGGTGCCATACACAAGAAAGAGGCAAAGTTATCTCTGACACATCAGCAGACATGAAGATCTCAAAAAATTGGTAGTGACTGGAAAGATAACTTCATTGTTAAAATAATCCACAAAAAATTCTTATTTTCGACCCTCAAAAAAAAACAAAAAACCATTGATAATTATTACTGGAGTTACATCTACTTGTTACTGATCAGGTAACTCTGCAAGAGTTGTAGATGTAATAAAATTTAAACCAGGGTAGCTTGAGATTAAAAAAAAAAACACCATTATTTAAAGGGTTCCTGAGCAAATGGTTACTATTATATACCTGTGAGACCTGGACACTTAACAAAACAGTTGATAAACACATAAATGCCTTTGAATGTAATGCTACAGAAGAGTTCTTCAAATATCATGGACACAAAAAAGAACAAATATATCAATACTACAAGAACTTAATATTGAAGAAGGCTGGCTAGTAAGTAAGATTAAACAAAGAAAACTTAAATATTTTGGAGACATTAAACATCCTGATAATTTAGAGAAGACCGTCTTGGAAGGGTATATAGTGGGAAAAAGAAAGAGAGGAAGACCAAGGAGAAGATGGCTGCAAGACATCGTTGATGATCTGCAAATGGATGAGTCAGCAGTAGGGCATCTTGCTTACAACTGAGAGGCCTACAAGAGAGCTGTTAAGGAGGCAAAGTTCCTCAAGGGACGTGCAAATGACTGACTGACTGACTGACGGTTACTGTCATTTTCTTTTGTTAAAGTTTTCAGCTCTCTTTTTATGTTAATCCTTTGGAAAATAAACAGGTGTGAAGCAAACACTGCCAGTAGCAGACAGTTGTAACTGAAATGAGCAGGATGACAGAGATGACTTATGGTCAGGTGGTAAGTGCTATGTCTGATTGTTGCTTATTCTCAAGGACTCTCAGTAATCCTCTGTGTACTTTTTTCACATTTCTATGCTTCAGTTACACCCATCTCCCACCCATCCAAGCTAACACCCACCACAACACACACTGTCTTTGTTCTGAGCACTTGCTCATAAAAGTTTTCTTCATCAATGTGCGTCAGATTTGTTTTATGCAGAACAAGCATGAATGATGGCGTTGACAACCTAAGATGAACTACTACTTTCTTTCAGGAATGTCCAGGTTGATGTCTGCGAATTTCCAAAGAAGAAATGGAAGGCAGATTTTAAATTGGAAAAAACAGGAAGCATCACAGTTTCAACATTGATGGATAGCACTACAGCAACAAAGAAAACAAAAATTACGTTCAGCAAACAACATGAAAACCGCTAAATGTGAGCATCTTGTTGGATGAGAAACTTTGAAATATTGTGGAGAACAGAACAAGCACAAGGAACACATGGCATGGAAGACATAACTCTGCAGAAGTGCCTGAATAGTTTAGTAATGTGCTTGTCTCAAGGTGAATGTCTGGTTTAAGACCAGGCAGACACCGCAGTCACCGAGCTATAGACATGTATATCTGGACATCTCTGGAAAGGTGGTCATGAGTGGTGCTGACTAACAGATCAGGGATACCGTGGACACTAATGCTATGTTCATAAGTTACTTCTGTGCCATTGTAAAGCTACCCTTTATGACTAGGGAGAAGAGGTGTCTAATCCGGTGTAAAGTCTAGTAACCCATAACTGGCCAAGATCATTTTTCACTTTCTTAAAGTGTTCTTCAAAAAACAGGCAGAGACACACCCATGTCATATAAAAGATAGTGATCCATGTGGCCCCTATGCTGATGGAACTGAGAAAGTCTGCCATTGTAGCTCTTGGAGGGAAGGCCTCTAACCTTTAGATTATTGAACATCCATAACATACAATCATGTATTTTTTATCTCTCATCGCAGCTGACATCTTTAACTAGGAAAATAACACAATGCCTTTTTTTTTGTTTCTGTTTTTTTCATTTCCAGCAGTTTAAAATGACAAACTTTCAGTCATGTAACACAGTCACATGATGTAACACAGTCACATGACTGTGCTTATATTTTTTTTAAATTTGAAAAGCATTTTAAATGGCTAATGGCCAGTCAAAGAGTTAAGGGTATTTTAGTGACATGAACAAAAACAGTTTCTGCAACATTTACAAAAATTGTTTGTAGTAAGAAGCTTAGTATGATACTGCAGATTGGTTGTGAGGCAAACAGTGAGAAGTCCCTCATGGTGATGTATTTCTTTAGCTTGTTTCTTAGAGATACACAGTAGATATTTAAAGAAAGCCCCTGTGGCTCATTCCATGTCTGATATGATGGTAGTGTTACAAGATTGTGACAGTAGCATCAGACCCGAAGGGTCTTAAATCTTAACCTGTGAAACAACATCCAAGACAGACACAAAATTTTCTGTGCTAAAATATCATGGATGCTTTATTTACTGGAAATGATGAGGTGCCTAAGTTTTACATTTATGGCAGTATAAAATTATGAGTTCCCAATTATGGAATAAAACACATATGACTACAGTTAATTCTATTTTTAGTTTTTTGAAAAACCAGTGAAACAGCTCTTTGTAAAATAAGATAACATTTGCAGAGAGAGATACACTAACAACAGTTTTGATTGAATTTGGAAACTTACTTTCCTAAATTCCTAAAATAGTAGGCATCCTGGAGTGACACATGAAAATTGTTGGATGTGATCTCCAACATTAGGAAACTCTGATAGGTCAAGTTCTAAGCTGAGCATAGAGAATGGGTTAACAGTTTAGGAAAATGAGCAGGATGAGTTTTAGGGGGCTTGAGAGAAAACGGGAGGATCGCAGTCTGTCATTTGCATGTCCCTTGCAGAACTTTGCCTCCCTAACAGCTCTCCTGTAGGCTTCTCAGTTGTGAGCAAGATGCCCTGCTGCTGATGCACCCATTTGCAGATCATCAATGATGTCTTGCAGCCATCTTTGCCCTGGTCTTCCTCTTTTTCCTTTTCCCATTATGTACCCTTCCAAGATGGTCTTCTCTAAATTCTCATGATGTTTAATGTGTCCAAAATATTTAAGTTTTCTCTGTTTAATCCTCTTTACTAGCCAGCCTTCTTCAGTATTAAGTTCTTGTAATATAGATATATTTATTTTTTATTGTGCTCATGATATTTGAAGAACTCTTCTGTAGCATTTACATTCAAAGGTATTTATGTGTTTCTCAGCTGTTTTGTTAAGTGTTCAGGTCTCACAGACATATGTTACGATGAGAAGGATGCATGCCCTTAAAAATCTTATTTTTGAAGTTCTTTCTGTTCCCCTCCACAGCTTCTTTAGTTGTTTTACTTTGTGAAGAGTGATAGATGTTCTCCTTTTAATTTCTCTCATTTTATCTCCATTATTAGTTAGTATCAATCCAAAATATTCAAAACTCTCCACCTCTTCCAATTTTTCCTCATCTAGGGCAGAAAAATAAAATCTTTGGCTTTTCTATTTTGTTTTTTCTTTTATCCCTTGAAATGTATTCATTGACACATTATCAGTTATTTAGATTTTTAAGCTCTATTTGGCTATAAAATAGCAGAGATTTCATTTGTCAAAGGGTCATCTTCTATGGGCAAGGTGCATGCTTTTATTTCTATGGCATTTGTTCCATACCACAAACGTCGCATCCTCATTTTTCAGTTTACAGCCTACAATAACTAAGATAAACCTATGCTTAAACAGATAATTTCTGACGTGCTCAGTGCTTTGACTGTACTGTGATATTTATGTTCTTTTAAATTGCTGGCATTCAAAGTTCCTTATCCTGCAGGTTGCTCTGACAGATGAGGAAATGGAGCTAGCAAATATTGTTACGGATCACATTTTGGGAATGCTTCCTGAAGCTGATGAAGCGCTGGTAAGAGCAGCAGTACTGAGAACTGTAGATTTAGGAGAATCCAGTTATGACTTCATCCTGGAGCAGGCCATCAACACCTACCTGGAACACGGTAAGGACAGGGGGAAGAGGAGTTTTATGTTTACTTGCAGTTATAGTAATGATGGATATGTTCAAGAACAGACAGAACTACCATTCACAAGTGGAGGGTCAAGACACTGTTCAGTGTAGCACTCAGTGACCCATAGCTGATTGCTTGTGTCAGGGTTGGTGAACCATAACCTTCCAGGACCCTCTGCCACTTCTTCATTGCTTCACCTAGGAACAGGCCCCAACCTGGCTAACAGGGCAGAAGCATTGTAGTAAATCTGTTCTGAAAATGAGAGAGGTTTTCAAAAAAAAAAATAACACACACACACACACAAAGCATATTTATATGAGAGGAATTCATTCATTCATTCATTTGCATGTCCCTTGCTGAACTTTGCCTCCCTAACAGCTCTCCTGTAGGCCTCCCAGTTGTGAGCAAGATGGCCTGCTGCTGATGCATCCATGTGCAAATCATCAACGATGTCTTGCGAACATCTTTGCCATGGTCTTCCTCTCTTCCTTTTTCCCATTATGTACCCTTCCAAGACGATCTTCTCTAGATTATCATGACGTTTAAATGTGTCCAAAATATTTAATCCTATTTAATCCTCTTTAGTAGCCAACCTTCTTCAATATTAAGTTCTTGTAGTATGGATATATTTGTTATTTTTTTGTGTCTGTGATATTTGAAGAACTCTTCTGTAGCATTTATATTCAAAGGCATTTGTGTGTTTCTCAGCTGTTTTGTTAAGTGTCCAGGTCTCACAGACATATATACATTATATATATATATATATATCTTATATCTTATATCCTTCCCGTGCCGTTAAACGTCACATAGGGCTCGCAAAGTAGTTCGCCAATTTTTCCTGTCTTTGGCGAGTCTTTCAACCTCATCAAAGGACTGTATGCCTGTTAACTTGGCCTCTCTTAATAATGTCCTCTTCAGAGTTTCACGCGGTCTGCCCCTTTTTCTTCGGCCTGTTGTGTTCCACTTGATAGCTTGTTTTGGGATTCTCTGATCATTTCTTCTCATCAAGTGACCAACATATGTCCATCTCCTTTTCCTGATCACCCATGAGACTGGTTGTTGTTCAGTCATCTGTCTTATCTCTGCATTGTTCTTGAATTCATTCCACTTGATGCCGAGTATTTTCCTTAGGCATTTGTTTTCAAAAGAGTCTAATTTCTTTTCTATTTCTTTAGTTGTTTTCCAGCTTTCACATGCATAAATGAGGGTGGATATTACATTTGAATTGAATAGTCTTAACTTGGTTTTTGTGCTTATAACTTTTGAATTCCATATGTTCTCAAGATTCTTGAAGATTGATGCTGTTTTTGCAATTCTGATCCTAACTTCCTTTCTAGTGTCACCATCCTGGTCTATGTAGCTGCCAAGGTATGCAAATTGATTGACTTCTTCAATATCTGTCCTTTCTATGTGTATTTTTCCATTTTGATTGATGGGAATTTTCATTATTTTTGTTTTGTCCTTGTTAATTTCAAGTCCTATTTTGCTAGCCAGTGAAGACAGGCTATCTGTTTTTTCTTGCATGGAATTCACATTATTACTGATAAGAGTTATGTCATCAGCAAAATCAAGATCTTCTAGTTGGGTCCCATGTACCCAGTCAATACCTGTGTTACCTGTGCAGCATTTTTTCATTATGAAGTCTATTGTAATCCCAAAAAGTAAAGGAGACAGTATACATCCTTGTTTCACGCCTGTTTCAATCTGGAACCATTCACTCATCCCTTCTTCTGTCTTGACTGCACAACCATATCCATTATATAAGTCCTTAATGATGTTGACAATTTTAGATGGTATTCCATATAGACATAAAATTCTCCATAATGAATATGCTATTAAATGCCTTTTTAAAATCTATGAAGTTCAGTATTAATGGTTTCTGCTTTTCAATATGTTCTTCAAGTATTATTCTGAGAGTAAAGATCTGGTCGAGACAGCTTCTCCCTTTTCGAAATCCTGCTTGTTCTTCTCCCATTGCAGTATCCACTATATCTTTGATATATATATATATATATATATATATATATATATATATATATTTGTGAGAGGAATAAATTCTGTTATTAGAGAATGACAAAACTTATAATGTGCTATAAAATAATTTTCTCACAACAAGATATAGAAAAACATCTTCCAGTGTGTAGTAATGAGTAATAAGCAGTGTTGTTTTGGAGCGAAAGGGTTAAACTGAGCATGATATTCATATTGCAGAATTCATATTGTGAATTCGATGTTAACCTTACGTGGTTGCTGTTAATCAGAAAAAATATTGAATAGAAACCTGCTTAAAGCAATAGACAGGTTCAATTTTCTTGGATCTAAAGTAACAGCCACTTTCTCTGTAAAGGAAGAAATTAATACATGAATAGGAAAGGCAGCTACCACTTTTGGCACATAAATGAAAGGTGCATGGAACAACAGAAGATTAATTAATGCAGGAGACAAAGGTTCTGATTTATCAGATCAGTGCATGTATATGGATCTGAAACATGGACGTTTTTCAAGGGATGAGAAAAAACTCAACAGTTTTCATCTTCATTGCACTCACAAAGTTAGAGCATCGCAGTAATTTACTCTGAGATTCTGCAGTTTGCTAAGCTTCTATCCATGATGACAGTACTAAGCAGCAGAAGGCTGAGCTGGTTGAGATGCATACCAAAAATGAATGGCAGCCATATCACAAAGCAAATCATATATAGCATACTTGTGGTGGGAAGGAGACAATATAGACTGAGATGCAAAGATGCTTGTAAGTCCTCATTGCAAGATTTTCTATCTGGGAATAACTGGTAAAACCCAAGTCACTTGGAGAGCAACTTCTCCTAAGAATGCAACATTTTAGAAGAAAATGGCCAAAGTTCAAGACACAAGTGCAAGGAGACTGTACCTTGCAACACAAATATTGTTTATCACTATGCACAGTTATGTAAATACAACAAAGGCTGAATCAGTCATTAGAAAAGCTGTTCAGCAAAACTGTGTTAGCACTTTTTGTTTACAGAGACAGTTTAGAAGCAGGCAGATATCAGCTGCTATAGGTCTTACTAAGTATCATTTTTCTGAGTAAGAAACTGGATGACTCTACCAGTGTTGGATATGCATAGCTGGCCACAGTAACAGTAACCAGTGTTTGTCTTCAAAGTCCAGTTTCCCTGCACTTGAATGTTATAACTTCAAGTTTAGTTCTCATTTCCACCTCAGTGATGCTGTGCCTTTACAGAGAGTTGCTCTCCACATAAGTTATTTCCAGACCTGATGACTGATAGAAAAATCTTATATTGATGACTTAAAATATCTTTATTTATCAGTTTAATTCTACCATGTTGCCTTCTTGTCATCATAACTTTGTCACACTAAACCTGCTCATAAATATGGCCATCTTTGTTACATGTCCCAGCCATCTCAATCTTCTGCTGCTTAGTATTGACACCATTGAAGGAAACTTAGCACATGACAGAACTTTAGAATTTGTTACTTTATCATGGAAACTATTACGTTTTTTTCTCGTACACCTTGCATGTAATGTTCACTTTCAGATCCATATAAGATAAATCAGAAAACCTTTGTCTTTGGTGTTAACCATATGTTGATCCATTTTAAGAGTAATGTTCTAAGTGTACTACTCTATGGAAGTGAATGCTGGAAAATCACCAAAACCATAGAAAACAAGTTGAATTCTTTTCAGGCTAAATGTTTACGAAGAATTAGAAAAATATTTTGGCCAAACACCATAAGAAATAACATCTTATTAGCAGAAATGCAGATGAAACCACTGACAACAATTATTGAGGAAAGACGCTGGCGATGGTTGGGACATGTGCTCCGAATGACTGACAACTCACTACTAAAAATAGCACTAAGATGGACACCACAGGGGAGCAGAAGTAAGGGTAGACCAAAAGAGACATGGAGAAGAACAACAGAAAGGATGTTGAGCAATAGAGGGCTCACCTGGGCAAGAGCAGAAAAAAAGGTGAAGGACAGGCATTTGTGGAAAACCCTTGTGGAAGCCCCATGTGCCCTGGGCACTTAAGGTTCAGAGAGAGATATGTTGATCCATGCTTTTTTCCATAGTTTGCCACAAAGTGGACCTGCCATTCCTATTTGTGTACTGATTTCTTCATCCAGAGAGAAAGTGAAAGTAACTGTAGATCCAAAATAACTGTACCTGTCGACTGATTTGAGCAAGTTCCCAATCAGTGTTATATAGATTGGTGTGATTATGCCTCGTCTAAGGGCTACTGCCTTGTTGATACTTACAGTCAGTGTTCGACTAAACAATGTTCAGTAAAACCCACAATAGCAAACATCTATCTTCTAAGATGAAGAATGCAATTATCCTGTATATAATGACTGTTTGATGTTGTCATATCTCACCAGGTATAACATGTGAGACAGGATTATTATCCAATCAACAGACTCTACATGGTGCTTATGGTGATGATGATGAAAATCATCAAGCAGAAGAAGATATTCAAGAACAGGCAAAGCAAACACCCACGGATGCTCAAGCCTGCAGCCTGCAAAATGGAGGCCAGGAAACAGAAACTGTTCCACATGATTCTAGATTCAGTCCAGCAAGCAGGTTCTCAAACAACTCATGTGAAGATGATGTTGAAACAAGTGCAGCACTACCAGATACCAGTTACGGATATCTTAATACCACAGTGTGTCCATTTCAAGACACTATTGATGGAGATAAAGATCATAAAATATTAACAGCATCTGAAGATATTTACGATGAAAAACCTGCTTTCTGCCCCCCTGTTAGATCCAAGAGCAGTGCAGGTGAATGTGGTGGTAAAAACCTTGTGGAGATGCATCAGAACATCAGTGTTGGAAACAGTGATGTTGGTAAGCATGTCAGCAGTAGATCAGTTCAACATGTCAAGATGAAAGAAGCACAGGAAGAAGGTTTTGGACTTTATTACAGAAGTAATTGGAAATATTTATCTCCTGAAACAGTTTCTTCAGAGATTGAAGAAAACAGCAGACTGACCACCATGACTTCATTCACAAGGGCGGGAGCTTTAAATGTTGATAATAATAGTTCTGAGGATTCTACTTTTGTAGATAATTTGGATGAAAGAGTAAATAATGAGCACACAGATAATCATCAAGATGGGAATAAAATTACTGATGATTTTGAAAATGATGATTGGCCCATTTTGACTTCATGCAGAAGAGCTTTCTCCTCCAGGGTAAGCACCTCATCTTCATCACCCAGTGCCACCTGCACACCCATGATCAGCAGCAGTGGATTGCCAGCCAATAAGACAGCTGGTGATAAACTTAGAAAGAAAGAAACATACATTGACTTAACAGTTGATGACGAGGATCCGACAGTAAACATGCTTCCTGTACAAACAGATGTTAGACCAGATATCGAGATGTTGAACCAGCATCATTCGTTGTCAGGTGATCCATGGTCTCATAATGCCATTAATTTTGAAATCAACAATAACAGCTCGCTGACAAATAGCAGCTCTCCTGTAAAGAAAGCTCAGGGTTATTCAAATGTAAATTATCATAATTCTCCAGGCTGCTCATTTTGGCCTGATGCTATTGACAGAGCTTCATCTTCCAAGGAAACATACGCTGCAACTACTACAAACATAGCAACTGTTATTGGTATATCTGGTGCAGAAGTGATATATACAACTTGTAGTCATTTTTATTCAGATTTCACTACCAACAGTCCATCAGCAACTGCACCATCAAGGAGTACCACATTTTCTAGCAATCTTAGAACAGGATCAACTGTCAGCCTAGCAATGACTGCTCCCACAAGTAGCAGCACTTTTGCCAGCAGTCATAGAACAGGGGCAACTATTGTGAAAGCTGATAGCCCATCAGTGACTTCTACGGTAAGTAATACAACTGTTGCTAGCAGTTTTGAAACTGGATCAACTGTTGTATACACTAACAGTCTAGCAATGACTACTCCAGCAATGAGCAACATTTTTGCAGCATATGATGTCAGAAATATTAAAAAAGTTGCTGCATATATACGTGCAAATGCTTCAGATGATATTGGAACATCGCAGTCAAGAAAGTTTTCTAATAATACAGTAGTTACATCCGGTTCTTCACCACATCACAAGTCCTTTCAGCTTTCAGTAACTGCTACTCCAGCATCTGCAGTTGTCATCTCAGGTAATCACAGAATTGGATTAGATGGGGAGGCCATATCAACCAAAACATTTTCTGACTTGTTAGATGATTTTCATAGTGCTTCTACCCATGAAACCACAGTCCCATTGGCTTCAAATAACCTCATGAATGGGTCAGACATTGTGGCTGTAACAACAGTTAGCTCAGCTTTAGGAGTTGGGCAAGGATTTGGTAGCATTATGACCACTTCATCTGTGACATGTTCTGCAGACAGTACATATAGAGCAAGGCTGGTGAATGTAGATCCTGCTGCGGGTACAGTGACATGAACAGAAATGATCAAAACTCTGCAACAGTGGAAGTAGATGAATCCACATTGAATCAGAGTTTATGTTTCAACTCTGGACCCCAGGTTACAGTACCCATTTCAGTAATAACTGCCAACAATTGGACGCCAGCAGAGGTATATTCGCAAACCACAAACCAGAGTGCTATTGCTCCTTCACACATCTACACACATGAGTCATCTGCTATAGCCCAAGTGACTTCGAGTACTGATGCTTTTTACACAGGTGATGTGACTAGTAGCAGCATCACAGCATCATTCGGTGCTGCAAAGAGAAAAAGTAAAGCCAGTCCTTCTCCAGTTAAGAAGGCTAAGCGGGTAAGCTGGTGCATGTGAATGTACAGTTTTTCATTTTTAATTAAATGTCCAAGTCTTTTTAAAATTAGAATTCATTGAATGAATCAACAGATGCTTGGCAGAAAATTTAAGAAAACAATGCAGGTTTTTGTTAGAAGCAGGCAAGGGTTGTACTTTATAAACTGTGATAAGAACTTTTACCAAAAAAAAAAGCCATGGGTACTCCTGGAAAAGGTAATGAGAACAGTCAAAGACTAAGACAATGATCATGCTAGGATTTTTTTAAAACCAGCACAGTTGTACCTGTCTTTCACCTTGCATGAAGTACTTTCCAAAATACTGGTTTTCTCAATACAGCATTCGATACCTTATACTTTTTTAATATGTAAAAGTATGCATACTTTTCAGACATTAACTGAAAGTAAAGATTTGTGTGATATTTCTTTTTTTTTTTTTTTGGTTACCTTATTTGTGGTGAGATCTTTACCAGTTGTCACATGCTGAAGCTGAAGCAAAGTCAAAACTGGCTGGGAGCATCATCATCATCCTGCTGGCCAGGTTATCCTCTGACTGATTCCTCTGGTTGCATTTTACAAGATTTTTTTACAATATAAACCGGTTGCGGTAACTGGCGACTTCCAAAACTTTTGGTTCTTTTTTTTTTTTTTAAAAATTAATTTACCGGTAATTGCCGGTTAACACCATCACTGCTAAGAGAGTATACTTTTATATTTGGATATTGTTCTTCTTCTGCTTCAGTGAAACTGCAAGAGTAATATTCTTTGCAGCCAATATGGTGAAGATGTTGAGGCACAACATCAGAGTGGGAGAGGGTTAAAGTAGCTGTTTCTTTTCTGGTCCCTGAATGGAGCTGCAAGCAGCGAGTGTGCAGTGCTTCTTTAGCAGACTCCTCCTGCACCTTAGCCAGGCTGGGCCTTTTACTGGGGTACCAACGGAGAGATTTGACAGGGTCTTCTTGGTCAGCTATAAATCAGTCACCGACCCAGACGCTAGCATTCAGCCATGGGTTACCGACTGCCAAATCAGACAGTGTCTTCACCCTCCATATATCTGGATATGTGGACAACATTGATCTAGTGGATGAAACACCGCAAGACATATGCAGTCTGTTATGCTCTACGACATCTATTAAAATCCAGGATATACCTGTTATTATTAATTATTATTAAGATATATTATTATTATGAATTAATCATATTTAAACTGCTATTAAGCCCAGTAGTCCTGTATGGCTCGGAAACATGGAGTACAACAAAACAAGTTTAAAAACCATAAAAGCGTTTTGGGAAGAATTTGTGGCCTGTTAATATAGTATAATAATGGAGTTTGTAGAGTTGGAACCAAGTGTAATCTTCTACAAGTACCAGTAATATTACCCCATAGTTAAATCTAGCAGTTTATGATGGCTGGGCCATGTAGAAAGAATGAAGATGGAAAGGAGAACAGCGGAGCAAAGATGGATTAACAAACTGAAAGAAGACCTACAAGAATTTAGGGTAAATTTCTGAAGTGAGAAAGCCAGGAACAGAGATGGATGGAGACAGAATGTATCTGCAGTAATGAGGCTTAAAGATTTGGACTGCTAGAGAGAGAGAGGAGGAGAAAGTTTGTACAAGACATTGCTACAATGGTCTTTTATAGCACTGACCTCAGACTTCATTTGTGGACCTTGCTGTTGTTATCAACTTTTAAGAGCTCTGCCTTAGTTGCTCCTTTTAGTGTAAAGTGTATTCCAGTATTACACTGCTTCTTCCATACAAAGTATGCTTTGAGGTAACTAAGATGATCTTTCATGTTTGCATGGTTTGTACTTAAAGATATGTACTGACTGTTATTTGTGGCATGCAAGTGTTTACTGATGCTTAAAACCCTTTCCTTGCTGACTAAACAGCTTTATAAATCTGCACAAGGAGGTTTGGAAAGCTACCAAGGTCAGTTCTTCTTATGAAATTGAGCCTGTGTTTACAGTACATTAACAAAGACTTCATTTTGCCAAGAACTTATTTTTTAAGTTGCTGGCTTCTCCTCCTCTTCCTTCTTCTTCTTCTCCTCCTCCTTCTTCTTCTCCTCCTTCTTCTTCTTCTCCTCCTCCTTCTTCTTCTCCTCCTCCTCCTTCTTCTTCTCCTCCTCCTTCATCTTCATGGCATAGCCCAAAGCTTTTTCCAAATCTCTTGACTTTATATATCAGCCTAGTACTTCAGCCTTTTCCATTTATGTATTTCATAATGATGTATGGTCTCTTGTAGTAAAGTCCTGCAGTTTAGATTTCATTTCTACAAGGACATTTCATTAGAATATTTTAGAGCTGTTTTAGGAATGGAGCACATTATCAGAATGGTTAAGAAATTTATACACATTTCTGTTATAGTTTGCCTCATTCTCAAAATGAAATAGTAAAGTATTTTCCATTATCTTACAGGATCATAGAGAAGGCTTTGTCAGAACTGAAGCAGTAGTAGATTCTGCCATGTTCCAGCCCAGCTTTTCATCAGATGAAGTTGGAAGGTTGTCTGAGTATTCAGTCAGTGAAGCTAACACGGTGGAGGGTAACATCATACAACTTGTTAGAAAGTATTGCTTTTGCTTCTCCTTCTTTTGCAGCATTCAAGTTCTTGAGTCATGCTAAATCAGAAATCTGGTCACAGTGATGAAGCCCATAGTCTTCTCCAGATCCTCCCGGCACACCCACAACTTCCACCGTAGGTTAGAGCCCCGTGGCCATATCTGGTTGCTTAGATCTGTAAAAGCTGGACACTCTTGGAGAACAGAAAGCATTGTATTATTTTTATTTTAACTTGTATAACTTGCTTAAAAGAACATAAACCTTCTCCTAGAGAAGAATGGCTGTTTTAAATAAAACACTTTAAAATGGAAGTATCTACCAGCAAAGCAGGCAGTGATGCCTTTTGTGTTGGTGCCATGTGATCATATATAGGCATCTGAGTAATGAAGTGGTTTGTGTACTTGTTTCTCATGGCAAATGGTGGTGGTTTGAGTCTGGCTGAAAGTCACCCAGCCTTAAGGTACCTGACTCCTTATGGGAAGCAAAAGTCAGCTAGGAATGATATTGACCACATTACCTTCAAGTGTGCCAACAGGTCAAGGAAAATACGAACACCATATTGCTTACTTGCCTTAGTGACATGATAGGAACCAAATACTAAGAAAGGGTGTCACAGTAGATATGCTTAAGTTTAAAATTTTAACGAAGAAGAGATATAGTGATATATATTTTATCATTATCATGTTTCTGGAAGATATATTGATCATCAGAAATCTCCGTTTTGCTATTGTGAGTCTTTGGGTAATTTATTTAGTTAAACAGTCATATTTATTTTGGCCGTTTCTTGAAAGTAAAGGCTTGCTCTGCTGATTCGTGCACTTTTGTATGGAAGAAATCTTTTCAAAAGTCAGAATCAAGAAAAAAAATTTTTTTTTAAAATAAAATAACTTTTGACGTTAGTCTGATATATAAACATTCCCACTTCAAAGCCATTAAATATCAATAATCTTCCTTGAATCTTTTTGTCCTTAGATGAGAGATTTAAGCATTTCTTCAGTTCAGCTAACTACAAAAGTAAAATCACATATTCCATGTTTTTAGGGGTTGGGGGAACACTGTCCAATTTGGCGTCAGAAAACCATAGCTGACATGCTGGCAAACCATAGCTGATATGCTTGTGTCGGGGCTGGCAAACCATAGCTGATATGCTTGTGTTGGGGCTGGCAAACCATAGCTGATATGCTTGTGTCGGGGCTGGCAAACCATAGCTGATATGCTTGTGTCGGGGCTGGCAAACCATAGCTGATATGCTTGTGTCGGGGCTGGCAAACCATAGCTGAAATGCTTGTGTCGGGGCTGGCAAACCATAGCTGACATGCTGGCATCAGGGCTGGCAAACCATAGCTGACATGCTGGCATCAGGGCTGGCAAACCATAGCTGACATGCTTGTGTCAGGGCTGGCAAACCATAGCTGATCAAGACCAACCTCCCTGTTGGTACGCCCATTAACAGGCCTAGTCCCTATGGCTGTGGAGTCTGCTAATGAAGCATTGCCCATCCTCTGCTTTTTAGCTCCACCGGGGCTGAAAAAATAACCACTTTAACTGGCCCCCCCCCCCCAAGCCAACACGATGCTGTGCCTTAACATCTTCACTGCATTAGTTGCAAGGAACACCAGCTCACAGTTCCAGGGAGATTGAAGAATTAAGCAAGTGCAGCAGTTACATCTGACAAATTCAAATTCTCAGCCACATCCATCTGTCAGTAGCGGACAGTCTTAAAGCAGATATTGCAGGGCCTGAATTCAATTCCATCATAAACATTCATTTATGTGGAATATCTTTGGTATGAGAGAACCATACCAGCTTATATTTTCTTGGCTTCTCAAAAGCAGAACATTTGTATTCATGATATGTGTTTATTATTTCCAGAAATTCAGTGCCATGTCTGCCGTAGGCCTTTCAAAACAGAGGAGTCAGTAATCTGTGAAATTGGTCACATAATCTGCAAGCTGTGTCTGGAGGATGAAATAAGTCAGGTCATTGATTCCGATAAGGTAATTTATTGGTTCATACATGAAAACAGGAGTGGCATAAACAGTAGGTGGTCAGTACAGGCTGAAGGCATAAGATCAGATCCATTCTGCCAGTCCAGCTATAGAAATAGAAACTTGACGTGATGAGAAAAAAAGTATCTTAACTCTTCCCGTGCCACAGGAAGAAACACGGACATTCAGTTGGTGCCGGAGTAAAAGCGTGGTCTTTATATGTATGGGGGTATGGTTGTAAAATTGAATGAAACACAGTATTTCCATGTACTTATTATGTTTCAAAATATAACTAAATGTATGAAGATTTCATAAATGCAGAGTTTTTTTAGGAAGAAAGAAGTAATGTGATGTTTTTAGACAATGATTGTTTCCAACTTACCATCAGATAGGTCTAGAGGTACAATACGTATAATCTGAGATGCGTAGATCTACCCTGTTGATGTCATATTGTGATTCAAATGTTGCATTATCGGTAGAATAATGTCTAAAATAATCTTCTAACTACTTCTCCAGTCGTCTAATACGTCTAGATCTACTTGGGATACATTCAAGAACAGTGGTCTGGTCATGGGGCATGTCCATACCCCTATCTAAAAAAAAAAGGTAAAGGTAATCCTGTCATGCCTTAGAGGCACATAGGGGTATGGTGTTAGCGCCCATATTTTCCTTGACTTGTCAGCTCACTAGAGGGTGATATGGTCAGTATGACACCTGGCTGCCTTTCCTTCCCCAAACTCCAGAAGAAGTCGGGTACCCATTTCTACAGCTGGGTGACTGGGGTGCTTCCGGCCCGATTCGAACCTATCTGCATCACCAAAAATTGAAATTTCTCACAGAAACTTCAATTTTCTCCCTCGTAACTAAGCGCTCTTCTGCCATTTTGAAAAAGGTCACGGGGCATGCGCACTAAATGTTTACAATCTAAATGTTATACCAGGTTTTTAATGAAACAAACAAACCATCGCTAAAGCGACTAAAGGCACCATGTGAGAAACTGGAACTGTCGCTTAAGCAATGAAGGGCCCGGGAAGAGTTAAGAGTATCTGCAGTTTTTGGTGAGGCACTCTGTATTACCCTTTACACATAGTTGTAAGTGGGTGAAGGAGAAAATGGGATATCAAGCACAGCCGAGTCCCTTAAAATATGGGACTTTTGCCAGGGTCACAGTGGGCGCATTAAAAAAAATAGAATGTGGTTCATGGTTTGAATTTGCTTCTTCCAGAAATATTTATGAATTGAAAGTTTTTTAAACAATGATAAATAAAACTTGTTTTGAATGAAGGTTGCCTTTCATGTTGTTTTTTCTGTTGTATCCATATTAGTTTAGGAAGCATATTGAACTCTTTGATTTATTGAAATTCACTGCCATTTAACTGTTGATTTAGTTGTAGTGCACCATCTTAGCTTTGACGATGTGAATGTTATGGTGAGAGTTTTACTTAATGTAGTGGTGATATGGGTGTTTTGATGAGAGCTTTACTAAATGTAGAGGTAATGTGGGTGTTACGATGATAGCTTTACTTAATGTAGTGATCTGATCATGTGAATGCTATGATGAAAGTTTCACTTAATGTAGTGATCATGTGAATGCTATGATGATAGCTTTATCTGCTGTAGTGATCATTATTATGTGAGCTTTGCTTAATGTAATGATAATGTACATGTTATGATGAGAGCATTACTTTAATGTCAGTTTTGCAAATGGTAGGTGTATTTGCTTCTTTCTGAATATATATTTTAGCAAAGAGAATTATTTTCTCTGAGACTGATTTTTTTTTTTTAAAGGAAAATAAATCTGTATTACAAGATGGTTATTCCTCTGAACAGCTTATCTTATGACAGACAGACTCTATCAATATTTGATTTGTGTGACTAATCTGGTAATAGCAGATGGCGTTTCATGAATAAAGATCACATTTCCTTGGTGCTGCCATCATCTGTCTCCGGATCTGGCCCTCATTTTCTCCAAGTAATTGCTGCATTATTCCCCAGAATCAAGAGCAGAAAAAAAGGCGAAGGACAGGCATGTGTGGAAAACCCTTGCGGAAGCCCCATGTACCCTGGGCACTTAAGGTTGAGAGAGAGAGAGAGAGAGATTCCCCAGAATGCTCTTCACATGGCTTTAGCTTTTCAGTCTTTGTGGGAAATGGAATAATTTCTCATGGTGTCCTTACAAAAGTCCTATCTCAGTCATAGTCTACCTCATGGTCTCCTTCTCTCCTAGGTTGTGCCATATAGTGTTTCCTCAGGAATTTGGCTGTCATCTATTCTTGTTACGCTTAATCTTCTGCTGGTGGAACTTGTTGATACTTGAATGCCTCACTCAGGTTTGGTTACTTTGTCTCACCACTTGATTTCTTTTTTTTTTTTTTGTTTTGTTTTTGAAAGCAGTGAAAATGCCAGTTGTTTTTTTTTTCCTTTTCTTCTTATCTTGAATATTGTCACTGTTTTATTTCCATATAAAGGAATGCTGAGCACTCAGTTAAATCAGAACCCTTGTCTCCTTCTTCTTCTTCGTTCGCATTGTCTGTCTATATCTGCAGTCCTGTCTCTTGGATAAATTTCACTGTTTTTTGTAACTCATGTATGGAACTGTAGAGCTTATCTTCTTTAGTGGTTTCACTGGGCCAGTAATTATTTCTCAGTGTCTCGTAGTTGATGCAGTTCTGGAGGATATGTTCCACAGTTTGGGGCACCTGGGCACATGTACATAGATTAGTAGTACCAACCTTAAACTTTGTATACATATGACTTCGGAGTCGGCTGTGTCCTGTTCGGAGACGGAAGATGGTGACTTGTTCCTTTCTGTTTAGCATGTGATAGTCATCATGTGGTGGTGTTTGTGGCTTCCTGTAGGTTTTTATCATGCTTTTCTTCTGATTATAGGTGATTGGTATGTCTGGTTGCTCCATTTCAGTGCCCTCTTTGGCCAGATGGTCAGCTTTCTCATTGCCTGGTATCCCACAGTGGGAGGGAATCCATTGCAAAGTGACTCCATGCTGTAAGCCAATTTTTGACAGGGCATCTTTAAGGTCTGGTAGTTTGTTGCACTGAAGAGCTTCCAGTACTGATCTTGCACTACAGGACATGTATCAATTCTGGAGTCTGATAGTTTTTCAACTGCAGCAATAATTGCCCTAGCTTCTGTATCAAAGTTGTTGCAGTATTTACCAGTGGGTATGGAAATCTTGTCAATGGTGTTGTTTGGATATTCAATATATGCTCCTGCCCCTCCATTCTTTATGGCATTATGTGCAGATCCATCTGTATACACACGTATCCAGGTGTCACATGGATATTTGTCATCTAGAACACTAAGTGTGGCTGTTGATTTTACAAGACTGCTCTGCATCTCACCATTCTGCATACCTTTCACTTCAGTCTGAATAGTTATTTGTGTATAATCTGCTTCTTTCCATGGTGTATGCTCTGGTACAGATGATAATGGAGCGACTACAGTTGGAAGGTCAGGTATCAGCTTACGCATATGCTTGGCCTGATGAATGAAGCTGCTTCTTTTAAGCCGTCCTAATGCCAAGTTATTGAATCTCTCCTTCAGGGGATGGCTTACAGAGCTAAGGAATTTTTCTCCCATGGTCATGACCTTTGTGTCTCTACGTTCCTTTAGCGCTTGAACACCAACTATTTTCTGCATTTCTACTATTGGTGTGGACCTCATGGCACCTGTGATAATCCGTAGTGACTGATTTTGAACCTTGTCTAGATTATGCAGCGTAGTGTTTGATGCTGTGCACCAAGATGTTGAGCCATATTCTAAATGTGGTAGAATACTTTGCTGATATACATTCTTGAGGATTCTTTCACTAGCTCCCCATGTGGTTCCACTCAATTTTCTTAATATAGCTAGTTTTCTTCTGGCTTTTGCTTCTGCGCTGTTGATGTGTTGCTTCCACGTCAGTTTTGAGTCAAGAGTCACTCCTAAGTAAGTGGGTTGGTTGTCCATCCTTAAGGGTATTTCATTTACAAAGATCTTACCTGCTTTCTGTTTAGATGAGAGGGTGAACAGAGTGGTACTTGATTTCTCTGTGTTGATACTTACACACCATTTGTTTGTCCATGATGTCAAGATGTCTGCTGCTCTTTGGAGTCTCTGTGTAGCAACTGTCGCATATTCATCTGTACACCACATGACCAGATCATCTGCATACAGTGCCGCTTTGATTCCATAGGGAAGTTCCTTGACCAGGTCATTAATGAATACAAGGAATAGTGTAGGCGAAAGGACTCCTCCTTGTGGTACACCGTGTCGCAGAAGTACTTTCTGGCTTTTGTGTCCATCCATTACTACTCTAGCTCTTCTATTGTGTAAATAGGACTTTATCCAGTTGTACAGTCTTCCATTCACATTGCAGTTTCTTAGTTTCCACAGCAGACCTTTTTTCCATACTTTATCAAAGGCTTTCTTCAGGTCTATCCACGCTGCTAGTACAAGGTTTTTCTCTTGGAATGCATCCTCAATCTCTTGAGAGAGATAGGTCACTTGATCTTCCGTACTGTAGTACTGCCTAAATCCTGCTTGTTGTGGAACGAGAAGGTTTTCACTTTCTAGGTACCATTTTAGCCTCAGGTCAATGATGCGTTCCATCGTTTTGCATAGGCAGCTAGTGAGACTGATTGGCCTGTAGCTGGAGGCAGTATCACTGTTTTTCCCTGGTTTTAGCAGTGGTACCATGCTTGCTTCCTTCCAGATTTGAGGTAACTTACCTGTGCTCCAGCACATATTGAAAATATCCAACAGCTTTCCCATTGCTGCCATTCCCAGGTTCTTGATCATTTCATTGGACACTCCATCTGGTCCTGGTGATTTCCTTGGTTTCAGTTTACTAACTGCTAGGTCTAACTCACTGCGTGTGATTGGTGCATCCATGACCTCCACTTTTCTGACTTGTTCCTCCTCTTTCTGTGGCTCGATGCGCACTGTACGCTCCTTCTCTGGATGGATATCAATGTTGCAGTCCTGTGCAAAATGCGAGCAAAGTGATCTGCTACCTGCTTACCTGTAAGAGTTTTCCCATCCTCTATTAGTGTAACCTTTGTACTTCTTCCAGTACTCTCATCATTTAACTGTTTGATTAGTTTCCACAGTTTCCTTCCATCCTTTTCAAAGTTTAGGGACTCTGTTTTCTCTCTCCAACTTTCCCGTCTGGCTTGCAGCTTTGCTCTCTGAAATTTGGCCTTAGAATGTTGGTAATTATTGTGGTGTTCTTGGCATGGTCTATTTTCTGCTTGCTTTCGAGCTGCTTCCACGTCATCATGGAGTTTTCCCAGCTCACTAGACCAGTATGGTTTATAGTCCCTGCGAGCTCCTCTGGGAATGGTTTCACGAGCGGCCTGAAGGATACAAGCATTGAATTCCTTCACTATGCTGTTAATATCCTTACCTTCTATGGACAGCTGTCCCACCAGGATACCTGTACGATGTCTGTACATTGTCCAGTTTGCTTTTTTATAGTTCCATCTGGGGAGAGGGTTACTGGTGTTAAGGAGTTCATTTTCTATTGTCAGGAAGACTGGTCGATGGTCGCTACCTCCAAGTTGTTTTCCAACTTCACGTGTAATGTTCCACTTCAGATCTGGAGAGTGGAATGCCAGATCTGGTGTTGATTTTGTATGCCAAGCCCTTGAGTAAAATGTTGGGGCATCCATTGGCTGGTTGATCAGGAGAAGTCCATTATCATCCTGCCAGCTCTCAACTTCCTCTCCTCTCTTGTCTATGTGGTCATAGCCCCAGCTCTGGGAATGACTGTTAAAATCACCACAGACCATCAGTCTCTCTTTGTGTGGGATTGTTCCTAAAGCAAGTGGGCGGTCATTAGGACAGTAATAGTTAAGGAGGTGGAAATCTGTATTACTACTTTTTAGATGGATCATCTGGTATTCGGCTCCTTCCATGTACACTCCCACCTGACATGCGCTGATGTTATTCTTAACAAGTGTGAGTACTCCTCCTTTCTTCTGTCCTGTCGGTCTGATCTAAAACACTGGTAGCCTCTGATTTTAAAGGCGGCATCTTTGGTTAGGTGTGTCTCCTGTATGCAGCATATACTTACCTGCTCTGCAAAAAGTATGTTCTCTAGTTCAACTTTTTTGCTATAGCCATCTCTAACACTGCTGACACCCTCAGCATTCCACTGCATTATTTTAAGTTCTTGCTTTTTGGCTGTTTTCTTCTGTTGTATTTTTGGCCAGTAGCTCTACTCTCATGTCTCCTGACTCCACAAGACGAACTGAGAGGACCTCCAGTAGCATTGGGTGGACCCTTTCGAGGCAGGGGGCCCGGCACTGCACCTGCCTGGTTAGTCTTCACAGGGCGAGCACCATGTTTGAAAACTGCAGATAGAGACATTTCATTAGCGATAATGCGTGTTACCCTGATTTTTGCGATGCGCCTTTTGGCTGGGTAACTCCGACTTCAGCACCTTTCCTTGCTAGGGCAGACTGTGGTCTTGCTCGGACTGCCATGAAGACAGTGTGGCTGGCCTGGCCAAAACTTTGTTTTCCAGCCCTGGTGGCTGTACTTAAGCCCCTTCTCCATGTCAGATGGTTTGAGACAGTTCCACAAAGACACTCTGACTTTGAGATGAGGAATCTGATGAGTGCTTCAACGATATCCATTCCCCGCCACCCATAGTCTACTGGCTCTGTTTTGTTTACATCATTCTGATAGCCATTGTTGTAAAGACCCATAGGCTTGTCACGTCCTGGATTCATTGGTTTCACACCAGACTTCCCTCATCCCCGCCAGAGATCTCCATGTCCCCATCTGTCCACCAACCTGACATTACATTTTGCAAAAATAACAATTACAATTAGTGTTGATTGCTACAAGTTTCTGGGCTACAGAGGTAGGTCAGAGTTTTTAAGCAAACAGATCTATGTTCCCTGTCTCACAAACACTATGTTAAGATAAGTGTGCTCTTAACACAGTTGTTCCCAGGGGTCCTTGTCTCCTAATTTAATCTTCACTTATTAAAATTCTGTTCACTTATTTTTTTACTTGCCCATTTTTGTATAGAGAGAAGTTGACAAATGTACATCTTAAGAAGTGCTTATATTTATTTTGTTTTCTTACGAGAGGGTCACATAATTCCTGTATTTTAATTTTTCCTAGATACATGTAGCATGTCCACGAGCATTTTGTGAGGAGCATCTCAACTTAAGTAGGTGCAGTTTTTTTGTGGTAATTTTTTTCCACAACTGAAAGGTTAACTTCAGAATGTTAACATAGTAAACTTTTCCACAAATGGTTCATATCCACATGAATTGAATGAGAATACTCTCATGCCCCCAGAAATACTCGTCTTACAGTGATTACCATCAGATTGCAGTGTTTTAGAAAATGAAGATTCTCACAAATTAGTTGAAGCATGAGGGAATCTTTCCAAAATATGATAGTGGAATGATATATTAAGAGGCAAAAAAACAACTTTCAGACATATGATTAAGAACTATGTCAAGGAGAGAGAGAGAGAGCCATGGACACGAGAAAAGTAACGCGTATTATATGCTTGGGTGACCAAGTGGCATGGTGGTTAACGTACTTGCCTTTCATGTTGAGGTTAATGGCTCAAATCTGATTGGATGCACCCCACTCGCCCAGCTGTAGAAATGGGCAGCTGGCTCCCTTTGGATCAGAGGAATAAAAGGTTTGTGAGTATATTGCTGACCCCACCACCATTTGGTGTACTGTCAGGGAAAAGGAAAATGTGGACACTAACACCATATCCCAGTATTCCTCTGTTATGTGATAGGGCCACATATATTATGTGCTCAGCAAAAGAAAGCAAACAATAATGTTCGGACCAAGGCTTCAGAATTAACACTCAAAGGTTTGCCAGGTCAATTCTACAGCCTTGGTTCAGATACTGGAAACTCATAACAGACTAAAATTCACATAAAAAAAAAAACAAAAAAAAAAAGCTTGCATTTCTACTATTGGTGTGGACCTCATGGCACCTGTGATAATCCGTAGTGACTGATTTTGAACCTTGTCTAGATTATGCAGCGTAGTGTTTGATGCTGTGCACCAAGATGTTGAGCCATATTCTAAATGTGGTAGAATACTTTGCTGATATACATTCTTGAGGATTCTTTCACTAGCTCCCCATGTGGTTCCACTCAATTTTCTTAATATAGCTAGTTTTCTTCTGGCTTTTGCTTCTGTGCTGTTGATGTGTTGCTTCCATGTCAGTTTTGAGTCAAGAGTCACTCCTAAGTAAGTGGGTTGGTTGTCCATCCTTAAGGGTATTTCATTTACAAAGATCTTACCTGCTTTCTATTTAGATGAGAGGGTGAACAGTGTGGTACTTGATTTCTCTGTGTTGATACTTACACACCATTTGCTTGTCCATGATGTCAAGATGTCTGCTGCTCTTTGGAGTCTCTGTGTAGCAATTGTCGCATATTCATCTGTACACCACATGACCAGATCATCTGCATACAGTGCCGCTTTGATTCCATAGGGAAGTTCCTTGACCAGGTCATTAATGAATACAAGGAATAGTGTAGGCAAAAGGACTCCTCCTTGTGGTACACCGTGTCGCAGAAGTACTTTCTGGCTTTTGTGTCCATCCATTACTACTCTAGCTCTTCTATTGTGTAAATAGGACTTTATCCAGTTGTACAGTCTTCCATTCACATTGCAGTTTCTTAGTTTCCACAGCAGACCTTTTTTCCATACTTTATCAAAGGCTTTCTTCAGGTCTATCCACGCTGCTAGTACAAGGTTTTTCTCTTGGAATGCATCCTCAATCTCTTGAGAGAGATAGGTCACTTGATCTTCCGTACTGTAGTACTGCCTAAATCCTGCTTGTTGTGGAACGAGAAGGTTTTCACTTTCTAGGTACCATTTTAGCCTCAGGTCAATGATGCGTTCCATCGTTTTGCATAGGCAGCTAGTGAGACTGATTGGCCTGTAGCTGGAGGCAGTATCACTGTTTTTCCCTGGTTTTAGCAGTGGTACCATGCTTGCTTCCTTCCAGATTTGAGGTAACTTACCTGTGCTCCAGCACATATTGAAAATATCCAACAGCTTTCCCATTGCTGCCATTCCCAGGTTCTTGATCATTTCATTGGACACTCCATCTGGTCCTGGTGATTTCCTTGGTTTCAGTTTACTAACTGCTAGGTCTAACTCACTGCGTGTGATTGGTGCATCCATGACCTCCACTTTTCTGACTTGTTCCTCCTCTTTCTGTGGCTCGATGCGCACTGTACGCTCCTTCTCTGGATGGATATCAATGTTGCAGTCCTGTGCAAACATGCGAGCAAAGTGATCTGCTACCTGCTTACCTGTAAGAGTTTTCCCATCCTCTATTAGTGTAACCTTTGTACTTCTTCCAGTACTCTCATCATTTAACTGTTTGATTAGTTTCCACAGTTTCCTTCCATCCTTTTCAAAGTTTAGGGACTCTGTTTTCTCTCTCCAACTTTCCCGTCTGGCTTGCAGCTTTGCTCTCTGAAATTTGGCCTTAGAATGTTGGTAATTATTGTGGTGTTCTTGGCATGGTCTATTTTCTGCTTGCTTTCGAGCTGCTTCCACGTCATCATGGAGTTTTCCCAGCTCACTAGACCAGTATGGTTTATAGTCCCTGCGAGCTCCTCTGGGAATGGTTTCACGAGCGGCCTGAAGGATACAAGCATTGAATTCCTTCACTATGCTGTTAATATCCTTACCTTCTATGGACAGCTGTCCCACCAGGTACCTGTACGATGTCTGTACATTGTCCAGTTTGCTTTTTTATAGTTCCATCTGGGGAGAGGGTTACTGGTGTTAAGGAGTTCATTTTCTATTGTCAGGAAGACTGGTCGATGGTCGCTACCTCCAAGTTGTTTTCCAACTTCACGTGTAATGTTCCACTTCAGATCTGGAGAGTGGAATGCCAGATCTGGTGTTGATTTTGTATGCCAAGCCCTTGAGTAAAATGTTGGGGGATCCATTGGCTGGTTGATCAGGAGAAGTCCATTATCATCCTGCCAGCTCTCAACTTCCTCTCCTCTCTTGTCTATGTGGTCATAGCCCCAGCTCTGGGAATGCTGTTAAAATCACCACAGACCATCAGTCTCTCTTTGTGTGGGATTGTTTCTAAAGCAAGTGGGCGGTCATTAGGACAGTAATAGTTAAGGAGGTGGAAATCTGTATTACTACTTTTTAGATGGATCATCTGGTATTCGGCTCCTTCCATGTACACTCCCACCTGACATGCGTTGATGTTATTCTTAACAAGTGTGAGTACTCCTCCTTTCTTCTGTCCTGTCGGTCTGATCTAAACACTGGTAGCCTCTGATTTTAAAGGCGGCATCTTTGGTTAGGTGTGTCTCCTGTATGCAGCATATACTTACCTGCTGTGCAAAAAGTATGTTCTCTAGTTCAACCCCTTTTGCTATAGCCATCTCTAACACTGCTGACACCCTCAGCATTCCACTGCATTATTTTAAGTTCTTGCTTTTTGGCTATTTTCTTCTGCTGTATTTTTGGCCAGTAGCTCTACTCTCATGTCTCCTGACTCCACAAGACGAACTGAGAGGACCTCCAGTAGCATTGGGTGGACCCTTTCGAGGCAGGGGGCCCGGCACTGCACCTGCCTGGTTAGTCTTCACAGGGCGAGCACCATGTTTGAAAACTGCAGATAGAGACATTTCATTAGCGATAATGCGTGTTACCCTGATTTTTGCGATGCGCCTTTTGGCTGGGTAACTCCGACTTCAGCATCTTTCCTTGCTAGGGCAGACTGTGGTCTTGCTCGGACTGCCATGAAGACAGTGTGGCTGGCCTGGCCAAAACTTTGTTTTCCAGCCCTGGTGGCTGTACTTAAGCGCCTTCTCCATGTCAGATGGTTTGAGACAGTTCCACAAAGACACTCTGACTTTGAGATGAGGAATCTGATGAGTGCTTCAACGATATCCATTCCCCGCCACCCATAGTCTACTGGCTCTGTTTTGTTTACATCATTCTGATAGCCATTGTTGTAAAGACCCATAGGCTTGTCACGTCCTGGATTCATTGGTTTCACACCAGACTTCCCTCATCCCCGCCAGAGATCTCCATGTCCCCATCTGTCCACCAACCTGACATTACATTTTGCAAAAATAACAATTACAATTAGTGTTGATTGCTACAAGTTTCTGGGCTACAGAGGTAGGTCAGAGTTTTTAAGCAAACAGATCTATGTTCCCTGTCTCACAAACACTATGTTAAGATAAGTGTGCTCTTAACACAGTTGTTCCCAGGGGTCCTTGTCTCCTAATTTAATCTTCACTTATTAAAATTCTGTTCACTTATTTTTTTACTTGCCCATTTTTGTATAGAGAGAAGTTGACAAATGTACATCTTAAGAAGTGCTTATATTTATTTTGTTTTCTTACGAGAGGGTCACATAATTCCTGTATTTTAATTTTTCCTAGATACATGTAGCATGTCCACGAGCATTTTGTGAGGAGCATCTCAACTTAAGTAGGTGCAGTTTTTTTGTGGTAATTTTTTTTCCACAACTGAAAGGTTAACTTCAGAATGTTAACATAGTAAACTTTTCCACAAATGGTTCATATCCACATGAATTGAATGAGAATACTCTCATGCCCCCAGAAATACTCGTCTTACAGTGATTACCATCAGATTGCAGTGTTTTAGAAAATGAAGATTCTCACAAATTAGTTGAAGCATGAGGGAATCTTTCCAAAATATGATAGTGGAATGATATATTAAGAGGCAAAAAAACAACTTTCAGACATATGATTAAGAACTATGTCAGGGAGAGAGAGAGAGAGCCATGGACACGAGAAAAGTAACGCGTATTATATGCTCGGGTGACCAAGTGGCATGGTGGTTAATGTACTTGCCTTTCATGTTGAGGTTAATGGCTCAAATCTGATTGGATGCACCCCACTCGCCCAGCTGTAGAAATGGGCAGCTGGCTCCCTTTGGATCAGAGGAATAAAAGGTTTGTGAGTATATTGCTGACCCCACCACCATTTGATGTACTGTCAGGGAAAAGGAAAATGTGGACACTAACACCATATCCCAGTATTCCTCTATTATGTGATAGGGCCACATATATTATGTGCTCAGCAAAAGAAAGCAAGCAATAATGTTCAGACTAAGGCTTCAAAATTAACACTCAAAGGTTTGCCAGATCAATTCTACAGCCTTGGTTCAGATACTGGAAACTCATAACAGACTAAAATTCACATAAAAAAAAAAACAAAAAAAAAAAAAAGCTTGAATTTGTACTACTGATCAGTATGGCCAGCCCATTCTAACATTTAGACAGTTTTTGTTCTTAGAAAAATTTGATTAGGTAGGAAAACCAGAGGTCAGTTAACCTTTTCCTATCCTTCATTTAAGATTTATTAGACAAGCGTCCAGCATCAGGCATGAATATTACCAATTTTCATGCCACGCTCTTAAAAGATATAATTTATTCAAGTCAGTTGAAATGTTTAAGAATACATTCTCTTCATAAATTTAACTTTTAACCTTATAAATGCAGGGAAATTTTACAACCAATTAAAAAATAATAAGCAAACTAACCTGTAAATAAGCTAAACTTATTCAGGACAGGAAAGAGTTAAGTATGTTTATGTCTTCCCTCATTGATTCCCGGTTATGTCTTTCCCTCATTCACTTGCCATCATTTAAATGTATGCATGTCTTCTCCTTTTGAACATCACGCTTTCATGCGCCAAAGGTCACGGAAATACATGCCTAACACTGTACCGCCAGTAAGCCTTAATGGCATGGAAATGGAAATTCTATCTTTACCTTTTGACTCTTCATCATTTAAATATATTTTACTCCCATCATCAACTCTTAATTGTCTATATTTGTGTTATTTTTGTTGCTGTTGTCTAGAGAGCAAGCAATACATTTGTAATAACCAGTGATATAGAAGCACAGACATCATAATTCTTTGGTATTGTGTCATGGTTGTTAGCTTGAAGGCCTGTAGTTGACCCAAAAGGCGAGCATCCCCTCATACCCCACCAAGAGAAGGACTGCAGCATACCCTGCCCCATTAGCTAGCTGAACCTGCAGAGAGGTAGGGCAGGGTCTTGACCAACTCTAGTTCACTGCGCCATATAACTGTAGTATCACACTGGCACAGTTCTTGCTTCTCCTGTGTGCTTTGTGAACAGTCTTCTCTTCACAGATGACAGTGTCCTGAAGAATAAATGTATTCTTGCAGTGAGGCTCTTTACTATTTCTTTGTTGTGCTGTGATCTGCTCATTATTTTTAAAGCTGGTTTGATCTTTCTCACTATTTTATGTGGTGTGATCTATCTCATTATTTTCATGTGATGTGGTCTGGCTTATTTTTGTAGGGTGATATATATATCACTTTTTTATGTAATGTGATCTATTTAATTATTTTTATGCAGTATGATCTATCACATTTTTATGTGCTATGATTTCATATTATGCGTGGTGGTATATCACATTATTTCTTTTTCATATAGTTTGTCTCATTGTTTTCATGTAATGTGATCTATCACATTTTTATATCATATGATTGCTCTCATTTTTTTATGTAAACTTTTTCATTATTTATGTGATACGATCTATCTGATGTTTCCCTGCACCCTCATATATATGAATTATTATGTGCCATAATCCTCAGATGCCTTATCAGCTTTGCTGCCATCATATTCCTATAAGATGCTTGAGAGACATATAACTCAGAAGCAGGAAGCAGCAACCACAAGGACCATTCAGCAGCTCGGAGTTATGAGGTTACTCTTAGCGTCACATAATTAAGATATATCAAATTATACTTTATAACAGTGATCACGTTAACCAGCAATTAATTACAAATAAAAAAAGGAGAAAAAGCAAAATTTTTGGAGGTCATTGTTTACCATAACCGGTTTATATTGTCAAAAAAACCTAGTAAAATGCAAATTACAAAATCAGTTAGAGGATAATCGGGACAATAGGATGACGATGCTCAGTTTGCATGAGGGAGAATCAGCCAGTTTTGACTTTTGTTCAGCAAGCAGGCATTTTGTAAAGGTTCTTCATCTTCTTCTTCGTTTGCATTTGTAAAGGTTAAATCTCGCTACAAATAAAGTAGGAAAAAAAAAAACTTATCAGGATCATTTAATTTCTGTGCTGTTTGTAAAGGATTTTTAACTTTACACCCTTCCCGTGCCGGTAAACGTCACATAGGGCCCACATGGTAGTTCGCCAAGATTTCATGTCTTTGGTGAGTTTTTCAATCTCATCAAGGGATGTTATGCCCACTGAACTGGCCTCTCTTAACAATGTCCTCTTTAGAGTTTCACGTGGTCGACTTCTTTTTCTTTGGCCTGTTGTGCTCCACTTGATAGTTTGTTTTGGTATTCTCTGATTGTTTCCAGGTTTAGCCAACTTAAAATGCGAAAACTAAATGCTTGTGTATTGTAACTGTAGATCATTTGTGGTTGGGGGGAAAAAACTCATTCCAAGATGTCATGTTTTATGAGTATTTTAAAGCAGTTAAGAGTCCATGGACTGAAAACATTTGCTTGATGCAGGTTCTTTTTTTTATAATTCTTCTCTCAGATTTGTTGGTTTTAACAAGGGATTCCATGCTTTTGTTAAAATATCTAGAATGCACAGTTTTAGTTTTAAAGAGGAGGAACCTTAAATTTTAACTACAGTAAGAGTTGATGAGATTAAATAGATTAAAATTATTATTTATTTATTTTGCAGGTGTCCACTGTGTCCATTTGAGACTGAAATCAATGAGGGATCTGTAGTTTTTCAGTGTGCCAATGAGAAATGCAAAATGGTATAAATGTGCTTTATTTTAGTTTGGTTATGTTTATATTGGAAAAAAACAACAAACTTCCATATTTGTCAACTTTAGGTGACATGGTACTACATGTCAGCTTGGCAATAGCTTTCTGTGGCTGCAACACATATCAACACAGTGTGGATAGTAAGGGCTTATCACGGAGACAACATGTGCTGATCTTCTTCTTCAATCTCTCTGAAACTGCGAGCTGGTGCTCTTTTCTATGCAGAAAAGATGTCGAGGGACAGCATCGTGCTAGCTTGGGAGTGTTACTGGGCCTGTAACTGGGGGGGACTAACAGAGAGGTGGGGGCAGGGTCTTGATCAGCTGCGGTTTGCTAGTTGCCAGAACAGACAGCATCTTCACGCACGTGTAATGATTTGCACAGTAGGGCAACAGTATATTCACTGTCCTGTAATAGACATTTTAGACATAAATGTTATTAGACATGTGGTCACATGCCACTTATAACCCAGATCATTATTTGCCTTATTTTTCACATTAATTAGATTAATGTATTTGTTGCTTCTTCTTCTTCTTTGTTCACTTCTACCACCAAAAACCGCACTGTGAACCTACTGAATTCACGCATGTGGTCCTCGTTAGGTCCCGTGGTCCCCTGTGTGGTCCAAAATAGACCACACGAGTTCCACGAAAGGACCACAAGGGGTTCAGAGTATCACAGTGCTTTAGCCTGTATTCTTGGTGGGTCTCGGAAGCGGGATTGCGTGACACCGTGGTTTTCATTGCACCAGTTTGGTCTAAGGTTGGACTTTCTCACCGGAAGACCTCGACGTGTTTGGAATATCAGTGCATCCCCGCTGGGTGAGAGGCATTAGCCCACCCAGGCCAGAGTTGGACTTTCTCACCGGAAAACCTCGACGTGTTTTGAGATACCCGTGTATCACCGCCGGGTGAGAGGTGGTTGCCCATCCAGTCCAGGGTTGGACTTTCTCACCGGAAAACCTCAGCGTGATTAGGATACGCAGACATCCCCGCCGGGTGAGAGGTGGTTGCCTATCTAGACTTCCCTGGTCCAGTGTCTCCGACTTCAGCATTTTGCGGTCGTGGCTGCTACCCTTCCTAGTTGTGACCAGGATGGAGCTTTTGTCCAGGAGGACGAATCCTCGCCACTAGTGACTTCTACCCCTGGGTTGAGCTGGTTTAGGCATTTCCCAGCATGGGCGTGTTTGGGACGGGACCGACCTCTGGGGCAGAGGTACTGTGACATTCATAGCCTTCAAGATTCACCCCTGGTATGAGCCAGTTTAGGCAAAATTCACCAGTATGGGTGTTTATCAGGCGTTACCGACCTCTAGAGCAGAGGTGGCATGACATGTCTAGCCATCGAGTTCCACCCCTGGTGTGTGCCGGTTTAGGCATATTTCACCAGTGTAGGTGTATTTCGGACGTAGGCGGCCTCTAGAGCAGAGGCGCCGTGGTATAGCTCTCGTAGCGATACTACTGGACATACCAGGTTAAACTTCACTTTCCACCACCTTTTCCCATCGGCGCCGCACAGCAACCTTTATTTCCGCATTTACTTCCTTAACCGGGAGGAGCTTCACTCCACGTGCGGCATTTGAAGAGTCAAGCCAGCAGTGACTTAACCTCTGGGACAAGCCGGTTCATGCATTTCACCCGATATGACTGCACTCAGGACGTGGCCGACCTCCAGACCAGAGGTGCCGTGATTTGACTGTTTGCTTCGATTTATCCTTTCAACCACCTTTTCCGCAGTGATGCTGCGCGGCAACCTCATTTGCAAATTTCTTCATTGGCCGGGAAGAGCACCGTTCCACGCACGGCAGCTGAAGATCTCGCCAATAGCGATTTCTTTTCTATTTCTTTAGTTGTTTTCCAGCGTTTGCATGCATAAATGAGGGTGGATATTACATTTCAAATGAATAATCTTAACTTAGTTTTTGTGCTTATAACTTCTGAGTGCCACATGTTCTCAAGATTCCTGAAAGTCAATGCTGCTTTTGCAATTCTAATTCTAACTTCCTTTCTGGTGTCACCATCCTGATCTATGTACCTGCAGAGGTATGCAAATTGGTTTACTTCTTCAACAGTTGCTCTTTCTTATATTTTTCCTTCTCGATTAATGAAAAGTTTCATTATTTTTGTTTTTTCCTTGTTAATTTCAAGTCCTGTTTCACTGGCCAGTGAAGACAGGGTATCTGTTTTTTCTTGCATCTATTTCTCATTGTCACTGATAAGAATTATGTTATCTGGAAAATCAACATCTAGTTTGATCCTTATGTGCCCAATCAATGCCTGTTTTACCTGTGCAACATTTTTTTCATTATGAAGTCTATGGCAATTCCAAAAAGCAAGGGAGATAGTATACATCCTTATAGTATACATCCTTGTTTATGCATGTTTCAGTCTGGAACCATTCACTCGTTTATCTTCTGTGTTGACTGCACAAACATATCCGTTGTAGAGATTTTTAAAAAAACCATCTGACCTTGCTAAACTGATATAACATTAAAATATCTCATCTTACTAAGTAGGATAACATTAGCATATCTGATCATACTCTCTCTTTCTCTCTCTCTCTGAACCTTAAGTGTCCAAGGCAAGTAGGGCTTCCACAAAGGTTATCCACAAATGCCTTTCCACTCTTGCCCAGATGACCCCTCTACTGCTCAACAGCCTCTCTGTTGTTCTCCATATCTCCTTTGGTCTACCCTTACTTCTGTTCCCCTGTGGTGTCCATCTTAGTATGATCTTACTAAGTTGATATAACATTAGAATATCTGACCTTACCAAGATGGTATAACACTAAAATATCTGACCCTACTAAGTTGGTATAACATTAGAATATCTGACCTTACTAAGATGGTATAACACTAAAATATCTTACCTTACAAAGTTGGTATACCACTAGAATATCTGACCTTACCATGGTGTTATAACACTAAAATATATGACCTTACCAAGTTGGTACAACATTAGAATATCTGACCTTACTAAGCGGTCATAACACAAACTACCTGACATTACTAAGTGAGCATAAAACTATCCATCTTGTAAAATAAAACAATTTCCTTGACTGGGTCATTACAGAAAGTATCCCTCTTTCTCAGATAACGTGTTTTATGTCAATGTTTATACACAGATGAGTCGCATAACTAATGAGAAATACACACAACAATCGATGGACACAAGATAAACTGTGTTCAAACATGTATGAGCTGTTACGTTCACAAGAGTCAGCCGTATTCAAAACCGAATGAAGATAAAATCACAAAGATTAACAATACTCAAAACTAGGACCACTGCTTTCAAAGTTACAATAAATCTATTATAAAATTATAAAATCCATACCATCAAGAAAAATTTTACGATTCAAGTTCTTGGACTGGAGGTCACAGTCAAACAAATTACTATGCATGAAAAAGAATTCCAGCCACAAATATAACTTCCGTTATTATTCATTACTTTGAGTTTAAACATTCAAAACATTACTTACCTTTGGTCTTTTTCTGTAACTGATAGTTGCAAGCCATCGGAAATGGCTAAGGTACCTTATTTTCAAGGATGCAAGCATGGCGGCCTTCAATCATTTGTTGATTCAAATGTAAACAGATTCTGAATAGATTTTTATTGAAACAGCAGCCACTTTGGCCAACATTTGTACAAAAAAAAAAGTCTGTGAATTATTTGCATGTGATTAATGCAGTCGTTAAAAGTACTGGTATGTGAATTGTATCATGGTCAAGAAAAATTAGCTTGTCATGTATGAACTTTATGACATAGTCAAGAAAATTATCTTGTGATTTATGCTGGAGTCAGGAGTACTTTTGTATGTGATTCATACCAGAATCAAGAGGCTGCATCTGATTTATGCATAAATCAAAATCAGTAGTTTTTGCATGTTTGATGCACACTGACTTAGTTTTTAAGAAATTTTTAATGCATATATATTTTTAAGCAACATATTATTTCAGATCTGCTGTAGGTTCTGCAAGTCTCCATGGGTGAATAACATAAATAACCACGATGGGTGTCCTATCTTGCAATTTGCGGGTACTGGCTGTTTTGAAGACTTAATGCTCAATCCTGCTAACTGGTCCACATCTGATAACCCTGGACAGGTATATGCATATCATGTGTCTGATAACCCTGGACAGGTATTTGCATGTCATGTGTCTGATAACCCTGGACAGGTATATGCATGTCATGTGTCTGATAACCCTGAACAGGTATATGCATGTCATGTGTCTGATAACCCTGGACAGGTATATGCATATCATGTGTCTGATAACCCTGGACAGGTATATATATATCATGTGTCTGATAACCCTGGACAGGTATTTGCATATCATGTGTCTGATAACCCTGGACAGGTATATGCATATCACGTGTCTGATAACCCTGGACAGGTATATGCATATCATGTGTCTGATAACCCTGGACAGGTATATGCATATCATGTGTCTGATAACCCTGGACAGGCATATGCATATCATGTGTATCTGACTTGTAGCTTGGTCTCCATGTGACCTCTGATCAGAATAAACGTTTCTTTATTTTACAAACTCACAGGTAACTATCTTTACCAAAGAAGACTTCTAGCGGACATATTAAACAAAACAAACAAAAAAACTTGAAACAGCTTTATTCATATCAAATGAAATTAATAAAGCTGTTCCCAACTAAAAAAAACCAGTGTAATTATTTGTTATGACAGTTTACTGCAGTGAATTTGTGTATATTTATTTTTATGTAGTTGTAGCCAGAAATGGGGACATGCTGGCAACATCTAAAATCTCTATAATCCATATCTCTGGATTATACCTTCTTACTCTTCTGCTTTACCATTAACATGTTGCACAGAGAAGAATGAATTATGAAAATGGATTAATTTTAAAAAAAGACATTGTAATCATGTCTAAGTGGCGAAGTGGTTAGTGCACTGGTCTCTCATGGCGAAGGTCAGGGGTTTGAATCTGGCCGGAGGCACCCCTCAGTCACCCAGCTGTAGAAATGGGTACCCGACGTCTTCTGGAGTTGGGGAAGGAAAGGCAGCCAGGCGTGATACTGACCATATCACCCTCTAGTGTGCTGACAGGTCAAGGAAAATATGGGCACTAACACCGTATCCCTATGTGCCTCTAAAGCATGACAGGATTACCTTTTTTAATCAGGAGTACTGGAATGTGATCAGACCTAACAACTATTAAGCTCATAATCCCCACATTAAAAACTTACAACAGAGGATGAACACATGTTCAGGAGTGAGAAGTACAATAATCTGGGTCAGGAAATCAAAACAAGCCACAAGAGTCAAAGTTACACAGCTGCAGCAGTAGGAACAAGAGGGAGCAGCAAACATCTGATGTGAGCATTTGGCCATGAAAGGACATTCAGGAGTATTGAAACATAAAGGCTTCAGTGCAGAGTGTAGCACGCACAGTGAATAGTGGGGAGGAACCTGAAAAGCTGAAAGTTTCCTTTCTAACTCAAGTCCCATGTGGTCAATTAGCTAGGGTATGTTTTAAGATTTAGTGATGACAATGGTTCAATTCAGGGAGGAGAAAAAAATTCCTATCTAACAAATCAAATCACAGAACTTTGGGACTCCGATAGGGCCCACCCTTAGAGAACATAAAAAGGCTGAAGCACTTTTTAAAAAATAAAAGCTTTGTGGATATTCATAGGGCACAACACTGGACTCCAGTCTGATTGTGGATAATCATAGGGCACAACACTGGACTCCAGTCTGATTGTGGATAATCATAGGGCACAACACTGGACTCCAGTCTGATTGTGGATAATCATAGGGCAAAACACTGGACCCCAGTCTGATTGTGGATAATCATAGGGCACAACACTGGACTCCAGTCTGATTGTGGATAATCATAGGGCACAACACTGGACTCCAGTCTGATTGTGGATATTCATAGGGCACAACACTGGACTCCAGTCTGAAAAGGACACGCAATCAGTAGACACATTCTTTCAACAGTTCTTACCCCAGTAATCATGGCTGATGAAAAAAATTACCTACACAGGTATTAGTTATTCTATTTAAGAAACTGCTGCAGACAGCAAAACAACACAGCTCATCAGACCATCATGGAAATTATCTCTGTAACTGCCCTCCTCCCCACCAAAAAAAATTGTGCTCATTTAAACTGAAACACTCTAAGAGGATGAACTCATAGGGTCAGGACCTCCAGTTGGATTTTGGCTTCTATAACAGCTTCATAAAGCTGACAGCTTACCAACATTCCTTGTTCATTTGATGGATATGATATTCTTTCTTATATTCTACAACACACTGTAATTAAGCCCATATAGTCCTTGTCCATGCTAGTATGGATCACTGCGCTCCCCAGCTCATTTCTATTATGTATTGTATTGTTGTGTTCTGAAAAAAAATTCATTATCTTTTTTGTTTTCAGTGAAGCTATGAATTTTGTTTGAATTTCACTTTAGAAATGTGCTTGTGAAATGTAAACAGATTGTATTTGCAGAGATGAGCCTTGAGGGCTGTGAACATTTGGGGGGGGGGAGGGGGAGAGTGTATGTGTGAGGGGGAGAGAGAGAGAGAGATATTCACAGAACATTTGGCCCTTTTCATTCATTCTCTTTAACTATCCACATTTGTCACAGCGCTATGTGTCAGTGGATGTACAGCTAGACAGCAAGGAGGGTAAGGCAGTTCGTGATTATTTTTCACAATCTTCTCAACGAAAAGTGATGAAGATAAGCCGCATACAGAACAGGACTTGCTGGGAGAAGTTTGCTTTGTAAGTCATGTTTGTGAGAAAAGTTTGCTTTGTAAGTCATGTTTGTGAGAAAAGTTTGCTTTGTAAGTCATGTTTGTGAGAAAAGTTTGCTTTGTAAGTCATGTTTGGTAAGTGAACCACAAAAAATAAAAACAACTGATGTGGCCATATGGTGGTTGTCACATTTAACTTTTTTGTGACATGAGTTTCTTGGAACTATGAACAGTGTTTTGAATGATGATTGTGATTGTAAGTAATATGAAATTTGACTGCAGAAAGCTTGTGAATGGAGATTTCACATTGTGCTGTTTATAGATCATAAATTTATAGTACAGGGTGTTCCAAAAATTCCTTTACACTTTCCAGAACCCATTGTGGGAATACAAATGCAGCTAAATGGAGAAAGTGTGTTATTTTGTAGAGAAATTTTCAGTTTTAGACACCTTACAGGGACTCAGATTGGGCTCCCTGGTAACAAGGCACATGTCGGTGTGATAATTAAGTATCCCCCAGACATGTAACAGATATGATGACATCCATGATTTGCTGCTTCAGAATTTTCAGATCCTTTGGCAGTGGGGATACATAAGCATTGTCTTTAATGTACCCCTACAAGAAAAAGTCACGGAGTGTCAGGTCAGGGGATCTGGGGAGGGGGACCATCACAACAAATTAAGTTGTTTTTGGCAGTTCTTCCATCGATTTTGTGGGTTGGAATTCATAAAGGCATGCATATCTAGATGCCAGTGAGGGAATGGCCTATCTTTGCTGAAAAAAGAAGTTTTTGACTGCCTTCCTGAACCTGATGCATCAACAATCAATAAACATGCTTGGATAGGGCATATCAGTTACAGAGTCTTCCTCAAAGAAGAAATGGCACAAAAGACTAGCATAATCAACAAAGGAAACAAGAAGAAAATAATCTCAGTGACCATTTTATTACATCCGTTTCAGTCCTGATCAATCATATATTATATGCTAGAAACAAGTACCATACATATACTGGCCGCAGACTGTGAGAAGTGGAGAGAATTTGTTACTGCTATGAAAGACACCACAGGGTGTAATGGGTAGTGTTTAATTGGCCACTATAAACAAAGGACATCGGTGGATGATATCTTTGATGTAAACTGTCAAATTATACTTATGGATGGTATCTTATGTGATAATATAATTATCACTGTCCAATTATACTTAAGCTACACAAAGGCAATCAGATATATCTCATCATCATCACCTCCATCTGTTCCCTCCTATCTTTTTGTTCTTTTTTTTTTTTTGTGCTCTGTTGACAAGATACAATTTTTTTAGTAAATGAACATCACTTCACCACAGGAAAAGGAAGCATATGTTAGAGGCAAATGGAGAAACAGAGCTGCATGAAAAGTTCCTTTTCCATGGGACAGGAAAGGCAAGTGTTGACATAATCTGCAGTGAGGGATTTGATGCAAGAAAACAAAGTGTCAATGGAAATCGGTTTGGCAAAGGTAAATTCATGGCTGTAAGAGACACAATACCAAATTCATATAGATTTTAGTACGTTTAGATTCTGATCCTTGTTAAGTAAGTTAGTTAGTTCATTCCCTCCCCCTCTAGTTAGTTCGATCCTTCCCCCTTTAGTTAGTTCGTTCCCTCCCCCTCTAGTTAGGTTCATTCCCTTCCCCTCTAGTTAGGTTCATTCCCTCCCCCTCTAGTTAGTTCATTCCCTCCCCTTCTAGTTAGTTCGTTCCCTCCCCCTCTAGTTAGGTTCATTCCATCCCCCTCTAGTTAGGTTCATTCCCTCCCCCTCTAGTTAGTTTGTTCCCTCCCCCTCTAGTTAGGTTCATTCCCTCCCCCTCTAGTTAGTTTGTTCCCTCCCCCTCTAGTTAGGTTCATTCCCTCCCCCTCTAGTTAGTTCATTCCCTCCCCATCTAGTTAGTTCGTTCCCTCCCCCTCTAGTCAGGTTCATTCCCTCCCCCTCTAGTTGGTTCATTCCCTCCCCCTCTAGTTAGTTCGTTCCCTCCCCCTCTAGTTAGTTCGTTCCCTCCCCCTCTAGTTAGTTTGTTCCCTCCCCCTCTAGTTAGGTTAATTCCCTCTCCCTCTACTTAGGTTCGTTCCCTCCCCCTCTAGTTAGTTCATTCCCTCCCCCTCTAGTTACTTCGTTCCCTCCCCCTCTACTTAGTCCGTTCCCTCCCCCTCTAGTTAGGTTCATTCCCTCCTCCTCTAGTTAGTTCGTTCCTTCCCCTCTAGTTAGTTCATTCCCTCCCCCTCTAGTTAGTTAGTTCCCTCCCCCTAGTTAGTTCGTTCCCTCCCCCTCTAGTTGGTTCATTCCCTCCCCCTCTAGTTAGGTTCATTCCCTCCCCCTCTAGTTAGTTCATTCCCTCCCCAATTAGTTCGTTCCCTCCCCCTCTAGTTAGTTTGTTCCCTCCCCCTCTAGTTAGGTTCGTTCCCTCCCCCTCTAGTTAGGTTCATTCCTCCCCCTCTAGTTAGTTCGTTCCCCCCCCCCTCTAGTTAGTTCGTTCCCCCTCTAGTTAGGTTCATTCCTCCCCCTCTAGTTAGGTTCATTCCCTCCTCCTCTAGTTAGTTCGTTCCCTCCCCCTCTAGTTAGTTCGTTCCCTCCCCCTCTAGTTAGTTTGTTCTCTCTCTCTAGTTAGGTTAATTCCCTCCCTCTAGTTAGGTTCATTCCCTCCCCCTCTAGGTAGTTTGTTCCCTCCCCCTCTAGTTAGTTCATTCCTCCCCCTCTAGTTAGATTCATTCCCTCCTCCTCTACTTAGTTCGTTCCCTCCCCCTCTAGTTAGTTTGTTCCCTCTCTCTAGTTAGGTTAATTCCCTCCCTCTAGTTAGGTTAATTCCCTCCCCTCTAGGTAGTTCGTTCCCTCCCCCTCTAGTTAGTTCATTCCCTCCCCCTCTAGTTAGATTCATTCCCTCCTCCTCTAGTTAGTTCATTCCTTCCCCTTCTAGTTAGTTCGTTCCCTCCCCCTCTAGTTAGGTTCGTTCCCTCCCCCTCTAGTTAGGTTCCTTCCCCTCTAGTTAGTTCATTCCCTCCCCCTCTAGTTAGTTCATTCCCTCCCCCTCTAGTTAGGTTCATTCCCTCCCCCTCTAGTTAGTTCATTCCCTCCCCCTCTAATTAGTTCGTTCCCTCCCCCTCTAGTTGGGTTCATTCCCTCCCCCTCTAGTTAGGTTCGTTCCCTCCCCCTCTAGTTAGGTTCCTTCCCCTCTAGTTAGTTCATTCCCTCCCCCTCTAGTTAGTTCGTTCCCTCCCCCTCTAGTTGGTTCATTCCCTCCCCCTCTAGTTAGGTTCATTCCCTCCCCCTCTAGTTAGTTCATTCCCTCCCCAATTAGTTCGTTCCCTCCCCCTCTAGTTAATTTGTTCCCTCCCCCTCTAGTTAGGTTCATTCCTTCCCCTCTAGTTAGTTCGTTCCCTCTCTCTAGTTAGGTTAATTCCCTCCCTCTAGTTAGTTCGTTCCCTCCCCCTCTAGTTAGTTCGTTCCTTCCCCTCTAGTTAGTTCGTTCCCCCCTCTAGTTAGGTTCATTCCCTCCCCTTCTAGTTAGTTCATTCCCTCCCCCTCTAGTTAGTTCGTTCCCTCGCCCTCTAGTTAGTTTGTTCCCTCCCTCTAGTTAGGTTAATTCCCTCCCCCTCTAGTTAGTTCGTTCCCTCCCTTTCTTCACTCTTTTCCCTCCCTCACCTTCTCTTTCTTCCTTTCCTTCCACCCTCCCCTTCCCTAACTTCTTTCCCTCCCCTACCTGACTTATCCTCCTTACCTTCCCTAACCTCCTTTCTTTCCTACCTACATTCCCTACCTCCCTTCCTTCCCATTCTTTTTTTCACACATTTTTAAGGGTTGTGGGGAGATGCAGTTTATAGTCCTGGCACAGGTCACTGATATTCTGTAACTGTGGACTCCTTTAACATCATTGCCAAGCCTCATTTTTTTTTTATTTGGACACTAATGGTCTTATTAACCATATCATCTTCTGTTAGAGGCATAATGATGATAGATGATTATGTTGCAGTCTGATAAGATGATGAAGTAAAAGTAAAAAAGTAAAGGTAACCCTGTCATGCCTTAGAGGCACATAGGGATATGGTGTTAGTGCCCATATTTTCCTTCACCTGTCAGCACACTAGAGGGTGATATGGTCACTATCACGCCTGACTGCCTTTTCCTTCCCCAACTCCAGAAGAAGTCAAGTACCCATTTCTACAGCTGGGTGACTGGGGTGCCGCCGGCCGGATTCGAACCCCCGACCTTCGCCATGAGAGACCAGTGCACTAACCACTTCGCCACTCAGAAGTGATATTTTGCCTTTCATGTCTTTGATGCATGGCATGGTTACTATCATTTGATTGATGATATCATTTCTCCCCGATCTCTTGAGGTGACATTGGCAGCTGTTCTCAAGCATTTCATTTCACAGTCATTTAATTTACACATGCATATGGCAGGGTCCACTACCCAATACTGCAGCTAATTTCACATCTGTGAAAATTGTTAAAGTGATTTTTAACATATGTATATATAAAAGGTGACCCTCCATTTCTCTTTTTGCTTTCCAGCGAATTACTTCAGCACCGTGGCATCATATTCTGAGAAATATGCACGTGGATCACATGCAATGTTTTTAACTCGAGTCCTGTGCGGGCTGTATACAGTTGGTAATTCTCACAGCGCACATCCACCATACGCAAATGGCAGAATGTATGACAGCTGTGTTGACAATTTAGAAAATCCATTAATGTACATGGTGTATGCAAATGATCAATGTTATCCAGAATATGTAATCCATTTTAGATAACTTTAAAGGCATAAAAAAAATTGTGCCAGTTAATATAATGTAACATGTAAAATGAAGATTGTGTTGGTAACAGTATCACATACCTCAGACACAAAAAAAACAGAAGCCATAGGAAATTTAAATACATCTCATCACAACTTCATTGAGAACACAGCGTTTATACACATAAAATAATAACTCCTGTTGAATCCAAGTGGAATTTTTATTCATCTTTTTTACCTCCAGTTCTGTATTCATATTCATCTTCTACAATCATGAACAGAAACTGTTATACAGTCATAAACTTATCTTACATGTCTTTATTATCCATGCTAGCACACTGTGATGATTACAATGGCCAGCATACATATTGGTGCCTCAAATGTTAGACCTGTTTCTGGGCATATCTGACCTGCTGATTCTAAAAATGGCACAAGTTTTCCCCTATCAGCACTAGTTTTTTTAAAATACAGAACATATGCCATATACCACTCTTCACTCTGCTCGTCCATAGCAAATAAGGATATTTTAATGTAATGTTTAAATTAATATTTTTGAAGCATGAAGGAAACATTAAAAATTAAAACAAAAGTGTACTACATGAAAATCTACTTATTTCATACCAAAACCACAGGTTTATGATACAAACTTACCACTCATTTGACACACAAGAAGCTCCTTTTGTAAAACTTCCGAGAGTGGGATCTGCCAGGACAATCCCGCATAAGATTCCAACAGTAGTCTGCCATCATGTATGCATCCCATCTTCCTTGGTATCTGGCTTCCATTGTTTTTATGTCTTGGTGAAATCTTTCACCTTGCTCTTTGGTTAAGTCACCAAGGTTCTCTGGAAAGTGATCTAAGTGACAGCAGATAATGGATTTTAACACTCATGTAACAGCTAAGCTGTTGAAATGAAGAGCATATCCTCTACTAATTGTGCATAATTGTCTGCCTTCTTGTTGCCAAGAAAGCTTTTTACAACAAGAACAAATGAAGACAATCATCATCATCAGGTGCCATGCCAACTGGCATTGGCTATTATGCTTCTCCAGAGCACCCAATCCTTCATGCAGGCCATTAGCTCAGTTGGTGATGTCCTCTCACACCATCTCGTCAGACTGTCCAGTATCATTTCTCTTGGTCTTCCCCTAGCTCTTCTTCCCTCTGTTTTTCCTGTTGTTATAATATTTTCAATGCCCCCTCTTCTCATTGCATGTCATATAAAAGTACATTGTCTCTCTCTTATTTTTTTGACAAGATTTTTTGTCTCTCCAGCCCTTCTCAAACATTCTCCATTAGTTATTTTTGCTGTCCAGGGAATTCACAACATTCTTCTAATAAACCACATTTCTACTGCTTCCAATAACTTTTTGAAGTCAAATGAAGACCGGGCACATGATTTGATTTCATTCATTTGTGCCATGAAATGTGGGTCATTTATAAGTTGTCTGTCTGTGGACCATAGAAAATTCCTGCCTTCAGTTTTTCCATGGTAAGGCCAGGTAACTTATGCACTATGTATTCAATGCATGAACCATCTTTATTCATAGCCTTTACAAACTGTTTCATCAGACCTAACTTTATCTGTAGTGGTGGCATTATGATTCTACCTCATACTACCAAAGGTTCACTGATTACATTTTGTCCTCCAACCACCACATATTCCCTCAGAGGCCAATCTTTTATTGTCCAGTGTTCATGTTTGACTCCACAATCCAAAGGCATAAGAAGCAAGGATACTTTGTGTAGCCACTTTGTTGATCAAGAAGAAAATTAACCATCTTCAAGTCTACACAAAACATCTATTGATGTTCTTGGTAATTTATCTTTTTCCAGGACTAAAGAGATGGCCTTGTTGTACTCTTCTTTCATCCTGGTGGAGTGACCAATTGGAATAGAACCATATTTGTTGCCGTTACTTAAAAGAACACATCTCAAACTATGTTTTTAACTCAGATGAAAAGACGCCACTCACCTGGGTTATATTCTGAAAGACCAGTTTTCTTCACAAGGTTTCCGATGTCACTGCAGAATACTAAGTTGTTGTCTTCCATAAAGAATGGCAGCAAATCTTTTTCTCTCCTTCGCTTCCATAAAATGTAATTTTCGTTCCAAGCTGAAGTACATTCTTTTCCTTTGGTCTGCAGGCATGCAATTCAGAAGACTCCTTAGAAAGATTTAAATCCCTGATCAGATCATTCAATTCATACTGATCAAAATGATCACCATGTGAAGTTGTTTGGAATTCACTGTCACTGCCCCCACTTTCTTTACCTTGTGCGATGTCAGACATGCAAGACTCATCCTCTGAGAGCTGTAGGTGGAACAGGTACAAGATCCGAGTGCAGAACAAGTCTCCTGGCTGAAGGTAGATCAGGGTAAGACCACTTGTCACAATTATTTTGATTGATGCCTATAATATTAACAATACAAAAATAACAGTCATCCAAGTGGCTTTTCACACCATTGCAACTCCAAATTTCAGTCAGCTTCTCTTTCCATCTGTCCACTGTCGCAAATGCTCCATACAAGTTTTCCATACAATATGAGGAGCCCATAGCTTACATTGATCTCTAAGCCTGACATCAAAATAACATACATATGCTCTTTTCAAAACTCAGAGATAGGTTTCCTACTTGCTTTCAGTGTGTACTCCCCACAACTAGTAAAATGCATCTTGAAGTAGTCATAACCTCTACGGTGTTCAGTTTGCAAAAATGAAATGACACGAGGGAGAATATACACACTTCCTATATGATCATAACAGCGCAACTGTTTTAAACAGATCAGGTTGAGAAACCTCTGAAATACAAATTTATGTAGTCTACAAAAACCATGATTCTTAATCTTAATTTTTTGCACATAATTATGTAACAAAACAGAACAAAAGCGATTCTGTCATTTGAGCTATATATTTTATACCAGTGTACATTATAGGAAACACCGGAGTGAGACAGGGATGCCTGCTGTCACCATTTCTATTATCCTAGCCATAGACTGTTTTATGAGAAAATCAACAGAAAATAGGAGAAATGGTATTCAATGGACACTCTGGACTCAACTGGATGACCTAGACTTTGCTGACGACCTGGCACTTCTCTCCCAGACTAAGCAACAGATGCAAGAGAAAACCATATTAGTGGCAGAAAATTCTTCAAGACTAGGCCTTACCATCCACAAGGGAAAAAGTAAAGTTCTTAGAGTAAATGAGGTCAACGAAATGCCCATTATATTGGAAGGAGAGGAACTGGAAGAGATTGAAAAGTTTACTTATCTGGGAAGTGTGATAGACAAGCAGGGAGGAACAGAAGCTGATGTAAAAGCAAGTATGGGCAAGGCAAGAGTAAAATTCCATCAGATGAAGAAATTATGGGGAACTTCAGCCTTGTCAATTAAATTGAAGATCAGAGTATTAATACCATGATAAAGCCCATTCTGCTATACGGTTCAGAAACTTGGAGAACTACTGTTACGATCATGAAACGAATCCAGACATTTATTAACACATGCCTTAGAAGGATTCTACAAATACGATGGCCAGATACCATAAGTAACCAAGAACTGCAGCAGCGAACAGGCCAGCAACCAGTGGAAGACGACATCCTATGAAGAAGATGGGGATGGATCGGACACACCCTACGGAAATCCACATCTAGTGGAAGACGACATCCTATGAAGAAGATGGGGATGGATCGGACACACCCTACGGAAATCCACATCCAGCACCACAAGGCAAGCCCTAACATGGAACCCACAGGTAAAAGGAGGAGAGGGAGACCTAGGAACTCCTGGTGCAGAAGTCTGGACACGGACATCAAAATAATGAACCAGACATGGAGACAGTTGGAAAGAGTGGCTCAGGACCGAACTGCCTGGCGAGCTCTTGTTGGCGGCCTAAGCTCCACGAGGGGTCAGAGGCATAGATAGATAGATAGACATTATAGGAAAGGAAGTTGATGAATGGTTGTGAAACAAAGGTAATTATAGACCCCCCAAAAAAATGCGAGTAAATTAAATACATAAATTTTCCATTCAAATAAGACAGCTTGTTATGACGTTCCAATTCTGCAGAAGGGATTTGTTAAAGAGCGGGCTAAACTTATATAAATTCAGCTGTATCTAAGAAACTAGAGCTGGTGCGGTCTGTCCAATGCAATTTTCTGAATCAGCACCCCAAATAACCCCAGGAACAGGCTTAGAAACCAAATCACCAAGAAAAAAGATTTGTTCTTTTGATCGGGTTGTGTTATTTCTATGCAGATATTTTAATTCATCAAATTATTTGTATTCAGTGAATTGTTTACTTGTTTTTTTTTTTCACTATGAAAGTATTTTTAAGCAAAAACAATTAAAGAGAATTAAGATGCTAATATATATATATATATATATATCATGTTGTCCAGGTATTTATTTCTCCCAATCAACAACGTTATACTCATTTCCACAACCTTCTAGACAGTTCTACAAAGTTCTATTCATTGCCACCACAACTTTCTAGAATGTTCTACAGATGTTTGTTCAGTTCCACAATCTTCTAGAAGGTTCTACAATATTCAATTCATTTCCACAACCGTCAGCCGCGCAGAGCTGCGCCGACCTGCACAGCGCGGGCGGTTGCTGTTGCGCAGGCCGACTGTTCTTTTGGCGAAAAAGCGCTCTCGAGTTCCATGCGTGGGGAGACAGGCTTTCGCTCCCTTCCCGGACGGCGAGAGTTAAGGTGTTTCGATGCAGAAGCAAGTGGTTTGTCCGTCGAGCGAAGCATGTAAACGGCTAGCCAGCCAGGTTCGTGATAACGATGTAGTACGGTTTTGTCGACTGATGGTCTCGAAATTGGCCCATCTCTCGCAAAGAGTATCGGGTCTGCAGTATGTAACGTGTGTTGTTTGTGGGTGGCCAGGCTTTCTTCTCCGCTCGTTAGAGCAGAGAGAGCCGCCCCCGCCGGTTAAAGGAAATGAAACGCCGCCGGGGTCGAAAGGGATCCGCTCTGAGCAGAGCGCTGTCTCCCTTGCCCCGCGTCGGTCTGTCGGCAGATATCCGACAAAGGTTCGGTGAAGAAAGCTATCTGGTTGATCCTGCCAGTAGTCATATGCTTGTCTCAAAGATTAAGCCATGCATGTCTAAGTTCACACTGTCTCACGGTGAAACCGCGAATGACTCATTAAATCAGTCGAGGTTCCTTAGATGACACGATCCTACTTGGATAACTGTGGCAATTCTAGAGCTAATACATGCTTACCAAGCTCCGACCCTCGTGGAAAGAGCGCTTTTATTAGTTCAAAACCCGCTGTTGGCGAGATTTTTCAGCTGCCGTGCGTGGAGCGGTGCTCTTCCCGGCCAATGAAGAAAGGTACAAATGAGGTTGCCGCGCAGCATCACTGCGGAAAAGGTGGTAGAAAGGATAAAGCGAAGAAAACAGTCAAATCATGGCACCTCTGGTCTGGAGGTCGGCCACGTCCTGAGTGCAGTCATGTCGGGTGAAATGCATGAACCGGCTTGTCTCACTGCTGGCGAGACTCTTCATATGCCGTGCGTGGAGTGAAGCTCCTCCTGGTTAAGGAAGTAAATGCGGAAAAGAAATAAAGGTTGCTGTGCGGAGCCGATGGGAAAAGGTGGTGGAAAGTAAAGTTTAACCGGTATGTCCAGTAGTATCGCTACGAGAGCTATACCACGGCACCTCTGCTCTAGAGGCCGCCCACGTCCGAAATACACCTACACTGGTGAAATATGCCTAAACCGGCACACACCAGGGGTGGAACTTGATGGCTAGACATGTCATGCCACCTCCGCTCTAGAGGTCGGTAATGCCTGATAAACACCCATACTGGTGAATTTTGCCTAAACCGGCTCATACCAGGGGTGAATCTTGAAGGCTATGCATGTCACAGTACCTCTGCTCTAGAGGTCGGTCCCGTCCCAAACACGCCCATACTGGGATAATGCCTAAACCGGCTCAACCCAGGGGTAGAAGTCACTAGTGGCGAGGATTCGTCCTCCTGGACAAAAGCTCCATCCTGGTCACAACTAGGAAGGGTAGCGGCCACGACCGCAAAATGCTGAAGTCGGAGACACTGGACCAGGGAAGTCTAGATAGGCAACCACCTCTCACCCAGCAGGGATGTTTGCGTATCCTAGTCACACTGAGGTTTTCCGGTGAGAAAGTCCAACCCTGGACTGGATGGGCAACCACTTCTCACCCGGCGGTGATACACGGGTATCTCAAAACACGTCGAGGTTTTCCGGTGAGAAAGTCCAACTCTGGCCTGGGTGGGCTACCGCCTCTCACCCAGCGGGGATGCACTGATATCCTAAACACGTCGAGGTCTTCCGGTGAGAAAGTCCAACCCTAGACTAAACTGGTGCAATGAAAACCACGGTGTCACGCAATCCCGCTTCCGAGACCCACCAAGAATACAGGCTAAAGCACTGTGACACTCTGAATCTCTTGTGGTCCTTTCGTGGATCTCGTGTGGTCTATTTTGGACCACATAGGGGACCACGGGACCTAACGAGGACCACAGGCATGAATTCAGTAGGTTCACAGTGCGGGTTTTGGTGGTAGAAGTGAACGAAGAAGAAGAAGAAGAAGATTTCCACAACCTTCTAGATGGTTCTACAGAGTCTAGGCGGTTTAATTATAAAGAACATTTTTAGTTTCACCTCCAGGAGCAAGAAGAAATAAATTCTTGGGTGAACCCACCTTTGAGCAAGCAACATAAAGTGGGAGAAACATGGCAATCTCAAATCTATCTCTCTCCTCTCTCTCCCTCTCTATATCTCTCTTCCTACCTCACTCTCTTTCTCCCCATCTCTATCTCAAGGGGAGATGCATCACAGATAGAAAATGTTAGCGAACACAAAACACTAGGTCTTATTATTGATCAACATCTGACCTGGAACTTTCACGTGCAAGGTCTAACAAAACTCATCGCACAAAAAGTATACCAGTTAGCCAGAATTAAGCACTTCATCGATCAAGACACAAGGAAGACATACTACATATCACATATACAAGCACATTTAGACTATTGCTCAGCAATATGGGATGGTTGCTCAGTGTCAAATACAAAGGGGTTTTACTCACTTCAAAACCGAGCAGTAAAGCTTATTAGTGACAAAGATCAAGCACAAACAACTAACCTGCACAAACATATCACAATACTGCCTCTTAAGAACAGGTTCCTCTTCAACAAAGCCAAGTTAGCACATCGAATTCTTTCACAGCATGCCCCACCTTATCGATAGAACATGTTTAACTTTAGCCCAAAGTGCAGCCAACACTTGAACAACATATGTCTTCCAAAACCTAGACTTAATCTTTACAAGAAAAGCTTTAGTTATTCTGCTGCTCATCTTTGGAATACCCTCCCATTCTGTATAAAAAATATAAATTATACTCCTTCCTACAACTACAAACTTTCCCAGTATTTATTTGATGTTAACTACATGCCTCCATGAATCATAAAACTTGAAAGTTATTTTAGTCTGCTTTTCCAGACAGAATACAGTTAATTGTTTATTCTGAACATTCCTGAAGTTTTTGTTTAGTAGACAGTCATTTATATATGTATTTAGTTACTTCTGTACTCAGTGAATGGATAAGAGCGAAACATAAATGTTATATTTTATGTCTCTCAGCTTCAGTGTTAATTATGTTTGTTACATGAACAGCATATTTGTAGAATGTCTGGATTAGAGTGAAAGATGTATGATAAAGGGTAGAATGTCAGATGGGCCTGTGTGCCAAATTCTTAACCCTTTTGAAATAAAGATCAATCAATCAATCAATCTCTCTTCCCCCCTCCCCCCCTCTCTCTCCCTAATTTGAAAAGCTAATTTGAAAAAATATGAAAACAGCACACTGTCACAGAGCAATGAAATCTACTATAGAATACAGTAAAAAGCTGATATAAACATAAGGAGAATATAAAGTTAAAATTTATTTTTACAAATATAATTAAAACAAAAAAAGAGACCATCAACTAAAAGAGCGACATGACACTGTCACATTCCCTGACAGATGATAAACTGGAACACCTGCCGAATTCTTATATACGACCATCTAAGATTTGGGTGGGTGCTGGAAGTTTCTCGAACATCATTCATTCATTCATATGTCCTTTGCAGAACTTTGCCTCCCAAACAGCACTCCTGTAGGCCTCTCGGTTGTGAGCAACATGGCCTGCTACTGATGCATCCATTTGCAGATCATCAACAATGTCTTGCAGCCATCTTCGCCTTGTTCTTCCTCTCTTTCTTTTTCCCATTATGTACCATTCCAAGACGGTCTTCTCTAGATTATCTTGAGATTTAATATGTGTACAAAATATTTAAGTTTTCTCTCTTTAATCCTCTTTACTAGCCAGCCTTCTTCAATATTAAGCTCTTGTAGCATGGATATATTTGTTCTTTTTTGTGTCCAAGATATTTGGAGAACTCTTCTGTAGCATTTACATTCAAAGGCATTTATGTGTTTCTCAGCTGTTTTGTTAAGTGTCCAGGTCTCACAGGCATATGTTGCAATGGGAAAGATGCATGCCCTTAAAAATCTTATTTTTGTGGTTCTGTCTGCTCCTCTCCACAGATTCTTTAGTTGTTTTACTTTCTGAAGAGCGATAGATGTCCTCCTTTTAATTTCCCTCATTGTATCTCCATTACTAGTTAGTAGTGATTCAAGATAATCAAAGCTCTCCACTGCTTCCAGTTTTTCCTCATTGTTACATATTTCAGCTGTTTTGTTTGTTTTGTCAGTTGTCATCAATTTATTTTTCTTTGCATTAAGATAGAGGTTTTGCTCTTCGCTGTTCTTACAGACTGACATAATTAGTTTTTCCATTACTTTTTGTGTTGTGGACAGTAATACTGTGTCATCAGCATATCTAATCTCTGGTATTTCATAACCTCCAATTGTTATGGCATCGTAATATTCTTTGTCTACATCTTCTCTAACATTCCTCATTATATTTTCAGTATACAAGTTAAATAAGTAAGGCACCCCTGATGGACCCCTTGTTTTATGTCAAACCAAGTTGTTGTTTCACCATTTATTCTTACTGCTGCTTGTTGGTCTAGATACAGCAGTGATGTTAACTGTATCAAATGTGTTGGAAATCTCTTTTTTTTCCAAAGTTTCTGTGTTGTACACAATCAAATGCCTTTGATTTGTCTATAAAAGATAAATATAGATTCACATTAAACTCTCCACATTTTTCTATTATTAATCTTATATTGAATATATGATCTCTTGATCCTCTTCCTTGCCTAAAACCAGCTTGGACTTCTTCTATGTTCTTACAAAGTCTACCCATTATGATTTTTAATAGAATTTTACTGGCATGACTAATCATGGCAACAGTTCTGTAATTTGTGCATAATTTCAAGTTACCCTTTTTTGGCAGGTGTATGAACACAGTTCTGTTCCATTCTTTTGGCCAAATACCCGAATGCCATATCTTTTTATATAGTGCATGATAGATTGTTGCACATTCCTTTCCTCCTGCTTTAATAAATTCAGCTGTTTTCTCATCACATCCTGGTGATTTACCATTTTTCAGATTCTTTATTGCCCATAAAATTTCTTCAACTGTCAGTTCAGGTTCTTTCTCCTCCAATAATAATTCATACTGTTGATTTCTGGTTTCAGTTGTTTCATACATTCCTCTGCAGTACTCCTTCCATCTTTCTAGAATTTCCTGTCTCTGTCAAGGTCTTCTCCTTCTCATCACAAATTACACTTAGTTTAGGCATATACAGGGGGTATTCAGAAAGTAATGCACTACATCGTTTTTTTTTTCCCAGCTAATAATGAAGATAAAAGCGTGAAATTTTATACACTTTAAATATGGCATGTGCCGACTGTGTGAACCAAATTGCACCGCAACCAGCCAAAGAACATGGCTGCCCTAATTATTGAAATGGAGCGTGTTACTAACTTGTGGTGTAAGCAGCGAATTGTGATAGAATTTCTCGTTGCAGAGAAGGAAACTGTTGTGAACATTCACAAGCATCTATATAATGTGAATGGAAGTTTTGCAGTCGACAGGAGTACAGTCATTCGTTGGGTTCAGAGAATCAAAGAATCAATAACTTGAGAAAAGGAACTGCATGATCGGCCGCGCTGTGGACATCCTGCCACAGCCACCAAGGCAGAAATTTTGAAATGCGCTGAGAGCATTATTCTTACTGATAGGCGTATCACTACTCAACAATTGGCCTTAAAGCCATCAGTCAGCAATGTTAATGTAAATGCAGTTATAAAAGCTCTCAGATTTTCAAAGGTTTGCGCAAGATGGGTTCCTCGAAGTCTCACAAATGACCATCGAGTGCAAAGGAAAGAAATTTCTTCTGAATTGTTGGAGCATTTCAATGCTAAGGGAGAAAACTTTTTGGCTAAGATCGTAACAGGTGATGAACCTATGCACATCACTTTGAACCTGAGACAAAAAGACAGTCATTGGAGTGGCATCATCTGCATTGGAGTGGCATCATTGCAATCACCATGAAGAAAGAAATTCAAGACAACTCATTCAGCTGGAAAGGTCATGATCACTGTCTTTTGGACACTGTGAATCTTGTGGATGTTATGCTAAGAGGAGAGACAATCAATTTACAAGCTTACATTAAAACATTGAAAAAACTCAATGAACATTTTCGCAGAGTTCGGCCGCACAAGAATCGAGTAGACCTGCTCCTCCTCCTTCACAACAATGTATGCCTTCACACAAGTCTGGCAACACAGGAAGCAATCACCAAATTGGGTTGGACTGTACTACCCTATCTACCCTACAGTCCCACTTTTGCACCCTCTGATTTCCATCTGTTTGGTCCACATAAAGATGCACTATGTGGGGTAAGGTTTGAAGATGACGAAGGAGTTATTCATGCAGTGAAGAAATGGCTACATAATCAAGAGAAAATCTTGTATGGGCTAGGAATACATGCATTTGTTTCACGCTGACGTAAAGCCGTACAAGTTGATGGGAATTATGTTGAATAATACGGGTGTTTACATGACATCATATCCATGTATTTTGTGTATAAATTTCATGCTTTTTGAATAAACAGGTCCTGAGAGAAACGATGTGATGCATTACCTTCTGAACGCCCCTTGTACATATATATGTATGTATGTATGTATATATATATATATATATATGACTTCCAAGTATTATAAAAGATGACAAGAGCTTTTTAACACTCAACCGGCATACTTTCATATGATTCTTTTCCTTTGTCACATATCATAAAACGGGAGTGGAACATAAGGCTAACAACCTTATCCAGAGACCCATCTAGAGGCAACTCTAGGTGAGAAAAAAAGCAATTTTTATGGAAACTCGCACCAAAATCAACAGAGCATCAGGGATACCAACTCAAATGACTGCAGACTATGGCATTCAAAAGTTTTAAGCACTAAAACCAAGTTAAGATTATTCAATTCAAATGCAATATCCACCCTCCTTTATGCACGTGAAAGCTGGAAAACAACTAAAGAAATAGAAAAGAAATTAGACTCTTTTGAAAACAAATGCCTAAGGAAAATACTCGGCACACGGTGGAACGAATTTAAGAACAATGCAGAGATAAGACAGATGAGCAAACAACAACTTGTCTCATAGATGATTAGAAAAAGAAGGTGGATATATGTTTGATGCATGATGAGAAGAAACAGAGAATCCCAAAAAAACTATCAAGTGCAACACACTAGAAGACCTGAAAACAATGTATGCTTTGCTGACGGTTATGGTAATTTAGACTTGACGGTTCGCTTACATGAAATCAGGATTTGGGTATCCAGGCTAGATTTGGATCAGGAACATTTTTTTATATATATAAATAGGAAACAACGAGGCTTTCGTACGATAAAGTAAGAGAACACAGTTTTGTAGGATTAGGCCTAGAAAAAATCTTAGACAAAAACACTTTAGTGAGACGTGAGAGAAAGAAAAATCACAAGAGAATTACCTGGGATTCGAACCACGGACTCCGGTAGGACGAGCAGCCGTCTATCCACGAGAGAACAGCGTACTAACGGACTGAGGGAACTTTTGGGGGTGCTAGTTGACTAAGTCGATAGCACCCTGTTCTCTCGTGGCTATACGGCTGCTTGTCCTACCAGAGTCCGTGGTTTGAATCCCAGGTAATTCTCTTGTGATTTTTCTTTCTCTCACGTCTCACTAAAGTTCTTTGTCTAAGATTTTTTATCGAAGTATAATGCTACAAAACTGTGTTCTCTTACTTTATAGATTTGTATCAGACTTTTGGTAATGCTGCCTTATGTGGGCATACTGACTTTGTTAATGGACAACATTAGGGGAAAATTACACAGAGAACAAAACTAAAGTAGGAAAGGAATTTTTTAAACATCTGACTTACCTAATACAGAAAGTGTACTATGGTTGGCCTGTCCATGTTTGACCAAAACTACAAGGAATGATTTTTCGGCGGGAACGAATTAAAAGTTCACCTTGAAATTCCACAGAGAAAAATAATTGTAGTAGCGTCCCTTAGATGCCTCTTGGTTTAAGCTGTTCTGGCTTCACTCGAATATTTCTGTCAGTTCTTTTACTTTTATTTTTTATGGCGGTCATTTAACTGTAATCAGAAGCAAAATGGCTTTTACCAAAATTTCATCTCGCATGCTGTTATCTTTCTGTCTTAGTATTCGGTCAGTGTCCACGTTTGGCATATCATAGAGTCAGGTTGAACGTTGTTTGAGAGAGTTGTGGGTTGTTTTGTGTGTGTCCATCGAAATATTTGGTTGTTTTAGGACTGTTGCAAGTTGATAGGTAACATTGTGTGCTTTATGAATTCTGCATTCGATTTCTCAGTCTGTTTTTCCATCATGTGTAAATATGCTTCCAATATATTTGAATTCAGAAACCTGCTTGAGTCTGGTGCTATTTAAACACGTTACATTCTCTTGGGGTTCTTATCACCATTGTTTCTGTTTTCTCTATATTTATTTTCATATTGTATTCTTTGCAGCTGCTTTTGAGATTTTGTAATTCTTCATCCTTTTGGCGTATCTAATTAAATGAGCTTGTTAATTACTCCAGGAAAAGGGGATTTTCTAAGTGTCTTGACCAGTCTCTTCCCCATATACCTCTCAGTATTGAGGAGACAAATAGATGTCTTGATAGGTCTCGGCGATGTATTTCGTATAGTGAGATATTTTAGGGTTTCTGTAATTTCCTCCCTCCATCTCCTGCATCTTCCTCTGTTACCTACAGATCTTAGTGTGCATGTTATTTTGTGCTGTACTGTCTGATGGTAACCGCATAACGTGGCCAAACCATTTGACTTCTTGTTTCTGGATATAGTGTAATACTGATGTTACTACAACCTTTGCCCTGATGGTGTCATTTCTTATTTGGTCTCTTCTTGCTACATTTAGTATTTTCCTTAAACATCTCATTTCCTTCGACATTATTTTTCTTTTATTTTTGACTCTTAGTGTCTATGTTTGACATTGATAGGACAGAGTTGGGATGAAAACTGCGTTGTACAGTGCTCTTTTTGTTTCAGTTGTGATGGATTTGTTTTTCAGAAAAGAAGTCATTTGTCCAGTGACCTGATTCATTTTATTGCCTGTGTTCTCAATCTCAGCGTCAGTTTTCACTGAGGATGGTATTATGCTTCATCTTACATCATTCCCGTGCCGTTAAACGTCACATAAGGCTCACATGGTCATTTGCCAAGTTTTCCTGTTTTCGGTGAGTTTTTCAACTTCATCAAGGGATGTTAAGTCCACTAAGCAGGGTTCTCAATGTCCTCTTTAGAGTTTCACGAGGTCGACCTCATTTGTTTTGGCCTGTTGTGCTGCACTTGATAGCTTGTTTTGGCATTCTCTGAGTGTTTCTTCTCATCACATGGCCTACGTATGTCCATCTTCTTTTTCTGATCACCCTGAGACAGGTTGTTGTTTGGTCATCTGTCTTATCTCTGCATTGTTTTTTAATCCATTCCACTTTATACAGAATATTTTCCTTAGGCATTTATTTTTGAAAGAGTCTAATTTCTTGTCTATTTCTTTAGTTGACTTTCAACTTTTGCATGCATAAATGAGGGTGGATATCACATTTGAATTGAATAATCTTAATAACTTGGTTTTTGTGCTTATAACTTTTGAATGCCATATGTTCTCAAGATTTTTGAAGGACAATGCTGCTTTTGCAGTTCTAATTCTAACTTCCTTCCTGGTGTCACCATCCTGGTCTATGTAGCTGCCAGGGTATGCAAATTGGTTTACTTCATCAACAGCTATTCCTTCTACATATGTTTTTCCTTCTTGATTAATGAAAAATTTCATAATTTTTGTTTTGTCTTTTTAATTTCAAGACATATTTTGCTAGCCAAGGAAGACAGGGAATCTATTTTTTCCTGCATCTATTTCACATTGTCACTGATAAGAGTTATGTCATCTGCAAAATCAAGATCTTCTATTTGGGTCCCATGTACCCAATCAATGCCTTTCTGTTATAAAGTCTATAGCAGTTCCAAAAAGCAGGGAGATAATATACATCCTTGTTTCACGCCTGTTTCAATCTGAAACCATTCGCTCATGCCTTCTTCTGTCTTGACTGCACAAAGATATCCGTTGTAGCTCTAAATGATGCTGACAATTTAGATGGTATTCCGTATAGTCTTAAAATTCTCCACAATAAATCTCTGTGTATACTATCAAATGTCCTTTTAAAGTCTATAAAATTCAGGATTAATGATTTTTGCTTTTCAATATGTCCTTAAGTATTATTCTCAGAGTAAAGATCTGGTTGAGACAGTTTCTCCCTTTTCGAAATCCTGCCTGTTCTTCTCTCATTGTAGTATCCACTACATCCTTAATTCTGTTCAGTGGATACTGCAATGAGAGAAGAACAGATTATGCTACATAGGTATTTGGAATGTTTCACTCATTTCAAGATCTGGTTGTCTATGAAGATCTTTGCTGGGATTTATTCTCTTGCTATGGTCATGACTTTTTTTTCAGCAATGATCTTCATGTTGTGGCCTCTACAAGCCTTTGCTAAGTTATCCATGTTTTATCAATTCAGAAGTTCACAATAGAATTTTTTTCCATACAAGCAGGAAATTGGTGTCACTGGAGACAGAAGATGAACGAGTCCTAAAGGCTAGAAAGCTGAGGAAGAAGAAGAAAAAGAAAAATAAGAAGACAAGGAGTTATTAAGTGAATTTTTTTTTCCTATGAACAGTTCAACAGAGCCTCAAATGTAGTAACATTCTGACATAGGATTGGAACACTAAAATTAGTTTGATCTGCGTAGGAAAGAATGATCATTCACATTTAGGGCACAAAAAAAAAATTGTGTCACATGGATAGTGGTTTTGTATAAAGGTCATTTTGAAGAGGAATCCGGGTCAAACCTTAGGACAGAAGACTGAAACATGGTTTATATTTATTCCTTGTGTCTCTGATGTCAGGTCAGGTCTGAAGATACTTGTGTGGCAAAGCAGCAGTACAACATATGTGAAGAAAGCTGCCAGTGGCTAAAATGTCATTACAAATGTAAATGTCAGCCATCACCTGTTCATATACATTTACATAAAACAAAAAATAAACAAGAAAAACAAAACAAAACAAAACCTAAAGTCAAAACAGGTGAACTTGAAAAGAAAAAAAAAAAGATTAAATTATTACCAGTTCTCAGGGCTAGCACAGATGAGATTACAAATAAAAACAGTCATGTTAACTTTGGTAATCCATATTTTATTTTGATACACACAAGTCCTATGTTGTCCATCTTGCCATGTAGTGCTTGTGTCAGTCAAACATGTTCAACGAAGCACAATCATATTTCATATAACAATCATCTATTTTGATTCTTTGTGACTTTCAGTTAGTAAAAAAAGATTATTACAATTTACAACTGCCATGCATCTTTAAACAGGGTACATATTGTGGCTTCTCCAAGTTGTAAAATACAACTGGCTAGATACAAAGTAATTATCCTTTATTGTAAATTTGTGTATGTGAGTTTAACAAATGTGAAGTTGACATTCATTCTTTCTTTTAAAAAAAAAAAAAACAGAAAATGATGGCGCACTGATGCTGGGAAAATATCCAATGATGTAACATACCAGTGTTTTGGGGGTGATACTCATGATGCAACATATTAATCTGGGGGACAACACCCAGTGATGGAATATATCAATGTTGGGGACAACACCCAGTGATGGAACATATCAATGTAGGGAATAACACCCAGTGATGGAACATATCAATGTCAGGGGACAACACCCAGTGATGAAACATATTAATGTTGGGGGACAAAACCAGATGATGCAACATATCAATGCTGGGGGGACAACACCCAGTGATGGAACATATCAGTGTTGGGGGACAACACACAGTGATGGAATATATCAATGTTGAGGGACAACACCCAGTTATGGAACATATCAATCACAGACCTGCTTACTATTTGAAACAATGAGCAAAGTAAATGCACACTATCCTCTTTTACTAGATCTATAATGTTTGGGATATTTAGTGATGGAACATGTCACTGTAGAGGCAACAACAAGTAACAGAACATAATATTTGGGGGAAATAAAAAAAACCAGTGATGGGACAAACAGTAAGGGTAAAGTATGACTGATCAGGAGAACAGAAGCGACTAGTAAAAAAATAACCCAGCAGGGTTCAGCACATACTTTAACCTTCTGAATGTAAATTCCTATAAAAGTATGAGGAAAAAAATGTGTCCTATTTCTCCATGATTCTACTACTGTGGTGTGCTGGCTTTATTGTGTCTACAATGTGAAATGCCTGGTTTGCAGAGCACTTCACTGGATCTACAATGTGAAATGCCTGTTTTGCAGAGCACTTCACTGGATCTACAATGTGAAATGCCTGTTTTGCAGAGCACTTCACTGGATCTACATTGTGAGATGCCTGTTTTGCAGAGCACTTCACTGGATCTACAATATGAAATGCCTGTTTTGTAGAGCACTTCACTGGATCTACAATGTGAAATGCCTGTTTTGCAGAGCACTTCACTGGATCTACAATGTGAAATGCCTGTTTTGCAGAGCACTTCACTGGATCTACAATGTGAAATGCCTGTTTTGCAGAGCACTTCACTGGATGTACATTGTGAAATGTCTAGTTAGCAGAGCACTTTACTGGACCTACAATGTGAGTTGCCCGGTTTGCCAAGCAGAGTTAAAATCTTCACGTGGCCTGTTCTGCACAGAACATTTGCTCTCTTTAAGAGCCTGTATTAAAAAAAAAACTGTGGCATCTGGTCAGGATGTCTACTACAGTATGTCAGTGATGTCCTGGATATGTCATCTCCTCACCTGTCTCCTGTTCCCAGGAACCACACCCTCTGCTACTGTTCCTTCCATTCTCTGGTGTTCCTTCCAGGAAAGAGTTCATGGGTTACTCCTCTTCTCCAAATGAAACTCTGCTATTTGAGGACTGGAGGGTTTAAAAGTGTTTTGCTTAACTGTTTCAGACACACCTTGAAATTAACATACATTCATTCATTCATTTGCATGTCCCTTGTGGAAATTTGCCTCCCTAACAGCTCTACTGTAGGCCTCTCTGTTGTGAGCAACATGGCCTGCTGCTGATGCATCCATTTGCAGATCATCAACGACGTCTTGCAGCCATCTTCGCCTTGGTCTTTCTCTCTTTCTTTTTTCCCATTATGTACCCTTCCAAGACGGCCTTCTCTAGATTATCATGACGTTTAATGTGTCCAAAATATTTAAGTTTTCTCTCTTCAATCCTCTTTACTAGCCAGCCGTCTTCAATATTAAGTTCTTGTAGTATGGGTATATTTGTTCTTTTTTGTGTCCATAATATTTGAAGAACTCTTCTGTAGCATTTACATTCAAAGGCATTTATGTGTTTCTCAGCTGTTTTGTTAAATGTCCGAGTCTCACAGGCATATGTTGCGATGGGAAAGATGCGTGCCCTTAAAAATCTTATTTTTGTGGTTCTGTCTGCTCCTCTCCACAGATTCTTTAGTTGTTTTACTTTCTGAAGAGCGATAGATGTCCTCCTTTTAATTTCCCTCATTGTATCTCCATTACTAGTTAGTAGTGATCCAAGATATTCAAAGCTCTCCACTTCTTCCAGTTTTTCCTCATTGATACATATTTCAGCTGCCTTGTTTGTTTTGTCAGTTTTCATCAATTTATTTTTCTTTGCATTAAGATAGAGGTTTTGCTCTTCGCTGTTCTTACGGACTGACATAATTAGTTTTTCCACTCCTTTTTGTGTTGTGGACAGTAATACTGTGTCATCAGCATATCTAATCTCTGGTATTTCATAACCTCCAACTGTTATGGCATCGTAATTAACATACAACACATAAGAAAAGAAAAAAAAACCCACCTAGCATAATACAAAATGGCTCACAGACTGATACTTCTTACACAACATTTGGTGAATTAACACGATTGATAAAAAAAACAAAAACAGAGGAACAAAACTGGGTATTTAAGAAGTGTAGTAGTTATGACTGAGTACACAATTCTTGACTGCTATTTCTTTCTTCTTGTGGTCTATCCATACAAATCTTCTTGTAGTCTATTCATACAAATCTTCTTGTAGTCTATCCATACAAATGACTGGTAAATGAAATTTGTCAATCTCCTTTCTGCCTAATGTGTTTCTGACTCTGGAAAACAAAGAGCTGACCATAATGAAGTACTCTACTACCAATGAAGTTATGGCCAGTAATTAGGGGTACTGGAAATAATGATATGTCGAGATACAAGAAACAGTCTGGCCAAATTTGGAACCGAAGAACTTCAAATAACATGAACTAGATTCTGTTCAGTGTTTACAAAGGGGTGACAATACTCTGGTGTTATGCCCCAAAACCACAGGGTTTTTTTTTTTAAAAGGAAGAATGAAAAAAGATTTCCATCCCATCACCTGATCCACATCAAACAACATCCCAATATATGTTATTGTAAACATAATGAAGAAAGGGGATTAATGGGGAAGGGTACAAAAGATGCATGGAAAAGCATAGTAAAGGATGCAAGAATGAAAACAGAGAATACAACAACACTATAAGTTGTCATTAATAAGTAACATTTTACAGGAATACGTCAGTGCTACAAGTTCTCAGTGATAAGTCTCATTCTACATAAATACACCAGCACTACAAGTTCTCAGTGATAGTTAACATTCTACATGAATACACCAGCACTACAATTTCTCAGTGATAGTTAACATTCTACATGAATACACCAGCACTAAAAGTTCTCAGTGATAGTTAACATTCTACATGAATACACCAGCACTACAATTTCTCAGTGATAGTTAACATTCTACATGAATACACCAGCACTACAAGTTCTCAGTGATAGTTAACATTCTACATGAATACACCAGCACTACAATTTCTCAGTGATAGTTAACATTCTACATGAATACACCAGCACTACAAGTTCTTGGTGATAGTTAACATTCTACATGAATACATCAGCGCTACAATTTCTCAGTGATAGTTAACATTCTACATGAATACACCAGCACTACAAGTTCTCAGTGATAGTTAACATTCTACAGCAATAAATCAGTGTGCTACAAGGTGTCAGTGATAGTTAAAATTCTACATGAATACACCAGCACTAAAAGTTCTCAGTGATAGTTAACATTCTACATGAATACACCAGCACTACAAGTTGTCAGTGACAGTTAACATTCTATATGAATACACCATCACTACAAGTTGTCAGTGACAGTTAACATTCTACACGAATACACCAGCACTACAAGTTCTCAGTGATAAAAGGCATGCCAGGTCAAGCAAGCAGCTGGATTCCTAATGTCAATGTAATGGACATAAGAAAAAAAAATCTCAATAAAATGAACAGATTCAAATAATGTTCATAAGGAATACATAAATGAAGTCATAATGAGACAGGGTGATGCACAGAAGACATGAGGAGAAAAAGGTGATGAAGAATGAAAAAAATTTATCAATTAACCAATGAATTTATGTGATTTGAATGCTGGCATCCAACTGACAACCTTAAAACAAAGTGAGCGAGTGAAGGTTTGTCCGCAGTCACACCTATCAATCAAGACTTCCAAAAGTACGGGTTCTGCTGCAGTCGTCTCTGGAAGCTCTCGAACCAGTTCTTCAGTGTGCTTAAGGGAACAAATGTTTCACTTGGGTTTGGGGTCATCTGGCTCTGTGTCACAGCAAAGGAGCATGCATAGTTGAAAAAGCTCTCCAGCATTTTGGTGGCAAACTCCACAAAAGTTGGCACTGAGTGGGTCAAAGCCTGGCTGGCTGGCACCTGCTGAGCCAGCTGGTCCAAGAGTTCTACGGAAATACCAATCTGGGCCAGGTGGGACTGTTGATGGGACATATCTCCAAAGTGAATCTGATTGTCATCCACATCATCAGCTGTCGGGATAAAACAATAGTCATAGCAGAATAAATAAATTGTTATTATTATTTTTTTTTAAATTATAAAAATTAAACAGCTATTAATGAACGAATAAATAGATGAATTAGCTTACAGTTTAATCAGCGTTTCTCAAAGTGGTGAGGATGTGGTTCCCCAGTGAGGAATTTCAAGCTTAAAAGGATGAATTTTACAACTGTAACAAAACATACAACAGTGAAAATCCTTTCAGATGATCATTTAATGTATAGGGAAAGATTTGAGACAGCCTGGGTTGAAAAGGGAGGACTAGAACCTGAGATGCTGAGAACCAATGATTTAAAAAAAAAAAAAAAAAACATACTTCCATACTGCAGCAAATATAAATTTATATTCTACTCAGCAAATATAAACTTATATTCTAGTGATACTGGTCATCTCCTACAGATCTAAGCTGAAAGATCATTGCTGCTAATGCCACACTGAAGAACTTGATACTAAACTGTGAAAGCAAATCCTTGGAATTATATACTTCACTCTCATTTTGCTGTGCATAAACTTCACTGTTTTCAGCTATCTTTAAAAAAAAAAAAATAAAAACCAAAAAAAGGCACTTTTCAAATATAAGTTAGTTTTACAATATGACATATCTTGGAACCAGTTTCAAGCTGTTCACTGAAGTTCTGGGCATACACTTTAAGCAAACTTATACAAACTGAGTTCAATGAGTACAGATAAAGTAAAGGTAACCCTTGAAGGCCATGAAAACACCTACAGAATATGGTGTTAGTATCCGTATTTTCCTTGACCAGTTAGCACACTACAGGGTAATGTCACACATGACCAACTCTTCCTTCCCTAGCTCTAGAAGTGGCCCATTTCTACAGCCGAGTGACTGGGACACCTCTGGCTGAATTCAAACCAATGACCTTCACTTTGAGAGACTAGTGCATTAACACTTTACCACTCAGGTAGCCTACATTTAACAACACAACGCTCTAAAATTACTCAAATAATTTTGCAAGATTCTTTCTTCAAATTATTTTGAAAATGGTAAACTCTGACACTGAAATAATGAGACTTATTTTATATATCATTCACAATATCTATGTTCAGATGATATAAAAAAAACAAAAAAACTTGCCAATCTTGATCTTAATCCTGTTTAGGAATAAGAAGTAACGCAACACAGCATCTGTACACATAGGGAGCTAGCAAGAATGAAACACATCGTTGCACATACTGTGAACCTGAAGCTCTTGGCCCTTTAAAATCCTTGATGAAAATCTTGTAACACAGGCATCGTGTTTAACAGGAAGTGAATCTGTGTGCTTTCATTCCTGCTGTTGTTGTTGTTTGTCTATCGTCTTCAATGATGACCACAGATTCACCTTAGTCAAAGTAAAGAGAGGTGCGTCCATACGTGACCAACTAGCCCTATACGAGCTCTAAAAGTTTCGCCACACACGGAACATATATGTCCAGATTCAGTTGTGGGGGCCTGTGCAGTCTTGGCTTTTCGCATTGCGCGTTTGTGCTAGGCACTTTCAATTCTTGAGCGCTCTGATCTCTGAGCACCCAGGGTGGTTAAAGCCCTCCATGATGGGCGGACTTGTGCTGTGGCCTCCCAAGAGTTTATGTCTATCCCGAAGGCTTTGAGTGAGATTTTGAGCGTACCCTTGTAACGCGGTTTTTGTCCTCCAGCTTTCCGTTTACCGTTCAGTTGTTCCCCATCAAGGAGTTGTTTGGGCAGAAAAGTGTTACTCATTCACTCCTAAGGCACGCTTCTCACCAGCTCCAATACCAAAGGGAAAACTCATCAAACTCTAATCCTGCATATCACAATCCAGAAGCAGGATTGTATCTTGACCACTTACAACTTCTTGGCTCTGACAACAATGCTTAAACTAGGGGAAAAAAAAGTAGGAACAGCTTTATTACTTAACTTTAATAAAGCTGTTCCTACTTTTTTCCCAGTTTATACATTTTGGTATCACAGCATTACTGCAGTGCTTCATGTAAATACACTAATTATTATGACAACAATGCTGTTCTTCAAGCACGGTCATTTCCAACAACTAAAACATATACCTGGAAAACTTTGATCACTGCTACTGCTGTTATAAATACAAACAAATACTGCTATGGAAAGACAGAAAGACTGCATCCAAAACTGATTAGAGATAATAGAAAAGACATCTGCAGTAAAACTCATTTGACATCTGCAGTAAAACTCATTCTAGTAATAAAAGCAGAGTGAAGAATGAGTTCAGTTTTACAACAACAACAAAAAAAAAAAAAAAAAAACAAACAGAAAGTGTGAGGAAAGTGAACGGGAACAAGAGCAGCAGAAAATATATATATATAAATGAAGAACATAATACAATATTTCAGCAAATGCTTTTTTCAAAGATCATTCTCTACCCATCTTTCTTACAAGGAGGAAACCAAAACATTGTGAGTGCTCAGTTTTTCATGCTTTTTATCCACTGTTTTTCATATGTGGTTCTTGAGAAAAGGCACTTGATGAAATACTGGATTGTTACACGTTCTTCATTTATAAATACTCATCTTATTTTCTACAACTCTCATTCCTGTCCACTTTCCTCACTCTTTTTTTTTTGTGTGTGTAAAACTCGACCACACACCTTTATCTGCTTCTATTACATCCAAAAATGGTACTTACGTGTTTTCAAAGAAGATATCTTGAAAATAGCACTGGGTTTCTGGTTTGAGATATGGCCTAGCAAAGTCCAAACTGGTCCTTCTGGTCGTGGCCAGGCAAAATAAACTGTAGTATTAAAATTGAAATTAATTTTTGTTAAATGTATAAAATGTAATGTAACTGATTTATTAATGGGAAATCAGTGCTTCTCAATCTTTCTGTCATAAGGGTGCATCTAATTTCTAGACCTTGCAAAACTCTTTAATTTAGTTTCATCTGTCACTGACTGTGAAACTAAAATATATATTGTATGAGGGGCATTCCAAAAGTAAGTGTACAGCGCATGTAACATCCATAAGAGTGATGCTGGACTAATGCGCACGGTTGCAGAATTTTCCATATCTGTCTGTTGGCAACACCATGCCACTATCCAGGCGGCATCCATCAAATGAAGATGGAAGATCTACTGAAGCAGTGCTCTAAACAAGAGGTTCATGCCATGATATGATTTCTGAATGGGAAGGTGCCAGCTACAGAAATTCATCGCTAGCTGGTAGAAGTCTATGTAGACAGTGTGGGAAGTCAACAGCATGTGAAAAATTGTGTGCAGAATTTTACCAGGTAAGCGACAACCAGTGACATACTGTAGAGTGGTAGACCTATGACAGCAGGTATGGCAAAGAACATATCACACGCTGAATGCATTATATGGAGAACAGATGAGTGACTGCGAACAAACTGATGCATGACTTTAATCTGTCACATGGAACAGTGTCCAGAATGACTGTGCAGTTGAGATTTCATATGGTGTGTGAACAATGGGTCCAAGAGCCTTTTCCAAGGACTACAAGGCAAAGAGAATGGCATATGTCCTGTCATTCCTGCAACAATAAGCTATTCACAGCCAAGACTTTCTGGAATGCACTGTTACCAGTGATGAGACACTGGGTTCACCATAGCATCCCAGAAATGAAACATGCAAGCATGGGGCGGAAGCATCCAGTCTCCGCACAAACCAGGATATTCAAGGTCATGCCATCATTTGGCAAAGTGATGATTATCATGTTTTTTTTTTTTAAATCAGAAAGGTCAATTTCCTGGAAAGATGAGCAACAACTAATGCAGCTGTGTATGGTGCAATACTGGAACATTTATGAATGGTCATCATACATTATCATCCTGAGATGCTGAGAAAAGGGGTGCTGCTCCTCCAAGATAACGCTCCTTCACACATGGCCACTTCAATTCAGGAACTCTCACAACACTTTCGGTGGGGGGAGTCTGGACCATCCACCACACAATCCTAGTCTGACACCAAGTGATTTCACCTCTTCCCAGTTCTCATGAAACATCCTGGTGGTCACAGATTTCAGAGTAATGAGGATGCTGAAACAGTGGTGACATGGTCGCTCTATGTTCAGAAGACATTTTACGAGAGGAGCATCGAAAAACTTGTCCTATGCTTGGACAAATGCCTCAGTCATCATGATGACTACCTGGAAAAATAAGGCGTTATCATGGAACATAGTGTACAGTGTGTTATGTTCAAATAAATTTTGTTCTTGAAATAATAAACTTGCAAATGTACTTTTGGAACAACCCTCTTATATTAGATAACAACTGTTAATGAATCACTCAAGCTCTAACTTATAATCAATTTTTTATAAATAGGAAACTACGAGGTTTTGGTACGGTAAAGTAAGAGAACAAATATTGTAGGATTAAACCTCAAAAAAATCGTAGACAAAGCACTTTAGTGAGACGTGAGAGAAAGAAAAATCACAAGAGAATTACCTGGGATTCGAACACGGACTCTGGTAGGACGAGCAGCTATCTAGCCACGAGATAGTACGCTGTTCTCTCGTGGCTAGACGGCTGCTCGTCCTACCGGAGTCCGTGTTCAAATCCCAGGTAATTCTCTTGTGATTTTTCTTTCTCTCACGTCTCACTAAAGTGCTTTGTCTACGATTTTTTCGAGGTTTAATCCACAATATTTGTTCTCTTACTTTAACTTATAATCAGTTTTTTAAAGCCAATTTTTGTCTAACTTTGAAATCTGGTTGTTTAGGAATATTCCAAAGTTGTAATTAATTACTTCAATAATTTCACACAGGTCTTTCAGTAAGAAACACTGCTTAAATTGAGAAAGATATTTTGAAAATATTCTTGGAACTGTGAGTCAGTGCAGTGATTGATTAAATGACTGATCTCTATTTCAAAAGGGGTTAAGAATTGGGCACGCAGGCCCATCTGACATTCTGCCCTTTATCATACAACTTTCACTCTGTTCCAAACATTCTACAAATATTCTGCGCACATAACAAACATAATTAACACTGAAAAGTTGAGAAATACAAAAAACAAATTTATATTTCACTTTCATCAATGCACTCTGTACAGAAAATAACTACATACATATAAAAATGACTAATTAGCAAATAACAATTTCAGTAGTATTCAGAATAAATAATTAACTGAATTTGGTGCCTGTAAGAACAGTCCAAAATAACATGTAAGTTTTATGAATCATGGAGGCATAAAAACAAACAGATACTGGAAAAGTCTGTGATTGTAGGAAGGAGTATAGTTTACAGTTTTTAATATAGGATGGCAGGGTATTCCAAAGATGAGCAGCAGAATAAGCAAAGCTTTTCTTGAAAAGATCAAGTCTTTTGGGAGACATATCTTGTCTATGCGCTGGCTACACTCTGGGTTAAATCTGTGAGGGTACTGAAGTGCAGAATCATTAAAATGGTGGACAGAGGGTTATGATTGCTATTTCTTTGAAACCCCACATAGAGCTATAAAAGCAGGAAAAAGTGCAGTGAGTCTTCAGTAGACTCCAACATCATAGGGAATCCAGTGATCCCCACCCTGTTAGCCTGGGTGGTCCAACAGTAAGGAGACACAGAACAATTTGTCCCACAAAACAAAGACCGTGGTAGATTTCGGAACAAAATAAGAAATATAACTTTCTTTCAGGTGACATGTCTGCTGCTGAATGTTGCTTCCATGACAGTCAGTCCAAAGATGCCTCACTGCCAGGCCAGGATGCCTGCTTCAGTGAGTGAAGTGCTTAAAATGTAAGTGAAATAATTAAAAAAACAGTTCTAGAATCCTCAATGATCCCTCATTGTGAAATCAATCTTCAGGTCAGTCAGTCATTTGCATGTCCTTTGCAGAACTTTGCCTCCATAACAGCACTTCTGTAGGCCTCTCAGTTGTAAGCAAGATGTCCTGCTGCTGATGCATCCATCTGCAGATTATCAATGACAATGCAATCTTCTTGTGGCCATTAAACAGTGCCATCTACGAGCTGAATGGAATCATTTTTCTTTGGCCATCATGCCACAGAAAGACTATTATGATGTTATATCTTATAACCACAGTGGTAGAGACTGTAAGTTTTCCTGAATTATGGAGCCAGTTTAGAAGCCTAAATGTAATATCTTACCTGGAAAGTTGGTAAATATACAACATACTCCTGCTCTCACTCATTCACTAGCATGTCCCTTGTGAGGCTTTGCCTCCCTAATAGCTTTCCTGAAAACTCGGTTCCTGCTCTAATACAATGTAACTCTTCCATGATCTCCACCACAGCATGAGCTGTTAAGAACTATTAGTTTACGGCTACAGAACAAATCTACTATAATGTCAAAACTCACTGACCTATAAAATCTGACAACATATCATTAAGACAACCCCAAATTGTAAAACTAACCAGCTGCCCCTAAACCATCAGGAAAAGGAGTTTGCCCTGTCATAAATATAACGACGTGGTTAATGTTGTCTGCATCTGGAATGTTGAAGAGAAACTGTGTCTCAGTGACTTGATGAAAGTCTGTCTGGACCTGTAATGAATTACAATTACTTTAAGACAATAGAAACAATATTTCATCACAAGAAAAACTTTAAAACACTGTATGCTCAAGAAATAAAAATAAAAAGTGAGAGAAAGAAAAATGGTAAGACAATGGTGAAGGCTCAAACCAAGGATGCTAGTAGAAAGCAAGTGCAGACAACAAACTAACCATTAGGCCATCTTGAATCTCTGTGCTCTGTCATCTCACTGTGTGGAAGTCTCATTGTTTTTCTATTTGCTGAACATATAAGTCATATATGATCACAATGTTGGGGTATTCTGTCAGCGTTATACTGGTATCTGAGGTCAGTCAGTCAGTTATTTGCATGGCCTTTGTGGAACTTTGCCTTCCTAACAGCTCTCCTGTAGGCCTCTTGGTTGTAAGCAAGATGCCCTGCTGCTGATGCATCCATTCGAAGATCATCAATGATGTCTTGCAGCCTTGGTCTTCCTCTCTTTCTTCTTCCCATTATGTACCCTTCCACAACCATCTTCTCTAATTTCTCATGTTTAATGTGTTCAAAATATTTAAGTTTTCTCTGCTTAATCTTCTTTACTAGCCAACCTTCTTCAATATTAAGTTCTTGTAATATGGATATATTTGTTCTTTTTTGTGTCCATGATATTTGAAGAACTCTTCTGTAGCATTTACATTCAAAGGCATTTATGTGTTTCTCAGCTGTTTTGTTAAGTGTCCAGGTCTCACAGGCTTATGCTGCAAAGGGAAAGATGCATGCCCTTAAAAATCTTATTTTTGTAGTTCTGTCTGTTCCTCTCCAAGGCTTCTTTAGTTTTATTTCCTGAAGAGCAATAGATGTTCTTTTAATTTCCTTTATTGTATCTCCATTATGAGTTAGTAATAATTAAGGATATTCAAAACTCTCCATCTCTTCAAGTTTCTCCTCACTGATATATATTTCATCTGTCTTATTTGTTTTATCAGTTGTCATCAATTTAGTTTTCTAAAGATAAACGTTTTGCTCTTCACTAGTCTTACAGATTGACATGATTAGTTTTTCCATTCTTTTTTTGTTGTTGTGGACAGTAATACTGTGTCATCAGTATATCTAATCTCTGGTATTTCATAACTTCCAATTTTTATGGCATCATAATATTCTTTGTCTACATCTTTTATAACATTCCTCATTATATTTTCAGTATACAAGTTAAATCAGTAAGGTGACAGTATGCACCCCTGATGGACCCTTTGTTTTATGTCAAACCAAGTTGTTTCACCATTTATTTTTACTGTTGCCTATTGGTCTAGATACAGCAGTGGTATTAATTATATCACATTTTTTCCATTATTTCTCAAAGTTTCTGGTGCTGTACACAATCAAATGCCTTTGAATAGTCTATAAAAGATAATATAAATTTACATTAAATTCTCTGCATTTCTCTATTATTAATCTTATATTGAAGATATGATCTCTTGTTCCTCATTCTTGTTTAAAACCAACTTGGACCATATTGATTTCTCCTATTTTCTTATGAAGTCTACCCATTATGATTTTTAATAGAATTTTACTATGGAAAAGAACTGTATTCATACCACTACTGAAAAAGGGTAACTTGAAACTATGCACAAACAAAAGAACTGTTGCCTTGATCAGCCTGCAAGCATATGAGGTACTGTTACAAAAATACTCATTTTTATACATTTGTATTATCATTTTATCTTATTACGTTATTCTCATTTTATATTACTTTTAGCCTGCTATTTACAACAATAACTGAGCTTGAGATGATGGCACCAGAAATCCCTGAAAATCAAATGATTGATGTATATTCCAACTTCTGCAGGCTACAGTAACAGTACTCTAGACAGGCTCTGAGGTATCATTTGGCTACATGGCTAAGTTATAAATGTCTGATTTTCTCATAGTTACTGGAAATCAGAGACCACTTCCTAGTCATTCCATCACAACTTTCTTCTCTTTTCTATAATATATATATATATATATATATATATATATATATATATATATATATAAAATGCACACAAAAATATCTAGGCATAACTTTCAACATCTGCAACATAGTAAGTGAGGAAATTAAAAGTACAGTACATAATGAAATATACTTTTCCTAGCAACACCTGCTAAAATCCAAAACCCTGTCACAAAACACCAAAATAACAATCTACACAACTATAATAAGACCAGTCACCATGTAAGAATCAGAAATGTGGAGCACAACAAGACGAACAACAATTGCAGGTCTTTGAGAACAAGATAATAAGAGGAATCTTTGGGCCCATAAAGGATACCAACAGTGGGGAATGGAGAGCTAGAAAGAACACTGCAACTTAACAGCTTATTTAAATCACACTGGATTATAAACATCTTGAAAAGAACAAATTACGCTGGTTGAGTCATGTAGAAAGAATGGAAGAGAACATACACATGAAAATGATGTATGCACAAGATATGAAGGAAACAAGACCAAGAAGTAGACCAAGACAAAGATGGACAGCCAAATAGAAAAGATATAACGGAAATTGGTGTCACAGACTGGATATAGTCTTCTTAAGACCTCTGTTAGTTTGTTGGTAACACAGTGCAAATATAAAGGCAGATGAGGAGCACACTAATCACATCACTACTCTGATGCCTTTCTTACAGTCTAATTGTACCATGCCACAGGAAACACCTATGAAATATGGTCTAAGTGCCCACAGTTCCTTTGTCCCACAGGTATACTAGAAGTGCTGGGTTTTTTTTTTTTGGGGGGGGGAGTTGTTTTTTTTTATAATTAATTAAAGTGGAAGAAACTCCATTTTTTTCATGAAAAATTGAATTTTTTAAAAATCTCATATTTTTTTAATTGCATCATTTCTGGCTGCTGAAAACTCTAGTTCAACCTCTGAATGGTCAAGAATCAAACATGCCTGATAAGCAACATTTTGATTTTTTAAATCTCACAGTAAAATGTTAAAATATAAAAGGCAATCAACAACTGAAATTGAATATTTCACAAGTAAATGTACTTTCTGTGCAGACACTTTTGCACTTAAATATTAAATATGTAACTTCTGACCAATCTTTACTGCAGTTAGATGAAATACTTCATGATTTCATAATAAGTCTTTGCTCTTTGAAGTTTAAACATGTAACAATTAAAAGATTTATCTTATATCCTTCCCGTGCCGTTAAACGTCACATAGGGCTCGCAAAGTAGTTCGCCAATTTTTCCTGTCTTCAGTGAGTCTTTCAAACCTCATCAAAAGATTTTATGCCTGTTAATTTGGCCTCTCTTAATAATGTCCTCTTCAGTTTCACGCGGTCTGCCTCTTTTTCTTTGGCCTGTTGTGTTCCACTTGATAGCGTGTTTAGGGATTCTCTGATCATTTCTTCTCATCAAGTGACCAACATATGTCCATCTCAATTGTCAAGATTTGCCTTGATATTTATCAAAATTCCAACGACAAATAAAAACGTGAAACGTCCATTTTGAGAGCCGTGGAAAAGATCATCCTAAGACGCCTCTCGGTTTACGTAATGGAATAGGAATGCTGGTTTACGTTATCTTAATTTGCCATTGGTTCTCATAAATAATTAAGCTTACAAACATCGTCAACAAAACTTTGTACGCAGCATCGTCATCATCAGCACCACGTACATGATGTAAGATAACTTGCTGATTTCAAAGGAATGCAATTACAGTTCAGGCGGATGAAAAAGTGCGTTACCTACCAAACGACCGGCAACTATTACGCCAAACATGGTTAGAATATTTGCCACCTATTCTGATTTGTACAATATATAAGCCTATTTAGTCGAAATGTGCTCCTGCAAACTTCTTTAGTAGAAAGTGGCCTGTCTTCGCCAAACATATAAAATCCTAGAGTTGAGTCCCCTCGTATCTGGTAAATTCCAAATCCCGAGCGAGAAGGTAAGAGTAGATTCTATACATTCTAACCTGAAAAAAAAGTAGAGGAGATCGTTCTTTTGCTAACTTCTCTGACTGAATTCTGGTTCAGTATATTTCAGTTTTTGTATCTATTAAAGTAGACATATTTTTAAAAAGATCTTCTGATAAGAATATTTACAAAGTGAAACGAGCGGACACAGAATTTTGGGGTTATTGAAATTATAATCTTCGATAGTACTTCTTTACTTTATCCTTGATAATGACGACGCATTAGTACTTTTCACTATGTGGCCCAATACATGAAAAACAAAAACAGATGTCTCCACTGAATGAGGTTAAGGTTTCCTTCCTTCTAGCTATCGGCGGAATCTGCTCCAGTCAACAAAGTTTAGAGGGATTAGCACATCTAGTATTTTGTGTTTACGTCAGTCTATTATCTCTTATATCTTATATTATAGCAGCTCAGAAAAAGAAAAAGCTTTTGAAAAATAATTTTTCATAGGGCAGACCATGGGGGGAAGGGAAAGGGGGGGGGCTGATAAATGAGCTAAAAAAAGCTCCTACCATAAGATGTACAGTGAACGCTGCTTCTAACTTAAAACTGCTCTCAAATCCTTTCTAAAGAAGCACATTTTCCAACGAACTTCAGCTTTATTATCTGCCTGTCTATTGATCTGCTGCCTCCCTTATTTCTATGTTCATGAAGCACTTATTCTCATGCACACAAGACTTATTAGTTCACAAAATTATACATATTTCATCACATTTTGTATAACAATTTGCATATCTGTATGACTATGGCTGACTGATTTGCATAAGAACTGTCATTATAAGCCATTAGACTGAAATATTTTGTGATTCTGAAAATTGTTTAGCAATTGAAATATTTGGATATATTCAATGTAATTCCACCACTGATACTTCGGTATACAGAGTATGTGTCTAGCCTTCTCGGAGTAACTGGGCTGGTTACTGGCTTACAATCAGTCAATATCCTCGCAGGGTCAACTATAGTCTGGAAGGCTTTGGATCGCGCGAGGTTCCCTGTAATACACGGCTGAAGGGTCATGATGCTGAGATGATAAGGCAGCTGATGGTGAATCACTACACGCGCAACAAGACATCATGATATGACTAGGCTGATATGACTGCGTGCCCAATTCTGAACCCTTTTGAAATAAAGATCAATCAATCAATCTAATGTCTAGACACTAGCTCACAATTCCTTCTTCTGTTGCTTTATGCTTCCTGATACTTGTGATGACATTCAGCGTTGGGCGGAGAGAATATCATACCTGGGAGCATATCACCACTTGCTTTTTTTTTTAATAAAGAATTTCGCAGCATAAGTTGAAAATCTGTAGTTACTGGTAAATTGCATAAAACGTTACTTTGTGTCAAAAAATATTTTTGCTGTAGTTCATTTTTTAAACTTTAAAAAAGATGGCTCCAGCAATATTGAATTTGTATTGGTAGAAAGGTATAACAATTTTTTCCCCGATTCTTCGATAGCGTGAATCACACTCACAATGGGAATGGACACTGGAAAACTTCATTTTTTCATCAGTGCTTGCGACAGTTAGTTATTTTATTCATCATCATCATGATCACGTTTTGGTGAATTTTGTAAATTACTCTGGATGTTCGAACCCCCCAAGAATGTGAAATATTTTCATGTTGAAACTGTCATGTGAAATCGTGCCCTCAGATGTTAGGCACTTAATTAAACAAGATTTGCAAAGACTAACTTATTTGGATCTAGTCGGAAACCGCTTTCAAACATTTACAGCAGTTGCTCGTAAAGTTTATTATCTGTATCACTTCTCTACCTGGAAATTGTAAAACTACGCTAAAACGAAGAACATTAATTACTTTTACATCTTTGTAAAGTTGGAAGATGTAGAGTACATTATTAGATTACGAATACAGAGAACTTTCAGACATTTTTCACCTATCTTGTTTGCCTTTCAGTCACGGACGGTGGTAAATAGTCTGTGTTTAGTTTAAATAAAAACAAAAACATGTTCATTCTTTCACTAATCATTCTGACGGATCTGGCCCTGAGAATTTTGCCTCGCCGTGAATTAGAATATCTTTCCGTACCACCCAATTCTCAAATTAACTATTAATATTTTAAAACTGATTATTGTATTAGTGACAAAGATTATTGAAAAAAATCACAAGATAAACTATAAATTTATTACAAAATTAGTAGCAATTAAAAGAAGTGAGCGTATAAATATTAAATACGTCATCATAGCGCTCATCACATGTAGAACAAAGATTTTTTTTAAAAACCACAGTACTCACGTCTTCGCGTTATTTTGCACTTATGCTCTCTCTCTCTCTGAACCTTAAGTGCCCAGGGCACATGGGGCTTCCGCAAGGGTTTTCCACAAATGCCTGTCTTTCGCCTTTTTTTCTGCTCTTGCCCAGGTGAGCCCTCTATTGCTCAACATCCTTTCTGTTGTTCTTCTCCATGTCTCTTTTGGTCTACCCTTACTTCTGCTCCCCTGTGGTGTCCATCTTAGTGCTATTTTTGGTAATGAGTTGTCAGTCATTCGGAGCACATGTCCCAACCATCGCCAGCGTCTTTCCTCAATAATTGTTGTCAGTGGTTTCATCTGCATTTCTGCCAATAAGATGTTATTTCTTATGGTGTTTGGCCAAAATATTTTTTTAATTCTACGTAAACATTTAGTCTGGAAAGAATTCAACTTGTTTTCTATGGTTTTGGTGATTTTCCAGCATTCACTCCATAGAGTAGTACACTTAGAACATTACTCTTAAATATCCTGATTTTCATATTTATGCTTAGTTTATTTGATTTCCATATATTCTGTAGCATTGCAAAAGCCTGGTTTGCTCTAGTAAGTCTGCTGTTGATGTCCTCTGTGCTGTCTCCATTTTCTACTACTCTGCTGCCAAGGTATACAAATTCGTTGACCTCCTCCACTAACTTGTTATCTACTCTGAGTACATTTCTGTTGTTCACATTTTGCTTCATTAACTTAGTCTTTCCTACGTTGATCTTTAGTCCTATGTTGTTTGCATTCTGGGTTAACTTGTTTATTTTATCTTGCATATCTTTGTGACTGCTTGATAATAGACAAATGTGTCCGCAAAGTCAAGGTCCTCCAGCACTGTGTTAAGGGTCCATTGTAATCCTCTGCGTTTGTCTGATGTTGCCTCCTTCATTAACCAGTCTACTGCCAAGATAAATAATGTTGGTGATAGTACACATCCCTGTTTCACTCCTGTTTGTACCCTAAAGCTGCTGGAGGTATGTTCTCCACAGATAACTTTGCACTGAAAACCCTCGTATAGGGCTTTGATTACATTAACTATTTTATGGGGGAGGCCATGCCATCTTAGGATTTTCCACAGTGCATCTCTGTTGACACTGTCAAAGGCTTTCTCAAAATCTATGAATAATGCATATGTTGTGCTATGCCATTCATTTGCCTGTTCTAATATTTGTCTAAGTACAAATATATGGTCTATGCATGATCTTCCTTTCCTAAATCCTGCCTGCTCTTTCCGAAGTTTTTCCTCAAGTGTTGGTACAATTCTGTTGATGATTATTCTGCAAAATACTTTACTAGTGAGTGGCAGTAGGGTAATGCCTCTCCAGTTCCCGCAATCTCTGAGGTCACCCTTCTTTGGTAGTTTTACTATAAGACCAGTTTTCCACTCCTCTGGGGCTTTTTCTAAATCCCAAATTTGTTGTAATATCCGGCAAAGTTGTTTTGGTGTTTCTGTTTCTTCTGCTTTCAACATCTCAGCAGTCACTTCATCTTCACCTGGTGCCCTGTCTGATTTTAGCATCTTTATCGCCTCTTTTACTTCATTTATTGTTATTGGTCCTGTATTGATGTTTAGTTCCGCTTTTGCTTCAGGTATATCTATTGCTTGTGCTGCTTGTGTTCTGTTTAGTAGGGTGTTAAAGTGTTCCCTCCATCTTTCAATTTTTTCTCTTTCTCCACTGACCAGTTGTCCATTTTGTGTTCTTACTGCACTTTCACATCTTGTATTGAAGTTACCTGTCATCTGCTTTGTGATTTTATATATGGTTTTCATGTCATTTGTATATGCTGCTTTCTCTGCTGTCTCTGCTAAGTTGTCATAATACTGACGTTTATCTTGACGGCATGATTCCTTCACTTCTTTGTCTTTTTGTGCATAATTACTTAAAACTCGTTCTTTAAGCCGTTGTGATTTGGTGTTCAGTAATTTTTTCTTGATTTCTTTTCTTTGCTCTATCTTTTCCCATGTGGTCTCACTTATCCATTCCTCTTTTCTCCTTTTCCGATATCCCAGCACCTCTTTTGCTGTTTGCTGTAGTGTTTTATTGAACTCTAATATGGACATTTCTGCTTCATCTTGTAGGACACTGAAGCGGTTCTTAAGTATTATTGAGAATTCATTTCTTGTTTGCTGGTCTATCAGTTTTCTTGTATCAAAATGTATCTTTCTGTGTTCTCCGATTCTGGCTTTCCTTAATTTTAGTTTTATTTTTGCTACCAGAAGGTTGTGATCACTTCCTATATCTGCTCCTTTCCTTGCTCGCACATCTTGTAGTGACCGTTTCCACTTGTTGTTTATTAGTATGTGATCGATTTGGTTTTCTGTGGTTTTATCTGGTGACCTCCAAGTCACCTTATGGATGTTTTTGTGTTGGAAAATTGTCCCTCCGATGGTCATCATGTTTTCTTCACAGAAACTGCACAGTTTTTCTCCATTTTCATTTATTTCTCCGATTCCTTCTCTTCCCATGATTCTTCTTCTATCTTCATTTCCTTCACCTACTTTTGCATTGAAGTCGCCCAAGATGAGTAGCATATCATGCTTGGGTATTGTTTCTACTGTGGCTTGGAGGCTGTTGTAAAAATCTTCTTTTAATTCCTCTTCAGCTGCTTCTGTTGGTGCATAACAAACTATAATAGACAGCTTCGTGAATCTTGAGTTGAACCGTGCATATAATAATCTCTCATTTATTGGGGTCCATTTCAGCAATGCTCTTGATGCTTCTTTTGTTATAATCAATGCTACTCCTCCTTCATGAAGATCTTCTTACCTGACCATATTATTGTATCTTCTGTGTGCTGTGTTGTTAATTTCCTTCTGCCTTGTCCTGTCCATCTTGCTTCTTGTATTCCTAGTATGTCTAGTTTGTATCTGTGCATTTCCTTGATGGTTTGTGCTAGTTTTCCAGTCTGGTTTAGTGTTCTTACATTCCAGCTGCCTATATGCATCTTTTGTTTAGGTTCCAGGAGGTCTGCAGTCGGGCTGGGGACTTCCAGTGGCTGGCTTTCATCCACAACCTTCATGGGCTCAGTTTCCTGATACGCATTTCTCCTTCCACCTGCATTTGTTTTTTCCCTTGCTTCTGTTTCTGTAGCAGTCTGATAGTTTTTTACCAGATAGGGTTGCTGGCCCTCTGCTGAACCCTCCTTAGTCGCCTTTTACGATCATGCATGGTAGGGTACAGTGGTCCTATTCTTTGCAGATCCCGGGTACCACACGGGGGGCACTTATGCTATATCAAGTAAATATCTTGCGTTGAAAGTTTCCTTACTTTCATATTCGCAAACTCAGAAAGAGTCAGTGTATTATATATATATATATATATATATATATATATATATATATATATATATATATATATATATATATCTGAACCTTAAGTGCCCAGGGCACATGGGGCTTCCGCAAGGGTTTTCCACAAATGCCTGTCCTTCGCCTTTTTTCTGCTCTTGCCAAGGTGAGCCCTCTATTGCTCAACATCCTTTCTGTTGTTCTTCTCCATGTCTCTTTTGGTCTACCCTTACTTCTGTTCCCCTGTGGTGTCCATCTTAGTGCTATTTTTGGTAGTGAGTTGTCAGTCATTCGGAGCACATGTCCCAACCATCGCCAGCGATATATATATATATATATATATATATATATATATATATATATATATATATATATATATATATATATATATATATATAATGTTCAGTTAAAATCCTGGCAAGTTCATCTAATGGAGTTTCGGCCATTAGCGTAAATAAGTTTGCTTATTCTTTTTCTTCTTCAGCTTTCCGACCCATTAAGGCTCACTGCTGCAGATAAAGTTCGCCTCTGTTCATCTCTATTCATAATCTTCTCTCTCCAGTTGGTGACAACAATTTCTTTTATATTCTCTTCAATGTTGTCTTTTCATCTCTGTCTTGGTCTACCCCTTGGTCTTGTTTCCTTCATCTTTTTTGTGTGTACATAATTTTCGTTTGTCTGCTCTCTTCCATTCTTTCTTCATGTCCAACTGAGCGTAATCTGTTCAGTTTTAAGACATTTATAATTCATTGGGATTTAAATAAGCTGTTCAGTTCAGTGTTCTTTCTAGCTCTCCGTTCTCCACTGTTGATATCCTTTGTGGGCACAAAGATTCTCCTTAGGATCTTGTTCTCAAAGATCTGCAGTTGTTGTTCACCTTTCTTTGTTGTACTCCACATTCCTGATCCATGCATGACGGCTGGTCTTATTATAGTTTTGTAGATAGTTAATTTTGTGTTTTAGGATAGGATTTTTTAAAACAGGTTTTGCAAGGCGAAGTATATTTTATTCCCTATCTGTACTCTGCTTTTAATTTCCGCAAATAAGTTTGCTAGCAACATTAATTCCATTTAAAATATAAGTACCACATCCCAGGATGCCCCATAAAATTTTAAATTTCTCACTTTAAGGGCAAATAATGTAAATGCTACAGAAGAGTTCTCCAAATATCGTGGACACAAAAAGAAAAAAACATATCTATACTACAAGAGCTTAATATTGAAGAAGACTGGCTAGTAAAGAGGATTAAAGAGAGAAAACTTAAATATTTTGGACACATTAAACGTCATGATAATTTAGAGAAGACCATATTGGAAGGATACATAATGGGAAAAAGAAAAAGAGGAAGACCAAAACGAAGATGGCTGCAAGACATCGTTGACGATCTGCAAATGGATGCAACAGTGGCAGGCCATCTTGCTCACAACAGAGAGGCCTACAGGAGTACTGTTTGGGAGGCAAAGTTCCGCAAGGGACATGCAAATGAATGAATGAATGAATGAATGAAGGGCAAATATTTCATTTTCAAGTCTTGCCACTACCAACTCATCATCAGCAGTTTCTATTTTTTTTTAAATCATAAACTTTGTCAGTAGAACGTCTTAAAGGACGAATTGCTTCGATTCCAGATTCCCAGGTGATTGTACTTAGTTGATTGAGCGTTGGACTTGTAATGTGTTTTTATGAGGGTTCCCCAACGCAATGATGACGCCGAGAAAAGCACAGACAATTTTTAAAAAAAAACTGTTTCAGATCTTCTTCTGTAGATGGTATTGCGGCATCATTGACAACTAAGATCAGAGAATGAGGACAAGGGATTAAAAAAAAACTCTCGAGCTCAAGTCTCTAATGTCTTGTTGAAATAATGAATGTTTTCCTTTCGTATTTGATATATATTGTTGCAGCAAGGCCACCCATGCATGCAACTGGAATATTTGTGTCTGAAAATTTTCTAAGATTACATTCAGTTAGCACTGAGGCTGTAGCAGATTCTACATGAACGAAACTAAGAAAATGGTCATGAATATTCATATCACTTGGATCTGTACTAACAAATATTAGAAACAATGCTTCCTGTGCAATAAAACTTACATCTATAGTATAGTCCGTAACTATGTTATATTTAATTTTCTGTGCTGTAGAAACTACAAATATGGGGAAAAGAAAAACTCTCTAGTGAATGGAGAGAATCATGACTGATCCCAGTTTTCAATAAAGGCGATAAGAGCAAGTGTGAAAACTACAGAGGAATATCATTACTACAAACAAGCTACAAAATACTATCTACTATACTTTTAAATAGATTAAAACCTAGATACTTTCAAGACAGAGATAGAAAGACAACACAGAATAGGATATAAAGGAAACTGGTGTCACCAACTGGAGAGAATATTAGAAATAGAGAGGAATGGAGGCGAACTTTATCTGCAGCAATGAGCCTTAATGGCTTGGAAAGCTGAAGAAGAAGAAATAGAAACTACAGTTTGTTTGTTTGTTTGTTTTTTTGTTGTTTTTTTTTTTATCACTGAAAGAGACAAATCATTTTATTTGAATCCTTTTCCCAAGATAATGTTGAGCAGATCCATGAGTAAGCATATTAGTTTGTCGTACGCCAAAACTTGTCGCTCCGTACAAGCGCAAGTGACGGACTATCGGTAGAGCCGGCCATGCACTTATACTGCAGGTTTTACAAATATATAAAAAAATTAATACTAAATATGAAAGGGAAAAAAAATATACGAACAGTTTTGACTGGCAGTTTAAACAGATGTTATTATCATTATTATTTTGAGAATAAGAGGCAAGATTTCAGAAAGTCCACGAAGGACTTGACCAGCGACAGAACGACTGCCTGACGCTATTGCCGCTCATAAAAGCCGAAGACAAAAGATCTTACAAACGCTGACAGACGGGAACCATTATAAAACAAGACGTGACTGTCAATTTATATATCCCAATTTATGATTTCGTGAGTTCTGGAGACCTAAACTAAAAGGAATACCAAACAAAGCGGAGAACAGCCACAGCGTTCGAAACAATATTGGTTCCGACATCAGAAGTGTCTGTTCAGTATGACACCAATGGGAATCAATGTTTCTAGACCACGTGATTGCCCGTCATAAACAACCTCTCTTACAGAAAAGCTCTTCCAATTCTGCGTGCCGAATTCGGTTTTTTTTTTTTTTTCGTTGTATTAAATTTATAGCCTGGTTATCTCTTTGAAGAAGAAGAAGAAGAAGAAGAAGAAGATGAAAAAAAAAAAAATTAAATCTCCTGCTTTGATTTTGATTGAAAGAGATATCATTTCGAATATATCACACACAGAAATGAGACGGCGCACAAAGATCAATTTTTACGACCCGGAAGATAAAAAAAAAAAATTCCTTCACACATTTGGGGTATTAGAATGAGTTTTTGGAAATGCTAAACGACCTTGAACTAAAGGCGCCCCCCCCCCCTCCCATTAAAGTGATACTTTCGTAGGGATATTATAAGGATTTAACAGCAATTACAGTAACTCTGTTGAATTAATAAATTGGAGTGCCTTGCAACAGAAAGGATGTTGAGTAATAGAGGGCTCACGTGGGCAAGAGCAGAAAAAACGGCAAAGGACAGGCGTTTGTGGAAAACCCTTGCGGAAGCCCCATGTGCCCTGGGCACTTAAGGTTCAGAGAGAGAGAGATGGAGTGCCGCAGTGGTGTAGCGATTAGTGCACTCACCTGCCGATCAAAAGGACCCTGGTTCGATTTCGCACTAGGCCGGAATTTTTTCAGACCGACGGGCACTGGGGTCAACCCAGTCTTTAAAAAATGGGTACCTGGGGTTTTCCTAGGAAAATAAAGACAGTGAGGCAAGGTGCTAGCATCCCTACCTCAAGTGCTGTAGTGACATAGAAATGTGAAGGCACTAAGACTTCACACCCTTATGGCATGCAAATACTACGGGGATTAGATTAGATTAGATGCAATATAAGTGAAGCATTTTTTAAGAAATGAAAGGTAAAACTCCCGTCTCTATGCCAGTAAAGCATATTGGGGATACTATGTTAGACCTGTACTTCCACGGCCGTCGGCACATGAAAGTGTGATATGATCAGTATCACGCCTGGCTGCTTTACCTTCCTAGATTTCTCTGGTACTCATTTTTAGAGGCAGGGTGGATCCCCACCCCCCTTCTAGGGGTGAGGGGTGGGGGGCCTTTTTGATGTGTACCAGAAAAAAACCCCACCTGCTGGGACTTGAACCCGGTAGCACTGGATTAGTAAACCGAGCAAGACTTCTTCTTCTTAAGAAGTCAAATTATTACATATACGGGTGCTTCTTTCATATTATTAATATTACTGATATTACACATAATATCAATTTAATCTATTGTATGTCACTGCGCAAAAAAAAAAATAAAGCTACTTGCAAGCAGCTGAAAGACAGACGTCATTTGTATGAAGGCAATAAACAATAGAAAATTTAACTCTACAGAAAGATGGATTTACAGCCGCAATGAATCAGACGTCTGACGTATTGCGTTTTGTCTTTAACAGCGCCGTAAATAGAGATCTTCCTGGTTAATCAGTTCCGTTGTAAAGTGGTCGAAAATCAGCGGTTCCAAAAATGTGTGGTATAGTAGACGTTATTGAGTTGTTCATTAGAGGCTTTGTCGCGTTTTGGGAGGACCCGTCCTGTTGAGATGGGGCTTCACTGCAGTGGTTATCGAGGAAACGCTTTACAAAGACGCCTTTATTTCTTGATAAGAACAGTCTCAAACAAATTGCTTTTTATTGTACTGTGGTGGAGTTAAGATTTGCTTTATCTTAAGAAAGAAAAGACCTGTTCATATAATATTATCTGTTTTTTTTAAAATCCTAGTCAAATGAATAAAATAAACACAAGAAGCTGTTTTTATTTTGGATTGTTATCATGGTCCTTCGCATTCTGTCCTGTTTTCTTTCCTGTATCACAGCAAGCACTTGGGCAGATAAACTTCATTCACTTGTAAAGTAATGTGTTGCTTTATTGTTCTATCTCTAACGCTACACACATGCAGAGTAATATGTTGCTTCATTGTTCCATCTATAATTCCATAGGCATGTGGAGTAGTGTGTTGCTTCATTGTTTCATACGAGTATATAGCATCATACCCATGTATAGCAGCATGTTGCTTTATTGTTCTATTTATAACGTCATGTTGTGATGACACAGTATTACTGTCCACAATAGAAAAAAAGGCATGGAAAAACTAATTATGTCAGTTCGTAAGAACAGTGAAGAGCAAAACCTATTTCTTAATGCGAAGAAAGCTAAATTGATGACAAATGACAAAACAAAAAAGGCAGATGAAATATGTATCAATGAGGAAAAATTAGAAGAGGTGGAGAGTTTTGAATATCTTGGAGCATTAATAACTAATAATTGAGATACACTGAGGGAAATTAAAAGGAAGACATCTATCGCTCTTCATAAAATAAAACAACTAAAGAAGCTGTGGAGAGGAACAGACAGATCTACAAAAATAGGATTTTTAAGGGCATGCATCTTTCGCATCGCAACATATGCCTGTGAGACCTGGACACTTAACAAAACAGCTGAGAAACACATAAATGTCTTTGAATGTAAATGCTACAGAAGAGTCCTTCAAATATCATGGACATAAAAAAGAATAAATATATCCATACTACAAAAACTTAATATTGAAGAAGATTGGCTAATAAGGAAGATTAAACAGAGAGCATTTAAACATTTGGACATATTAAACGCCACGATAATTTAGAGAAGACCGTAGTGTATTGTTTTTATTTTCACATTTCCCACCTTTTATACTATTCAAGGTGAACGAACGAACGAAGAAACGAGCATACTTTATTTTCAAGGGGTTAAGAATTGGGCACGCAGGCCCATCTACATTCTGCCCTTCATTGTAAATCTTTCACTAAGTCACAGTCATTCAGTATTTGTTAATGAGCATAATAAGCATGAAGAAGCAAAATGAACATATAAATAAATAATAAACTATTTCTTGTCCATACACTCTACACTCTGTTTTATGTAACTACATGAAATAACTTTAATTACATTCTCAAATTCATTCACAACTTACAACTTTATATTCCTGTCTTGTCTTGTCTTCTGTCTCCCTGTAACTGCGAGCTGTTGTAGGTGCGAGCTGTTGTTCTTTGCAGCTGATGCTGTAGAGATGTTGAGGCACAGCATCGTATCGTCGTGAGAGGGGGTTATGGTGGCTACTTTTTCAGTCCCGGAGTACAGCTAAAAAGCAGGGAGTGTGCAATGCTTCTTTAGCAGACTCCACCACCATGGGGACTACGGCGATCCCTGCCCCGTTAGCCAGGCTAGGCCTGTTACTGGGGGTACCACGGAGAGGTGGGACAGGGTCTTGGTCAGCTATGGGTCGCTAACTCTGACGCTACCATATCAACTATGGGTCGCTGATTGCCTCATCGGGCGTCTTCGCCCCAAAAATGTATAGAAAAAGTACTATTAAACAAATACAACACTCAAAGCCTACTTTAAATCAGTTTAGATTTTGACAGTGTATATATACCTATACTTTTTATATATGCAAGTACACACACACACACACTCACACACACCACACACACACACACACACACACAGAGAGACAGACAGACAGACAGATATATATATTCTTCAGCTTTCAGAGCCATTAAGGGTCAATGATGCAGATAAAGTTCGCCTCCATTCCTCTCTATTCCTAATATTCTCTCTCCAGTTCGTGACACCAGTTTCTTTTATATCCTCCTATATGTTGTCTATACATCTCTGTCTTGGTCTACCCCTTGGTCTTGTTTCCCTCATTTCTTGCGCGTACATAATTTTCGTTTGTCTGCTCTCTTCCACTCTTTCTTCATGTCCCACCCAGCGCAATCTGTTCAGTTTCAAGACATTTATAATCCGTTGGGATTTAAATAAGCTGTTCAGTTGAGTGTTCTTTCTAACTCTCAATTCTCCACTGTTGGTATCTTTTATGGACCCAAAGATTCTCCTTAGGATCTTGTACTCGAAGATCTGCAATTGTTGTTCACCTTTCTTTGTTGTACTCCACGTTTATGATCCATACATGACAGCTGGTCTTGTTACAGTTTTGTAGATAGTTATTGTGGTGTTTTGGGACAGGATGTGGGATTTTAACAGGTTTTGCAAGGAGTATATTTTATTCCCTATCTGTACTCTGCTTTTAATTTCCTAGCTTATTATGTTGCTTCTGTTGAAGCAGTATATTTATGCTTAGATATGTGTATGTTTCTGCTTTCCTAATACTCATCTCTCCAACATTTATATAATCTGTATCATTCCGCCTCTGGTCTCTTGATATCTTCATATACTCTGTCTTATCTTGCTTAATGGTCAAGTAAGGAATATCCTTACTACAAAAAGCTACAAGAGTAAATCAACCGTAGACCAAATATTTTATCTACGTCAAAGAGCAGAAAAGTACTGCGAATATGGAAAAGAAGTATATTGTAGCATGGCCTTGTACGTAATGATTATTGTTGTAGTTATTATTATTATTAATGAATATAATTATGAAAATATACTGCAAAGAAAATAGTAACATCGAATAGCGACAGAGAAAAGTAGGTCGAAAAAGAAAAAGAAAGGTATAAAACTTCCATGACACTAGAACAAGACGCGAACAAAAGTAAACGGTGGAAACAGTGAATAGAAAAGGACGAGACTCAGTAACGCTGACAATACAAAGGTAGGACGCCAGAAAGTAGGATGGTCCAGTGATAACAAAGCAGTGACTGGTCGTTGACACCAGTAAACAAAATAGAAAAGACGAATAGAAAAGGTAGACACAACGAAAAGCGAGGACACAATAAAATCTCCGACAGGAAAGAGCACGATAATGACTTAGGTAAATAACAATTGTATAGACGAAATTGACACAGACTGACACGCGTTGCACACAGTTTTTAAATAAAGAAGTGCCCAACTCGGCCAGCTGACCAATTAAATATTTAGAGGCGTGGCCTATTGGACAATTGACTTACGAGAGATAAGTCACGGGGCAGTTTGAATGACGGACAATCAGAACGCTGATAGAAACCAGTGAACATCTGAAGGGTGGAACCAAAATACTTATTGGTATAAGTATTAACAAAACAGTATGCTAATTTTGCTCTACGTATATTACATAGAAGACTGTTGTAGATACAGTACAACATTTTACAAGCTGGACTTGAAGATAAAAAGGTGAGCGGAGAGACAGGAAAATAGGAACGAAGAGGAACCAAGAAGGAAGAAGAAGTAGAGGAGAGGAGACAGAGGACGGAGCCCGGAAGACGGAAGAACAGACAACCTAAAACTAAGAACGAGGAAGAAGATAAGACAGAGGAGGGAGCCCGAAGACGAAAGAACAGACAACAAGGAACGAGGAGGAACCAAGAAGGAAGAGAGGAACGAAGAAGAAAGGAAGAAGAACCAAGAAGGGGGAAGAACGAAGGGAAACGAGGAAGAAGAGACATAAGAGGGAGCCCGAAGACGAAGAACAGACAGCAAGGAACGAAAAGAGGAACGAAGAAGGAAGAAGAAGTAGAGGAGAGGAGACAGAGGACGGAGCCCCGAAGACGGAGAAATAAGGACGGTCAGTGAACTGAGGCCGGTCCAGACAAGAGAAGAAGAGAAGGACAGAGAAGAACAGCAGAAGGAGAACACACACCAGAGAAGACACGAGAGAGAAAAAAAACGTAGGTAACGACAGTTGGAATAGATGGACAATTAGAGCAAAGATACTCAGGAAAAGCAGTCTTGTAGAAGTAGTTCTAGGACAGATTGAAGATGTGTTCCAAGTGATTCAAGGGATTATGAAGAATTGGCACTTTTGAAACTTTGAGTACAGAGATTTTAGACGAGAAACTAGTTGACCACGTGTTGCAGATGTGAGATAATACTAAGATAGGAAATGTTCTCGTATGTAGTGTAGAATAATGTGAATTTGAGAAACTGAGAAATGCTGCATGTAGAATATGATAGAGTTTGATATTCTGAACAAATGATTAAGTGAGTCAATTCAAGTGATGTTATCAACTATACATCTTGAAATTATTTGTCAAGATTAAATAATGATGTTAACAGTTCATCGGACTTCCTCTGGTTAGTGAAGTTGTAACTGTTTGTGAAACCTAATCTAAAACAACAGAGATCAGATTATGTGTGAAGATATCCTCAGAAATATTCAGCAATATCATCGATAAAGGTGGCAGGATTACAAAGCATATTAATAAGAAGAATTACAAGACATAAGAACACTCAATTCGACATTATTATAATATCGTCATTGCTTATGGAAAAGTATGAAAGAATTTAAGATACCTAATAAATTAATCAATTTGACCATGGAGGATGGACAAACTATAGCAATATATAAAGGAAAAAAGTCAGAACCCTTCTATATAAGAACTGGTTTAAAACAAGGTGATACATTATCTCCATTACTATTCAACCTAGTACTAGAAAAGGTAATCAGAAAAGTGAAAGAATAAAGCAATACAGAAGAACAAGCTAAAATACTAGGATATGCTGACGACATCGATCTAGTGGAGGAAACTATGCAAGAAGTCATCAATACCTGCATTCATATATACACACACAAATGCAAGTACATACTACAAATATACAAACATATATATATATATATACACACACACAAATGCAAGTACATACTACAAATATACAAACACATGCACATGTACATATGTACACACATACGTATGTATACACATAAACATATGCGAGTGTGATGACGATTGCAGTAAAAAGTGGTCCAGCAACGTGTAAGTAGACGAAGATGTATGGTGCAGTTCAAAAGCTTTGAATCTTCTTTCTGTTGTTTTTTTTTTCTTTCTAAAACTGAACCATCTCTCTTCGTCCAATCCCATCCTTTAATACTGGCACCGTTTCTAACTCTCATGAAGGCATCTCCCGCTCCAAAGCCGTTAGAGAGTGCTTTAATGCAGTATTGGTTTTTAGAAAACGGTACTAGACATCCTGTACTCTCCCAGCTTTTGGCCACTGAACCAAATATGAATTTGTAGCCAGAAGTTTTAAAGGTTTTGTGTCTCGCTAATTCGACACATGCGTTTATTATTATTATTATTTTTTTTTTGGTCGTATTAGGCGGGGTGGGGAAAACTGATTCTCAAGAATGACCTAAGTGTAAATCAAAAGCGACATTCTACTGTTAGAAACTTTAACTCCACCTACTCCATAAATCTATGCCATCTCTTAAAGGAATTGGTATCTCTTTCAAATGCTCCCGCAGGTTTAATATAATTTAACACGAAGGTCTCAAAGTAAAAATATACTGAAATAAAAACCACTCAGGATAATTAGCAAAGGGGGCGTTCTCTTCAGTGTTAGTAACCCATTCTTAGTCGTCTTTGACCTCTTAAATGGCAACACAGTCACACAGTATTATGTTAATTCAGAGTGATAAAATACCCTTTGTCTGTTATTTAAGACACCTCAGATTTAGCCTATTTAAAATTTAAAATCCAGTTAAAGAACGAGAACTGGACGAGTCAACATGTTAATTTTGCTCTACGTATATTACATAGAAGACGGCTGTAGATACGAGTACAACTTTTTACAAGTAGGAAGTAACGAGTTTTTCTCACAGTAAAGCGATAGAACATAATGTTGTATTGTTAAGAATTTGAAAAAAAAACATAAGCAGAACACTTTTACACGTGAGAGAAAGAAAAATTACAAGAGAATTATCTGGGACTTGAATCACAGACTTGGTTGGGACGAGCAGCCGTCATCTTTTATTATGTTCATAAAGTTGCCGACTTCATTAGTTTGGATGATATGCCTGATCGTTTGTAGAGTGTCAGATTATACAAAGCGGTTTTGTCAAATGATAGATGTATTTGATGTTACCATACGGTTCTGACTACAACAGAGACTCTGTTCTCGGAAAAGAGCTATGGTGCATAATAGCTCCTTTCTCCCCCGATGTTATTAATGTATTCTGTCTGATGGTACTTGATGGATCTCTCAGGTAGTGTCTGAGTGTTTGCAAATGATCCAGGTATTTTGACATGTTTGCTCTCCGAGTTTTTTTTTTTTTTTAAATGTAAGATATATATTTCTTCCTCTTCGTTGATTCTTTAAAGCTAAGCTGCGATATCTGCACTCTTCAGCTTCACACATCCGACTTCGGTCTGGTTTAGTCTGTGAAGAATGAATTTGTCCTCTTCTTTGATCTCTTATTGACTTGGCCACATCATAATCTATTACCAGGGAGCATCACTAGAAAGTGTAATAGGGTCTTGGTCAGTTACGTTTCGCTAACCTTGACGCAAGCAATCAATCCCGGGTCGCTGGTCACTGCGTCTTTTCACTCTGAGTCGTGTTCTTCGCCGCTTTTAAAGATAAGATCTGGGTCAAATTTGTGCTGCATGAAAAATGTAGTAATATTTTGTGGAAAATTAAGCATGAAAAGTTTCAGAAAACTATGCTATTATTTTCGTATTATTTGGAGGCAAATGTTACTGGAGGAAAGAGATTTCCAGCAACAGTGACATGCGAAGTTGGTGCACACAAAAAAACCGCTTTTATATTTGTGGTAAGCTCCAGGAATAATTGGACCATACATTGACCTACAACTCCTACGTCATTGTGTAAGTATGGTTATGTTTGCGCAAGTACATTTTTGTGTGTGTGTGCTCTGGTCTTCCATGTTTTTTTTTGTGTGTGTTTTGTTCTGTTTAAACTAATGATTTTTCCCCCCCCTTCTGAGCTGAATGTCTGAAACAGGGTAAACCCTCGTTATTCGCATGTCCAAATATCGACAGATTCGACTCCTAACGCCCAGGAGTCGGTTTAACTAGGATTTTCTTTCATTCATTAGGTGATATGCCAAAAAGACGCTGCCGATTGCATTTATCCAGTTTGTGCGGATAAAAAGAAACGGATAAGAAAAACAAAACAAACGGCAAGAAATAATGTAATTGCGAAAGACTTATGCAACTAGATTCAGTTAGCAGCGCAGTGCTTCGTATGAGGCGACCCAGTATCTTTTGCTACAAAACATTCACCGCTTCTATTGCACTTTAGCTCTTCCACTACATAACAACATTGTTTGGGTCGGTAGATCTTGCATGCCTAAATAAACTGTTAGGGTCGGCAGATCTTGCATGCTTAAATAAACTGTTAGGGTCGATAGATCTTGCATGCTAAATAAACTGTCAGGGTCGGTAGATCTTGCATGCTTAGCTAAGTGGACTAATGCTCAGAGCGATATTCAAGCAAAGTCTAAATAAAAAGAAATGTAGCACATTTCAAACCCAATCCATATTTTTTTTTCCTTCCAGTTTCCTTCCACCAAAATTTCTCATCAAAATTTCTTCTTAGAGCATGAAAGTTAACCCGGATTGAAAGAGTTAAATGGGCAAAATGAATTTTAAACATTCAAAGAAAATGATACTGATACTGATTCATCAAAGTGAAGCATTTGGAAATAAAACAAGTTAAAACATTAAATCCTGCTGAGCTCTTTCAGTACATTTTAGAAAAAAGGCGTGTAGATTAAGAATTTGGACCACAAGTTCTGACAGATACAAGGCGTCACAAGTGGCTAAGTTAGTAAGCGTATAGTCAAGTAGGGAAATTTGTAAACGTGTAGTCAAGTATGGAAGTTACTAAGCTATAGTCAAATAGATACATTAGTAAGCACATAGTCAAGTAGGTACGTTAGTAAGTGTATAGTCAAGCAGATAAGTATGTAAACGTTTAGTCAAGTAAGGAAGTTATTTAGCGAATAGTCAAGTAGGGAAGTTAGTAAGTGTATAATTAAGTTGAGAAGTTTGTAAGCTTATAGTCAAGGTAGTAAGTGTATAGTCAAACAGATAAATTAGTAAATGTAGAATCAAGTAGATAAGCTAGTAAGAGTACAGTCAAGTAGATACGTTTGTAAGAATATAATCAAGTAGACAAGTTAGTAAGCGCGTAGTCAAGTATGTAAGTTTGTAAGCGCATGGTCAAGCAGGATATTTAGTATGCCCATATTCAAGTGGGGAAAAAAAAAGGTGAAGAAGAGGTCAGATGTAGTCTAAGACTTTTAGCTGACATACTTGCGTCAGAATGACGAAGAATATCCGGAACAAGACCCTGTCCCATCTGTCCATTGGTACCCCTAGTAACAGGTTTAACCTGACTAGCAGGCAGGGATCGCGAAGTCCCCCATAGCGATGGAGTCTGCCGAATAAGCATTGCACTCTCACTGTATTCCACTCCCAATTCGACACCATACTGTGCTACAACAGCCTCGCCGCAGCGGCAGCAAAGAGCAGCCTGCTGGAATTTCTTCATGGAAATAGAACAGCGACAACAATAACAATGACGAGGAAGTAGGAAGTCAGTATTTATCTGAAACAGGGATAAAAAACACGCAGCGAAAAAAAAAAGCCGGTGGAATTACTACATGCACACACATTTCTTCATATTTCGAAATTGTCTGAAACATGCGTAATAAATAGGGCATATTAACTGCGACGAAAGGTTTATTTACATTCTTGTGGAGTCATAAAGCAGGTATATATTTTTTTGAGAAGTTCATAGCAAGTAAAGTTTATGAATAAGCGTGTGAATATTTTTTGAAAGGCTTCTAGACTCCAAACGGCAGGTAAAGGATCAAACTCCGGCGTCCTTGCATTCAGGGCAGCCCAACATGAGCTCCACCACACGGCGCAGCATTCATCCTAGAGTGTGTCTGCTAATAGTTCCCATCAAGTGCTGGCTCTTTACGATGCGTTTTCCGCCACATAGTTCAGATTTCCTACCATTTAAAAGATAGCAGGTAAAGATTTTGCTTAAACCTTTGTAGATTAGAGATCTATCTAAATTCTTATAAATTCTTGAATGCAGGGTGGAAGTTTGACATTTACAGACTGAACAGCTTGTAAATAGTTGTTTAAATACATTAAATATTCCAAACAGCGTCTTTTTTTTTTTGCTTGTATTACTGTTTCCGTTTTGTTTCAGGATTCCGAGGAAGGTTTATAGAAGCAGAGATTTAAAAAAAAAAATTTTTTTTTAATCTCTACAACAGTTAAAGAAGCTGATAAATCTCAGAGACTGAGATTACAGTCTTACTGTTAATTTTGTCTGAAAACTAGTCTTTTATGCATGCCTGAACGCCTGTGGAAGAAACAAGTTTCAGATAGTTAAACAAACCACCGAATTCAACAATACGAATGAAATAATTCACGAGAGCGCATCCTGCCCTTGGTTTATCCCAGTTAATTCTTCTTCTTCTTCTTCTTCTTCTTCTTTGAGCAGCTGCTGAACTCAAAAACTGCTTTTCGAGCGACTGAGACTCATCGCTGCAGACGAGACACGTCCCCATTCCTCTACGTTCTTGATATTTTCTTTACAACTGTCGATTTCAAGAGCGCGTATACATTCTTCTAGGTTGTCTCGCTATCGTTGCCCAGGTCTACCTCCTGGCCTATCCCTTTTCATCGCTTCTATATAGCCCATCTTTATTTGTCTATCCCTCTCCAGAGTTTCATCACAATCACCACTATCATCATGTGACACCCCTCCTCAAGAAGAAATGACAGCCCACGACCTCAAGACTTTGTTATCATGGTCCGCATGTTGTTCACGGGATGCTGTCCAATAATTAGACCCATTTTTTTGCCCTCTTATTTTCCCTTTTAAAATATTTCCCCTCTGCATAATTTACATAAAATTATTGTGTCTCTTTATGCTTAAAACAATTTCCCGTGGGACACGAAAGAACCAGCGAGCCACCAGGGGAATATTAATGCAGACCCATTTGGTCACTAATTGTTTTCTGAATTGTTTTCTGCCTGAAGTGGCGAACTATTCATACTCAAGAGGACTGTAATTAGTGTTAGAACAGAATTACGGTTGTAGTTTGCCTGCAAGTTTTCACCCGAACCATCCATTTTCGTAATCTTTACCAAAGAACTCACCTGTTTTCCATGTTTTGTTACATACATCTTTTAAACAAGGAAACAGAGGATGATTTCCCCCCCCCCCCCTCAATCATGATTAGTATTTAACTAGATCATGATTACGATATAACCTAAGTATGAGTGCTATATAAACATATTATGATTACAGTACAAACAGATTATGATCAGCATATTATTTATATGTAATTCGGTAATTGCTCTCCAGCTCTTGTTATGCCCCCCCCCCCACTCCCCCCTCCCCCTCAGAATACTGCCTTCCTTTACTATGTTATTATCTATGGCGTGTTTTAGCATCAAGACATTTTCTACGGCTACCCCAGATTACTACTGAAATTCTCCTGACTACTTCTTGCTTAAAAAAAAAAGGATAAAGGTATAAACCCCATTTCCATGCCAGTACGATGTTAGACCCGTACATTCGAGACCTTCCCGAACTTGAAAGTGTGATATGGTCAGTATTATGCCTGGTCGCATTTACCTTCCAAGATTTCTATTGTAGCCATTTTTTTTTTAAGAGTCCGGGTGGACCCCAGGGCCTATTGTGGTGTGGTCGTACCCCCCGCCCCCTCAAAAAGCCTATTGTGGTGTGGTCGTACCCTCCCTAAAAAAAGCCTATTGTGGTGTGGTCGTAACCACGCCCGCCCAAAAAAAAAGCCTATTGTGGTGTGGTCGTACCCCGCGCCCCCCCCCCAAAAAAAAGCCTATTGTGGTGTGGTCGTACCCCGCCCCCCCCCCCCCAAAAAAAAGCATATTGTGGTGTGGTCGTACCCTCCCTCCCAAAAAAGCCTATTGTGGTGTGGTCGTACCCTCCCCTCCCAAAAAAAGCCTATTGTGGTGTGGTCGTACCCTCCCCTCCCAAAAAAAGCCTATTGTGGTGTGGTCGTACCACCCCCCCCCCCAAAAAAAAGCCTAGTGTAGTGTGGTCGTAACCCCCCCCCCAAAAGCCTATTGTGGTGTGGTCGTACCCTCCCCCCTTCCAAAAAAAACTCCCCCACCGCTGCCGGTACTACCAAATTAGTAAACCTGTCTACCGACTAACCACTCAGCCAATCAGATCTCCGACTACTTTGTGTTTGATTGGTCCAGACAAGGAGACTTGTGTACAGGAAAGTATTCGAACATATTTGGGCATGACTAACCTGTTTTTTTAAAAAAAATGGTAGATGGATTACTTTGTTTGGTTATCAGCCAAAGCATAAAACGCTTTGTCTTAGTCGTAGTCTAGTTGTATTGTATTCTTGATCTGAGCCTGTCATAATCATGATCTGCTTAAATCATGATGTGATTAAAACAGTGGTCATGAATAGAACTACGGAGTTCAGTAGAAGGAGCAATAATCTAGCCTCGCGAGGACAAAGTATTATCGACTCTGCCATGACCCCTTCGAAGCTCTCTGCAGCTGAAGATCTGTAGACTCGAACTTCCCGTAACACGGGGGTCAGACGCGTTCGACTTTCTTTAATCGTTGAAGCATCAAAGACGCAGAGATCTCCACAGGTAACACTGCCACCTTGCGCCCCAGTTTGTAACTAGGACGTCATAATCTACATCCTGTTTACACGAGCGCCTGCATGAAGCTGGATAGGCCTGCAAAGTTTCTCATTCCTCAAGCGAATCCTGGACAATACACGAGCAGACAACTTTTCGTTTCTTGGTTATGGCTAGCCCTACTGTGATATCCGGTAGGAAGGTACAAAGACTGAATTGTATGAAATGATCAAAGCGTTTTCAAGGCAAGAAACCGGTGTAACGATCGTTATTTAATTTGTATGTCATAAAACTGAAACAGTTTCACGATTGATGAATAGAAAAAGAAAAAAGAAAAGAAAAAAAAGTAGATCGATATTGCAAAGATAAAGGGAAGTAACTAGAATATGAGAAACTGTGCAAAAGAGAAAAAAAAATCAATATTGTAGTATAGAAGTAACAAGAATAGAAAGGAAATGAGAAACCGAATTATGTAGAGACAGTTTCAGTGTATGTTCTAACTAATATTTTTGTTATTTAGGCGTGCTAATAAAACGATGCTTATTATCAATGGTCACAATTTAAAAAAAGGAAGGTTGTTATGGCGATAGCATTCCTTTCGTTAATCACACGAGAAGAGAAATTATGTGAAACGGCACGAAAAGATTCTCTTCAACAGAGGCAGTGCTGCCCCGGCGAGATTAAACCAGGCGGCACAAAATCGACGGGGCAGCGCGGGACCGTAGCTCGGCAAAGATTTCCGAGTGTCTCGGGTCATCACGATGCCCCGTGGAACCGGCCGTGGACGAGATGCAGATGCCTAATTAAATTTTGACGTCGGTACGCGGAGTCCACGTCAAGCAAGAGAGAGCATGGACATTTCTTGATAGCCTCCCTTGCTTGCTCGTACAAAAAGAGCCGATTGACGCGGTTTGGAACTAAAGTATTTAGGCCAGGGGGCCACAGAAGAACGGTTAAGATTTGGCAGGAGAAACAATCGTTGCTGCGGAAAATAAACTCTCTACTACTGAAAATTTACGTGAATGTAAGCCCAGTTTGTAAAACAAAGCTTAACTACGCATAACAAGTAGCATTAAAAAACACGAAGTAAATATATAAACAAATATCACTCTCAGTACATTTATATTTATTTAATAATTAATCACAGTTTTTTAATACCGCATCCTTGTAAGAAACTGTATCAAACCCCCTCATCCTCTTAATTTCTTTTATTTTCTTTTCCTTGTAAAGTTTGCTTAGAAATCGACGTTAGCATAATTTATTAAATTTAAAATAACTGGAACTTCAGTTGAAAATAAATGGCTTTTCTGCATCAACAGGTGCTAGATGCTTCATTTTTTCCACCCGCAAATTTACACAGGAAAGAAACAGTAAAAGTAAGTATGTAGGTGTTTACCATAGTTGTTTACTGTATAGATACAGGAAGGGGATGTTTGTTATAGCAAATGTTTAGTAAAGGTTTGGAAAAATACTTTGTGTTAATGTTGGACTGGATGTGTGTTGTGAATATTTGTACACATTTTCATTGTACATTGTATTTCTTAGATCTTTTTTTTTTTTAAACGACAGATGAATGTATCAGAATAGCTGACATCAAAAGGATTACTATTTTAACCTGTTAAATATTTATTGAATTCTGAATTATTTAGAAAGCTGTATCTAGGGAATTTGAATTATTCTATTTGTTTTTTTTTTAATTTACAGTCTGTTTTATCTATTATTTGTCAACTGTGCCAATCTTTCTTTGATGATGTTTCTTTTTTTTTTTAAGTCAAAGAAATAATAATTTATCTACGTTAAGAATTTGTGTGTATTTTATCAGGGCTATCACTTCTTGCCTTTGTTTCTGTTTTGTTTGCATTGATTTCATAAAGTTGCTGTTCTGTGCTGATGACAGACACTTATCGAAAATAACAGCATGAGGAATGCCGAGCCTGTTTCAAAAATATTTATAAGAAAATTTAATTTGAAGATCAGCAAAAATTAACTCAGGAATGTGGAAAAAAAGTTGAGAAAGTAAGAGGAACAAACAGAAACACAGGAAGATAGGCAGATAAATAGACAGACAGACAGACAGATGACAGACAGAAAGACAGGTAGATAGAGTTATCATCCACACATTTACTCACATTATTTAACAAAATCAGTGAAAACCTACAACAAAATAACACTTGAATATGAAATAGAAAATCATGTTACATGCACTTCTGAAACTGAAATGTAATCATCACCATGTAATAATGAGGATTCCTTTTCAGCGATCATGTTTCTCCATAGAAACATGATCACTGAAAACAAAATTCGCATGATTACACGATCTTTTAGTTATCTTGTCCTCTGTCATTTGTCACGCATTACCAGGCATTTTTTTTCTGTGGTCTCTCTCCCTGTCTTTCAGTCTGTAGTTTTCTGGTGATTGTTAAGTTCACTAAGAATTAGAAATGTGGAGTAGGACACAGGTAAACATGTATTTCAGCATGTGAAATCGGGTTAGTTATAAGTAAAAAAAAAGCAAAAACAAAAACAAAAAACCCCCTCTAAATAGGAAGTTCAGAGATGAGGTAGACGAGCGCTCAACAACCTGTCTCATGGGTGATCAGAAAAAGGAGATGGACATATTTCTGCCATGTGATGAAAAGAAACAGAGAATCCCAGAACAAGCTGTCAAGTGGAACACAACAGGCTGAATAAAAAGAGGTCTACCACGTGAAACTCTAAAGGGGACATTGTTAAGAGAGGCCAAATTAGTAGACACTAGATCAGGTTGAAAAGGTCGCGGAGAACAAGAAAACTTGGCGAACTACCATGCGAGCCCTATGTGATGTTTAAGGGCAGGGGGAGGATGTAAGATGTAAATGTAAATAAGGAGTTACAGGAGCAACGTTCTGAGACACGCAGACGAGACATTGGCAATAGCAGACAGTGATGGAAAGTCCCATATAAAAATTTCCATCTTAAATGTATCCGAAAGTGTATTTATTGTTCATTGTAACGCTCCCACAGATAAATTATAATATATTTCCATCATAAATTGCATCTGTTCTCCGTGGTGTAAATTATTGCTCATGAATCTTTTGATATACTTTACTTTATTGTTTACTGTTCTCATTTCAACATTAATCTTCTTACGAATACTTGTATGCCCGCTTTCTCCATTTCACGCTTTTCCGTAGTTTGTCACTTCGTGATAATAAAGACAAATGGTAATGCCGTCATGTTCCGCTTGCAAATTATGAACACAACACTTAGTCAAACAAGCAAAGCTTGCTTGTACAGAAAGCTTGCAAATCGCAGCAATAACACAGCGAACTGAACTTAACGTGACCATACAAAACTGAATACTTTGGCTGATAGACGCTTTCGTTCTTTTTTTTTTTTTTCAAATTTGCAAGTCTCACTGGCAATGTTATATCAACAGTTGCCGGTATAAACCTGATCCCTGCTTCTTTGACCGATTTAGTTGAAACAACAATCTTTAGCTCCACTAGAACAATCAGAATATCTCCCCTGATCTTGAATTAGCGTATCCGGATCAAACCCATATACTGTACGTGTGAATTTTTGGTCCCTGATCAAAATACATTAAAGCGTTTTGTTCGTTCTACTGACTATTGATATGCATCAATCGGACAGACAGACCGGCCCATTGCCATACCTCTTTCGGACTCATCTCTCAGGAGCAAGGCAATCTTGCACCCAAAAAACAAACTTATTAAGGAGAGCTACTCCTAAAAACACAGCAGGACATAAACTATGGTCATACCTAACATCTTACATCCGTCCCGTGCTGTCATGCGTCACACAGGGCTCGCAGTGTGTCTCGCCATGAGTCTATATTCTCGGTTAGCTTCTCTTGATGCCATTCATCTTAGCCTTTCTTGCCGGTATTCTCTTCAGGGTCTCTCGAGGCTGACCTCTTTTTTCCAGATTTTCTCATTTGACCGCTTGCTTTGTGATTCTCTGATTGTTTCTTCTAATCACGTGGCCCACATATGAACACCTTTTCAAGATCACTGCTGAGACTTTTTGCTGCATACTCATTTCTCTTATCTCTGCTTTAGTCTTGAGTTCGTTCCACTGCATACGGAGTATTTTTCTTCGACATCTTCCTTCAAATGCTAATTTGCTCTCTATTTCTTTAGTTGTTTTCCAGCTCTCACATACATACGCAAGGAAGGGCATTACCAGCGATCGCGTTAACCTGCAAATACCTGTAAATTACTGATTTTTAAAAAAAAGAGAGAGAAAAACGAAAGTTTTGGAGGTTGTAGATTGCCGTATGGTTAGAGCACTCGTCTAGCAACCAAATGGTCGAGGGTTCGAATCCCCAGCTGAGCGGGATTTTTTTTCCGACCAATACGGCCCTGAGGTCGACCCAGCCTCGTAAAATGGGTACCAGAGAAAATCTGGGAAGTAAAGGCAGCGAGGAAGGGAACTGGTCACCCTACCTCACACGCTGATGACCCAGCATAATGAGGTCTCTAACGCTTCACCCCCTACGGCATTTGAAATGCTATGGGACTATCTTTACTTTTTTTAGATTGCCGTAGCCGGTTTATATTATTTAAAAAAAACCTCGTGAAAAGCAACCAGCGAAACCGATTTGGAGGATAATCGGGCCAGTAGAGTGATGGTGCTCAATTTGCATGGAGCCAACTTTGACACTGGTTCAACTTGTAAGCATTTTGTCAAGATAAAATATCACAGGAAATAGGGTAAGAAAAAAATGTCAAGGAAACATTTAATTCCCGTTGATGTTTGTAAACTGGACCATCAGGAGCTTGAAAGCGTAAATAAATTTGAAGATCTAGGTTCGGTCATCGCCACCAATGGCGAATGCGCAGTGGAAATCAAAAGAATACTAGCAGTTGCATCACAGAAACTACCACAAATGAAGAGTATGTGGCAAGGTACCAACAAGAAAACAAAGTTATGTTTACTAAGAGGTTACATATTTCCATGTAGCAACATACGGATGTGAAACAAGAACACTTAACAAATCACTAGAAAAGACGATAACAGCGTTTGAAATGAAATGTTACAGAAGGGCACTTAGAATAGATATTTGTAGAACAAAAATCAAATAAAGAGATACTAATTGGATGAGGCATCAAGTGGAACGAATTCAAGAACAATGCAGAGATAAGACAGATGACTGAACAACAACCAGTTTCATGGGTTATCAGGAAAAGGAGATGGACATATGTTGGTCATTTGATGAGAAGAAATGATCAGAGAATCCCAAAACAAGCTATCAAGTGGAACACAACAGGCCAAAGAAAAAGAGGCAGACCGCGAGAAACTCTGAAGAGGACATTGTTAAGAGAGGCCAAATTAACAGGCGTAAAATCCCTTGATGAGGTTGAAAGACTCGCCGAAGACAGGAAAAATTGGCAAACTGCTTTGCGAGCCCTATGTGACGTTTAACGGCACTGGAAGGATATAAGATATAAGATAAGAACTGGATGAGGTGTCGCAGAAAACTGGCTCGTTTACATCATAAACATTTGAAAGCGGAGATACTTCGCCCACATCAAGAGACACAGTGGCTTGGAGAGGTTCATAACAGAAGCCACAGCGCTCGGCGAAAGAGAAAAGGGACCACTTCTCCGCAGATGGAGTCAGGACATCACAGAAAGTCTGAACGTGTCATTGCAAGACGCTGGTCAACTTGCCCAAGATCGTATTGAATTCAAGGAGGCTGTGAGAGGGACAACGTTCTGGAAAGGACATGTCAGATAAATGAATAATGTGTGTAAAGTATGTTTAATTTTAAATGAAAAAAAATGCGAAGTACGGAATGTTGTACTGAGAAAATTCGTAGTGCCGAAAGTACTTCATGCAAGGCGAATGGCAGGTACAACTGTACCAGTTTTTAAAAAATCCTACCGCGATCACTAGGGTATTACATTTGTGCTAAATATCTTATCACTGGGATTTCTGATGAATGTCCTATCACTGCGATATTACATTTGACCTGAATATCCTTTCACCGCGGTATTACATTTGACCTGAATATCCTACCACTGCGTATTACATTTGACCTGAATATCCTTTCACTCGGTATTCAATTTGTGCTGAATATCCTAATCTTTGTTCTTAGGAGTTAAGATTTCGATTTTTTTCTCAAGATTCTTAAAGGCCACTGCTGACTTTGCTGTTCTGGTTCTAACTTCTTTCCTCGTGTCTCCTTTCTGATCTATGTAACTTCCAAGATATACAAAATGATCATACCCACAAACAGTAAGCCCATTAAGACTATCAAAGTTCAGCATTACTGCAAGTGTAGGGGGCACTGATACAAGCATATAAATTATCCTGCCTTAGAATTGCAGCAGATGAGAAATCCACGGCAGAAAACATGTCAAGAAAAAAAAAAGAAAAAACAACTGCTTTATATAACTTGAAGAATATATTAAAAGAATTAGATAACTTCATTAACACTTAATTAATGAATTCATTCATTCACTTGCATGTCCCTTGCGGAAATTTGCCTCAGCACTCCTGTGGGCCTCTCGGTTGTGAGTTGGGGGGGGGGGGGAATGAGTTAGAAGCCGGCGACAAAAATGAATTTAATTAAAAGTGCAAGAATAAAGCAATCGACATTTATAAAACATGAGATAAGAAGAAGACGTGCTGGAGAAATCTTAACTATGGAAGAAAGACGCGAGGTAGAGGAAGGACGGGAGAGAATTTAATGGCCAGTCTGGGAACTTGCTTATGAAAGACCTGATAACCAGGTATTGTCTGACTGAGAGCTCAGAGATGGGCACCTATGAAGCAGCTTGACATCTAATATGCAACGAGCACACAAGGTGACGGTCTGTCTTCTTCTTTCAGCAGTTCTGTAGCAATGTTCTATTAAAACTTATCTTTTAGTTTGAATTATAGTGTATACTCTAATTTTCACACCAGTGCAACTTGGTATGGCACCTGCCGATGATGATGATGATGATGTACAAAGTAAAATTGTTCTTGATATCTTCAACCCAATGACTATGGTTACAATTCGTTAACTTTTTTTTTTTTTATACACATTTCCATAAACTCATGCTGTCTTAACGTGATAGATTAGATGCGAAAAAACTGTGTGAATAGTGCAATGTCCTATAGTGGGCTAAGCAGAGTTTGTGATTCGAGTAACGATCATTGTTTTGATGTTTTTCTTTCTCTCACGTGTAAAGTATTCTGCATCATTTTGAAAGTCAACCATAAACCATTATGCTCTTGTTTCTTTACTGTGAGCGTCTCGCAGTTTCTTCGTCTTACATCCTTCCCGTGCCATTAAACGTCATATAGGGCTCGCATGGTAGTTTGCCAAGTTTTCCTGTCCTCGGCGAACTTTTCAACCTCATCAAGGGATTTTATGCCTACTAATTTGGCCTCTTTAAGAGTTTCACGTGGTGGATCCTTTTTTTTTTTATTCAGCCTGTTGTGTTCCACCTGATAGCTTGTTTTGGCGGTCTCTGACTGTTTCTTCTCATCACGTGACCGACGAATGTCCATATTTTTTTTTATTTTTAGACAACGAAAACAACAGGCCATGGCAGTACCGGGCCTACCTGTAACGAGATGTGGACCACACCCTCGGCATCGAATGTGCAGGGCAGGCCCCGGGCATACCGTAGTTAAAATATCTATGCTTTTGTCTTAACCAAAGGGCATGTTGATCAGGGTACCTGCCAAGAGGACACTTTGACCTCAGCCACTGTGATCTTAGCCAAAAGGCCGAGTGTTTACCATGTCGCTCTCAAATTTCTTCATTTGATATATTTTGTGTGCATGTCAGACTCAGTGAGTGGTCTGTCAGGATCATGCACTGTGCAACTTTGAAAACACATAAGAGTGATGCTTGTTGGTGTCATCATATGACACGTGTGTGTGTGTGTGTGTTTGCGTTTCTTTTTTCGTTTAAAGTTTGGTTTTATTTCCTTCCAAGTCTAGAAAAGAACAGTTGGTATTATTTCCAATCTTATCTAAAAAATTGCACTTTCTTGCAGCATTTCCCCTCTCTCTCTCTCTCTTCTCAGGCGCTCTCTTTTTCTTCCTCTCCCATACTTCCTCTCACTCTAGAAATGTACATGAAATAGTTTTGGCATTGTCTTCTCTTTCTCTCCGTGGATGTACATCAAAATGTGTTATTTTCTTTAAACTCACTCTTTCTCTCTCTCCTTCTCTGTAAGTTCATGATTTTTCTTATTCCATATTGAAACAGTCTTAAGAAAGTGGCCTGACTGAAGGTGCAGAATTGGAAACTGGCTCTGCTCCTACACGTCCACACCAAGTACCTGAACTCTGCGAGCAGGCCCAGTAGCTTGGTGTGTGTGTCCGGCTGAGTTATAGGGATAATGTTTAGCGTGATAGCTTTGTATATGTCTATCTTTTGTGCTGTGTGTTTCTATTATGTTCTGTAGTGTTCCTATACTAGGTGTAATTATACTGCACTCATAAAATATGTGTTCTTCTGTTTCATGTATATTGTTCCTGCATAGGTGGCATGGTATTGTCTGTTTGAATCTTTGAGCTCCTCTTTGTGTGATGGGTGTTATGTTGTAAATAAGCCGATATGTAGTTTCTCTGGCTTTCGGTATGGTATTCTTTAGATGGAGGCTTCTGAAATTTTGTTGCTTGTTTCTTTAGTTGTTTTCCAGCTTTGCCGTGCATAATTGAGGGTGGATATTACATTAGAATTGAATAATCTTAGATTTGTTTTTGTGCTTATAACTTTTGAATGTCATATAGTCTCAAGATTCTCGAAGACCAACGGTATTTCTTGTTTGAGTAATTTCCGCTGCCTTAAAGAACACAGAATGAAAGCAAACCTCCGAACCTTGTCCATCAGAAACTTCTTCTTCTTCTTCGTTCGCACATCAGTAAAGAAATAAAAATATCTATTACCACATGTGGTAATAGATATTTCTTTACTAGATTGATGAAAATTATTATTTAATTCTTTTATTTTGTCTGGCCGTCGTCGTACTGAGTGGTGGAAGGATGACTATACCATACATTCACACTTTACATATATATAACAGGAACACGAAACAACAATCCTTTTTCTTAAAATCACGATCAATGTATTTACAAAGTTCTCATCCACAAGGCAATGCGAATCAAAATAAAACCTATGCGCACGAAGTCCATATGTTTATATATTTCCACACGCGTTATTGATTCATAAAAAAAAGGTTCCTTGAATAGTAAGATTTCAGTCCTGATTACAAATGCACACAACTAAACTATACACGTCAGCCTCCATCTATCGAATGACCCTCCTGGTCCACGTCTGCCGCTGGACTTCCACGTGCTCAACTTATCTCCCTTTTTTTCTATTCTCGACTTATATACCTGGCCAGCGCCGGACTCGAAGGCCTGGGGATTTTCCATTCAAAACCGGGTCACTGCTTGCTTATTTTTCCACTCCTTACAGCGCCCCTTTCCTCCCTTTTAATTACGGTAGGAATTTGTCCCAAATCGCTGAAAATACAAGGTAGATCTACCCAGCCTGTTCTTCCTGGTATCACTCTTACCCTGAGGCGTCACTCAGTAATCTTAAATAAAGCTGTACACTACAATTTGTCATTCATTCACTCATTTGCATGTCCGTTGCGGAACTTTGTCTCCCTAACAGCACTCCTGTAGGCCTCTCTGTTGTGAACAAGATGGCCTGCTGCTGATGCATCCATTTGCAGATCATCAACGATGTCTTGCAGCCATCTTCGCCTTGGTCTTCCTCTTTCTTTTTCCCCATTATGTACCCTTCCAATATAACAATCTTTTAGTTCATTTATATTGTTCATTTTCATCATAGTATCACGAAATCTCACAAAATCACAATATCAAAATTCTCATAATTCTACAAGCAGTATTTAAGCAGCGTTCACAATATTCAGTAATACAAAAGCTCTTGGTAACAATTACTGTACGATCTCTTGCTACACTAGTTCAATCTAACTCTACTTCTCTATCTGTTATGTTCTTCTATTAGACTACTTGTTTAGGACCTTTTGGTCCTCCTCTATCAAAATCTCTCTCTGCCTCCTCCTCTATCAGAACCCCTATCTGCTCTTCGCCGGCCCTCCTTTCTGAATCCTCCTCCCTTCTTTATATTCGTAAGTTCTGACCACGCCAAAACCGGTCGCAACTGGCGTCTTCACTTTAGTCTCTTTCATCTCCGTCGTCTAATTGTTACCTCCCATTAACAAGACCACCATCTCTTTCATGTTACCTGCTTCGGGACCTAGTCCGTTCTCTGTTCAGTCTTTGATCTACTGGTCAATTGTTCCCCCTGGGCTACTGCATGTGCGCGCGAAGTCGCACCTCTAGAACTGGACCACTCTCACGATCTATCAGATCTATCGATACGGTTTTACCTTTGATCAGGTCTTTGAAGTACCGAGTATCCGTTCCTCGCTCCTCTAACTATACCTTCTTTGTCGCCGTTTGCTCTACTATCCTGCCCCCCAATACATTCTGAACTATATTCCTGATCATGTCACTAATACTAATAACAATAATAATAATAATAATAATAACTATAATCATTACTTACAAGGCTATGCTACACCAAGACGGTCTTCTCTAGATTATCATGACGTTTAATGTGTCCAAAATATTTATGTTTTCTCTCTTTAATCCTCTTTACTAGCGAGCCTTCTTCAATATTAAGTTCTTGTAGCATGGATATATTTGTTCTTTTTTTGTCTATGATATTTGAAGAACTCTTCTGTAGCATTTACATTCAAAGGCATTTATGTGTTTCTCAGCTGTTTTGTTAAGTGTCCAGGTCTCACAGGCATATGTTGCGATGGGAAAGATGCATGCCCTTAAAATTTGTCATAGAGATATTAAAATAATTTCATGTAGTGCATCTCTCATTTAGAATAATTATACGAAATATGAGTTTTTATAATCATTCGAGAGACGAGTCTGGCTTTCTGGGAATTTCTCTCGTGCAGAACTGGTAGAATTACTGTTCCATTAAGGCGAGAGCACGATCCGAATGGAAAACTAATTATGTTAGTCCGTAAGAATAGTGAAGAGCAAAGCCTCTATCTTAATGCGAAGAAAACTAAAGTGATGACAACTAACAAAACAAATAAGGCAGCTGAAATATATGTCAATGAGGAAAAATTGGAAGAGGTGGAGAGTGTTGAATATCTTGGATCATTACTAACTAATAATGGAGATACAATGAGGGATATTAAAAAGAGGACATCTATCGCTCTTCAGAAAGTAAAACAACTAAAGAAGCCGCGGAGATTGATTGATTGATTGATTGATTGATCTTTATTTCAAAATGGTTAAGAATTGGGCACGCAGGCCCGTCTGACATTTTGCCGTTTATCATACATCTTTCACTCTATTCCAGACATTCTACAAATATGCTGTCCATGTAATAAACATAATTAACATTGACACTGAGAGACATAAAATAAAAATATAACATTTACGTTTCGCTCTTATCCATTCACTCAGTACAGAAGTAACTACATACATACATAAATGACTTTCTATTAAATAAAAATTTCGGGACTATTCAGAATAAACAATTAACTGTATTCGGTGTCTGTAAGAGCGGTCTAAAATAACTTTTAGAAGAGAAGAACCTACAAAAATAAGATTTTTAAGGGCATGCATCTTTTCCATCGCAACATATGCCTGTGAGACCTGGACACTTAACAAAACAGCTGAGAAACACAAAAACGCCTTTGAGTGTAAATGCTACAGAAGAGTTCTTCAAATATTATGGACAAAAAGGAACAAATATATCCATACTACAAGACATGGTTGATAATTTGCAAATGGATGCATCGGCAACAGGACATCTTGCTTACACCCGAGAGACCTACAGGAGAGCTGTTATGAATGCAAAGTTCCTCAAGGGACATGCACATGATTGACTGAATATCTCCTTGTAATTATGATGATGCCGTTGGCAGAGATTTTGATTACAGGAACCTTATTGGATTTATCGGGTGCAATCGATGAAAGTCTTTTTTTTTTGTTTGTTTAAATTTTAGGTGATTATTTTTCCTTGCCTTTTCTGTGGTTTTTTTTTTTTTGGGGGGGGGGGGGGGGGAATAAGCAGGGGGTTTGAGAGAGATTTGTAAACTCCCCCCCCCCCACCTCCAACCAGTATGTTTTTTAAATTCTGTACAGCCCCCCTGAAGCCATCAGAGCTCATCCTTAGAACAACGGAAGCTCTCTGGACCACGAGACCTCCTCATAAAACCTTGACCTAAGTTAGAGACTTTGAAGGACTTTCCGCTGCCTTTTTACAACAACCCTGCTCGTGCTGTGTTGGTCACGATGTGCTATGAGAAACGATATGCTGCCGATAACACAGTCAGAAGGGAGGAACAGGGTCTTGGCCAGCTATGGTTCATTTGCTTTACTTCCCTCTACGACAGCAGTAGTGAAGCACAGACTATGACGTGGTAAGCTCTCGACGCAGACGTGACGTATAATCTCTGACAAAAGCGGAATAGATCAACTCTGACGCAATCGCTGAGTATAATCTCAGACACAAGGGCAATTGATAATTTCTGAGGCACTCATGGTGCATGATCTATAACACAGTGTCACTCTCTAATACACTCAGACAGCGTAATGTCTGACACACTCACTAGACTCAGTGTTCAGTAAGTTTGTTGAAAAATGCGGTAAAACTGGCAGTAGTGCAGCAGAAACAGACAGAGAGGTTTGAGGCATTTCATGCTCAGCTTTCTCACTGGAAGATCTCTGACAGCTAAGCTCCAGCGTTTCTTTTTAAACATGTATTTATCTCTTGTTTTGTCTTATTTCTCTTGCCATCGACAAAAGTATATTGCTGAAATATTGATGTTTTTTTTTCCTCCTACGTGCTCATGTTATCTTTTACTGACGTTACTGCTCCAATTCGTTTTCTCTTTCGGTAAAACTAAGTCACACACCTCTGTCTACCTCAGCTATTAGAGTCCCCAGCAGAGTTGCTTCATTTCGTAACCTTCCGTCTATGTGGAGTTTTGTTCTTGTCAAACTAGTCATTTAACCCTTTTGTTTCTTTGATATATGGTAAGAAATTCTAGGGCATTTTTTTATATATTCACCCTTATGTTTTACTGCATTTTCCAGGGAGTGTTGTCTGCTACTCATCTCCAGCTTACCATGTTCTCTTTCCCTGATACCCGGACAACATATCAGTCGTTCACATTGTTCATCGATTTGTACCCTTTTTATCTCTTGTTGATTCGATGCTTTTTTCATTGTATATACAAGTCTCCCACAACATATTTTATCGAACCCTTTAATTTTCAATGATTTTTCATGCAAACATCTCTGAAAATGTTTTTTCCTGCTGTAATTTTTGAAAAACACTTGAACAATATATGTTTTGTTTTTACTTTCAATATATATTGAAATTATGTTTCGGTTTATTATTTTTTTTTCAGGGGGAAAAACAGTCCATCTTTGGTTACGTGTTTCATCTAGGTCTGACTCTTGCTTTCAGTGCCAAACATTTTCTTCTGATCGTCTTCGCTTTTTTCTTCAGGTCTCCGGCCAAACCGGAAGTCTAATAGTTGGCGATCAATGGATGATTCACGAAAACTTTAAAAACGAATTTAATGTGTGGAAGCGCCGTCACTAACTATTTAACTAATGTAGCTCTTGTTATCTTCTTTTCAGACAAGTCTCTTAAGCAAGAAGTCTTTGACCTTTCATATATGTGGCAGTGAGGTCTGTTAGAGACATATCTTCTTATTTCTACTGTTATGATTTAGCAGAGGCGTAGCGGAGAAGGGGGTTGGGGGAACACAGAAGTTTGCAGTTACTGATCCAGAGAGAGACACACAGAGAGAGAGAGAGAGAGAGAGAGAGAATCTTACAAATAAATGTTAACATTTGATTTCCTTCCTCCTATCTACTTTTCCGAATCAGATTTTCAGAAAAAAAAATAATTGATTGGGTACAGAAACGATGGCAGGATAAGGCAATGTATTTTGGGGACGCTTCATAAGATTTAGTCACTTGAAAAATGAATTAAAGAAGCCAAGCGATGGCTTATGTCTGCAAGCTGTTTCAGCTATCAGAACAAAATGCAGTCAGTAGGAAATAAATGTTGACAAGAGGGTAGGAAGACGTCACTGAATATCTGGAGAGTTCATGCGAGATGCAGGGCCCTCCAGCTAAGAGGGTTTGTGCACGCCACGAAAAAAGTGTTGCAGATAGACTTCAAACTAAATTTCAGAAAAGTTTCAGACGCGCAAAAGAAGTGAATTTGAACTTAATTGTTTTCAGATGTTGAAAGCCTTCTGACGAACGATGTTGTAGGCACTGTTCAAAAAGGCCGCAGTAATTTTTGGTCAGTTTGACGTCACAAATGTTGAAAAGTGCGATTTTTTAAAACAAGATTTTCAGCAGTAAGATGTTGTTACGCTTGCCTGATGACATGACAATCACCACGTCAAAACAATCACCACACCAAGACAATCATCACACCAAGTCAATCACCATAAAAAGTCGATCACTAAAAGTCAGTCACTACACCAAGTCAGTCTCCACACAAACTCAGTGACTACGCCAAATCTCCATACAAAACTCAAAACACCAAACAAAAAGAATCACCACACAAAGTCAGTCACCATGCAGGCAATCACCACACACAGTCAGCCATCACACAAACTGAGCTTCTTATTTTCACCTTTCAGCACAGCAAAGACATGCACGAAGCTCTGCTGACAGTCTGCGTACGTAGCAACTTAAGAGAGCTTAGTCCGCAAAATTAAGCAAATTATGTCACGCTTAAGAATATCAATAGAGCAATGGCACCCAAGTAACATAGTTACTGAGCACAGTGAACAAAACACTGGACAAAATAATTTAAAGGACGTAACGAATGGAGATACAATGAGAGAAATTAAAAGGAGGACATCTATTGCTCTTCAGAAAGTAAAACAAATAAAGAATCTGTGGAGAGGAGCAGACAGAACCACAAAAATAAGATTTTTAAGGACATGCATCTTTCCCATCGCAACATATGCCTGTGAGACCTGGACACTTAACAAAACAGCTGAGAAACACATAAATGCCTTTGAATGTAAATGCTACAGAAGAGTTCTCCAAATATCGTGGACACAAAAAAGAACAAATATATCTATACTACAAGAGCTTAGTATTGAAGAAGGCTGACTAGTAAAGAGGATTAAAGAGAGAAAACTTAAATATTTTGGACACATTAAACGTCATGATAATTTAGAGAAGACCGTATTGGAAGGATACATAATGGGAAAAAGAAAAAGAGGAAGACCGAAACGAAGATGGCTGCAAGACATCGTTGACGATCTGCAAATGGATGCATCAGCAGCAGGCCATCTTGCTCACAGCCGAGAGGCCTACAGGAGTGCTGTTTGGGAGGCAAAGTTCCGCAAGGGACATGCAAATGAATGAATGAATGAATGAACGAACCAGCTTGTTGCAGCAAAGGCAAGGAGAATGAATTTTCAATTAAGTTTCATTTCTTTTTTGACGTTCAGCTTTTGTTTAAGACAGTTTTTGTTGTTGTTTTTGCAAACATAATGTTTGTAACACCATAGTTTTGGAGGACTAAATTTTAAATGCAGTACATATGCCTGAAAAAAGCTTTTTTTTTTGGTTTGGGGGGGGGGTCTTTTTAATACTTGAAAACATCAATAAAAATGCTTCCAAAGGGCATAATGTTAGACGGGCCTGCGTGCCCAATTCTTAACCCTTTGAAAATAAAGTATGTTCTTTCATTCGTTCGTTCCACTTCGGATTCATGCTGAAGTTGGAGGAAGGGGAAGAGCGCAAGTTTAGAGGATCCTAGCCCTGCAGTCGCTCGCACTCTCCTTACGCCTCAGTGTGGCAGTGTCGGCTCTGTCAAAATTATCTTTTCGTTTCTTTAACTGTAGAGTATGTTTTAAGATCAGTACGAGTCCGTGAGATGTGTTTCTAGCCAATGTAGTATCTGTAGAGTATGTCTTAAGACCAGGCACATCTCTGTGAGATCTAGCCTACGTTGTATCTGTAGATTTCAAGACCAGGTACGTCTCTGTGAGATCTAGCCTATGTAGTATATGTGGAGTATATTTTAAGACCAATACAACTCTATGAGATTTGTCTCTAGCCTGTATAATATTTCTCACCTATCTCTCATGCTATCAAATAGCGACCTAGGACACATGAACATTTTTTTTCTCTTGTTATCAAACTTCACGGCCGTCATGTTTTAATTGAGGAATGATACGGTGCCTATTTTTAACATTCAAAGCGAATTGAAACCCACCCAACTCCCAACAATAGAACGAAGCCATATGCCTACAGTTGTCTTTTTTTAAATTTAAAAATAAAATTTTACTCGACACGTGAACTAATGACAAGAAATATCAGTTTACTTAATGCCTGCAATTTTCGGCCCCAGTTTAAGCCTTCACCTCCATTATTGACTCTTTACGAGAAAAACATTGTGATACACAACTAAGCTACTTGCAACACATGTCATAAACATTCTGATGTTAAAAAGAAAATTACGAGAGCACAATTTGTATATAAAGCGTGGGAAGAGAATACATGGAAGATAACAACCAATATTTTTTTTTTTATCATAAGAGGACTGCTTTTGGGACTGCAATAAATACAAGACATTAAGATGAATATGCAATGTGAACATTAAAAAAAAAGATTAATGCATAACAGGAGCAGTAAATTCTCAAATAATCGTGGACAATTAGCTCCTGCCTTTGCGAAAATATTGATCTTCCTGAAATGCGGGTGAATAGAGTTAATACAATCTTAAAGGAGGGGAAAAAACTGGGCTAGATGTATGATGATGTTGTTCTGCTGAAAGGTCAAAAGAGTCCCCTGATGGGTTGGTAATTAAAAACAACAACAAAATGATGCAAAGGAATGAATATTATTCAGGGCCTACATTCGGATAGCTTACGAAGCAACAGAGCTGGTGAATGATAATTTGTAAGCGAAGATATTGATATTACCTGGCAAGGAAGGTACCGTGATCAACCTGGTGGTCCTTCTGTCCAGGCTGAGCTATTAATCTAAAGACCCTCACCACTTCATCGTGGTACAATTGTCTAGCAGCACCATGCGGTGTATGAGTTAAAAGAAGAAAAAAAAAAAAAAAAAAGAGAAGATATTGAGTTGGGGGATACAGATCTGAATATATATATATATATATATATATATATATATATATATATATATATATATATTGTTTAAAAAAAAGAAGCAGCACTACTGTAGTCGTAATGGACACCAAATTTCAAACTTGTATCAAAATTGTATGTTATGGAACTAGTGTTTCAATCTTGGCATGAAGAAACTTTAACAATAAAATGATGTTCATTAAATTCGGTTTGCACACGTTAATCTTTGCGACTGAGGCCTCCGTTTCAGTAAGGTGTATGGCCTCCTATGGCCTGTATCAGAGAACGACATCTCCTTGACATGGATCCGATTAGCCGTTGGATCTGTTGTTGCGGGATGGCTGTCCACTCTTCCCGCAGTGCAAGAGGCAACTGTAGGAGATTGGTTGGCGCCACGTCTTGCTGGCGGACTTGTCTGTTGAGTTTATCCCATAAATGTTCTATTGGGTTCATGTCTGTGACATAGATGGGCACGGAATGGTCTGGACGTTGTTGTCAGTGAGGAACTGGGTGGTGAGTTGTGCCACATGAGGTCGAGTGTTATCCTGCTGAAAAATCGACCCTGGTGCAGCCAGAAGTGGAAGAACGTGAAAATGAAGAATGTCAGCGACGTATCGTTGGGCACTCAGGCGTCTTTCAATTTGCACCATGTCGCTTCTTCCCACGAAGGTGATCTCCCCCACACCAGTACACATCCACCACCATGTAGAGGAGCCTTATCAACGCAGTTCTGGGCGTAGCGCTCATGGACTCCGCGGTAAACTCTTCTCCATCGCTGGAGCAGAAAGAATGATAAATCACTAAATCAAACCCTTCTCCAGTCATTCACAACGGTCCTTTGGCGATGCTGGTTCGCCCACTGCAGTCGGTTCTGGCGATGCCGGTCCGTAAGAACAGGATATCTGTAGGGTCTTCTAGCCAAAAGACCAGCGTCGAGCAGCCAGTTCCTGACCGTTTGATCTGAAATTCGACGAGCTGCTGTCATTGACTGGACTGTTGAGAACGCAAATGCAAATCGATTCCTGAGGTGACGCAGCCGTATGAAGCGGTCTTCGGCAGGAGTTGTGACTATAGGTCTTACACTACGCGGCCGGTCTGCAAGTGAGTCAGTTTCTTGAAATCGTCTCCAAAAGCGATTTCTGGTGCTTATAACCACATTAAATTGTCTGGCCACTACACTTTGTGACTGTCCAGTCTGTAAACATCCAATGATGATGAGCCGCTTTTTTTGTTGTTGTGAGATTAGATTTACTTGCGCATTGAATTTTCAAATGAATTGATTCGAGGAGCGTCAATCCTTTATAGGCATTCAATAACATGGTCAGTGAGTTTTGTGTTCAGTACGTTTCAAGGGATTCTCGTGAACCTGTCATGAGTTAGTGTCAAAAATGCTGTTTTGACTAGTGTCGCTTTTCTGTGGTCTGTGAATCATCTGTTGAGTACAATTCAGGTCAGCATGTGAAATTGATGTCCAAATGAACATTTCAGGCAATTTACCCTTGAATGATCAGCAAACTTCGGTTTAAATCGCAACATCATATTTGTTGCGTTTCTTTTTTTTCAAACAATATATATTATATATATATATATATATATATATAAGGAGGACATCTATCGCTCTTCAAAAAGTAAAACAGCTAAAGAATCTGTGGAGAGGAACAGACAGAACCACAAAAATAAGATTTTTAAGGGCATGCATCTTTCCCATCGCAACATATGCCTGTGAGACCTGGACACTTAACAAAACAGCTGAGAAACTCATAAATGCCTTTGAATGTAAATGCTACAGAACAGTTCTTCAAATATCATGGACACAAAAAAATATATCCACACTACAAGAACTTAATATTGAAGAAGGCTGGCTAGTAAAGAGGATTAAACAGAGAAAACTTAAATATTTTGGAACATTAAATGTCATGATAATCTAGAGAAGACCGTCTTGGAAGGGTACATAATGGGGAAAAAGAAAGAGAGGAAGACCAAGCGAAGATGGCTGCAAGACATCGTTGATGATCTGCAAATGGATGCATCAGCAGCAGGCCATCTTGCTCACAGCCGAGAGGCCTACAGGAGTGCTATGTGGGAGGCAAAGTTCCGCAACGGACATGCAAATAATTGAATGAATATATATATTTCTTATATCCTTCCCGTGCCGTTAAACGTCACATATGGCTCGCAAAGTAGTTCGCCAGTTTTTCCTGTCTTCGACGAATCTTTCAACCTCATTAAGGGATTTTATGCCTGCTAAATTTGGCCTCTCTTAACAATGTCCTCTTCAGAGTTTCACGCGGTCTGCCTCTTTTTCTTTGGCCTGTTGTGTTCCACTTGATAGCTTGTTTTGGGATTCTCTGATCATTTCTTCTCATCAAGTGACCAACATATGTCCATCTCCTTTTCCTGATCACCCATGAGACTTTTTGTTTTTTCTAAACAGTATATATATATATATCTATACATATACGATGGTGAAAGTGTACATTAAATAATATAGGAAAGAGCGAAGAATAATTGTAATAGTGAAGAATCGGGGAAATGATGATTCATATATATAAATTATGAGATGGCTGCCGGGAATGATGTCATCACAGACAAGCAGTCGGTTGGCCAAATATATATGCTAATTTTTTTTTTGTTCCACTTGATGGTTGTCCATGACAGTACATTTACGCCAAGAACAACGCTCCCAAATGTTGAACCTGTTCCACGGTCGTCGATAATGTACAGCCTATGAATACATCCGTTCCATCCTCATTTAGTGGTTATACCAAGAGGAATTTGGCCAGTGGAGTATAATAATTTAGTTGGGATAGTCAAAAGTGTCACTGACAACAATTATTGAGGAAAGACGCTGGCGATGGTTGGGACATGTGCTCCGAATGACTGGCAACTCACTACCAAAAAAATAGCACTAAGATGGACACCACAGGGGAACAGAAGTAAGGGTAGACCAAAAGAGACATGGAGAAGAACAACAGAAAGGGTGCTGAGCAATAGAGGGCTCAGCTGGGCAAGAGCAGAAAAAAAGGCGAAGGACAGGCATTTGTGGAAAACCCTTGCGGAAGCCCCATGTGCCCTGGGCACTTAAGGTTCAGAGAAAGAGAGAGAGAGAGGGTCAAACGAGTAACAGAAGAATGTCGGCCATTGCGTTCTGTAGCAAATGACTTGTGAGAAGCACATGCCAAGAGTGAGCAGATATTGTTGTGATGTCCCGCACACGAATGTGTCCATAGTAAGTAACAACCAAGTGAGAGGTGTTGTTTTCCTGAACTACGGTTTCCTGCATTTCACTTGTCACAAGTTCATGCATTGGCCTTTGTGGTCCCTGGCAAAAGTCAGTACGAGAAATTGCAGAATGTTAGGCTTTGCCTTCTGATGACTGTGCGTATTTGTCATAGCCTTTGCCTTCTGATGACTGTGCGTCTTTGTCATAGTCTTTGCCTTCTGTTGACTGTGTGTCTTTGTCATAGTCTTTGCCTTCTGTTGACTGTGTGTCTTTGTCATAGTCTTTGCCTTCTGTTGACTGTGTGTCTTTGTCATAGTCTTTGCCTTCTGTTGAATGTGTCTTTGTTATAGTCTTTGCCTTCTGTTGACTGTGTGTCTTTGTTATAGTCTTTGCCTTCTGTTGACTGTGTGTCTTTGTTATAGCCTTTGCCTTCTGTTGACTGTGTGTCTTTGTTATAGCCTTTGCCTTCTGTTGACTGTGTGTCTTTGTCATAGTCTTTGCCTTCTGTTGACTGTGTGTCTTTGTCATAGTCTTTGCCTTCTGTTGACTGTGTGTCTTTGTCATGTGTGCTTTTGGTTATGGTGCCAGTGGCTTGAAACTACCGGGATTTTGCTATTTCTAGTGATTTTGCTGTCGGGCATTTCCTCTCATCATACGATCATGGTCGTACACGTTTTTGGAAGCTGACATAAACAAGAAAACAGGTGTGTAGAACTGGGCCCTTAATTTTATATTTGGGGCCTATGAAAGGATTCTCAGAAACTTTGCAAGATCAATGAAAAGACGGGATCCAATAAGCCTTTAGGCAATAAAACGGTTTTCTATTGACTGTCCTCGTTAATTAATGGCGCGTTCTTCGATTTCAGATAGAATTACAGCACTAAAACAATACATCCTTGTCATTGTGATTGTGCTGCGTGGAATATGAGCTCCATCCAGGTAAAAGTGATTAAATACCGAGGCACAGCTATCGTTACTTTTGTATTTGCAAACAATGATGTCACCGTTAGTTTTTCCATGACGCTTCTGAAGCAAGCGACTGCAGCATTTCTTTACTTCTCCTCAACTTCGTCATATGTTCCTGTGATCGATTTCTTAAGTAGTTCATTCCTGCTCTAATTGTTGGTTTTCAGCATTTTCCCGCTGTTCTGCTGTGTGTAATGTCTTTACTGGCAGGAATTTGTCTACAAAAACAACAGAATGGGATTTTTCGCTGGAATAGCCCTAACGGAAAAAATAAATAAATAAATGAAACAAAATTAAAAACCATAAATGAAAACTTTTGACCGACGTTTCCCAAACGGTTCGCCGCGGTACACTGGTGTTCTACAAGAGATCTACGTGTGTGCAGATACATTTTAATAGTAGAAAAACTATTTTTGTTAAAATAAGAAAGAACGTGTGCCCCTTTAAAGAATTATATTTGTATATTTTAAAAAAATAGCCAGCCTAGTACTGTGTAATATCCGGCGCATGCTGAGCCAAAGCACCGTCAATCAATCACCGAGAATAGGACAAATTACGTCAGAGTCCAACTCTGAGAACACATGTATTGTCGAAGGATGTGTTTCTTTCACATCTTTTGCAGCAAACCCATGTTTTGTACATAGAGCGGTAACCCATTTCTTGCATCATGTATCCCAGTAAGTCAGATCATCACGAAGTGAAGGCAGGAAGGTAAGAAACATTTGTGAATGAAGGTAACAGTCAAAAATTCACGAAGGGAAGGTAAGAAACAGTTGTGAATGAAGGTAACAATCAAACAACAATCACGAAATGATGAAAAGAAACATCCAAGAGTGAAGCTGACATTCAAACAATCGAGAAGTATAAGTAAGAAACAGTTTTATATATATATATATATATATATATATATATATAATCATGGACAATAGGCAAGTCTGCACAAAAATCATTGGAAGCAGCAGAAATGTGGTTTATTAGAAGAATGTTGCGAATCCCCTGGACAGCAAAAATAACTAATGAAGAATGTATGAGAAGAGCTGGAGAGACAAAAAACCTTGTCAGAAAGATAAGAGAGAGACAATGTACTTTCATAGGACATGCAATGAGAAGAGGGGGCATTGAAAATATTATAACAACAGGAAAAATAGAAGGAAGGAGATCAAGAGGAAGACCAAGAGAAATGATACTGGACAGTCTGACGGGATGGTGTGAGAGGAGATCACCAACTGAACTGATGGCCTGCATGAAGGATCGTGTACTCTGGAGAAGCATAATAGCCAACGCCAGTCGGCACGGCACCTGATGATGATGATATATATATATATATATATATATATATATATATATATATATATATATAGCCTTTAAGGCTTAGTGCTGCAGATAAAGTTCGCCTCCATTCCTCTCTATTCCTAATCTTCTATCTCCATTAGCGACACCAGTTTCCTTTTATCCTCTTCTATGTTGTCTTTCCATCTCTGTCTTGGTCTACCCCCCTTGGTCTTGTTTCCTTCATCTCTTGTACATACATCATTTTCGTTTCTCTGTTCTCTTCCATTCTTTCTACATGCTCCAGTCAGCGTAATCTGTTCAGTTCCAAGACATTCATAATTCGTTTGGATTTTAATAAGCTGTTTAAATCAGTGTTTCTTTGTAGCTCTCCATTCTCCACTGTTGGTATCCTTTATAGGCCCAAAGATTCTTCTTAGGATCTTGTTCTCAAAGACCTGCTGTTGGTGTACATCTTTCTCTGATGTACTCCTTGTTTCTCATGTATACATTACGGTTGGTCTTATTATAGTTTTGTAGATTGTTATTTTGGTGTTTTGGGACAGGATTTTGGATTTTAACAGTTGTTCCAATATATATATATATATAATAGGGAGGGGGAAAGGTCCAACAAGTGTAATGCTACGGGGTCCTGAGGACTTCCTCTGTTTTAAGGGAGGGTCCGGAGAGATTCTAGGGGCCCGTAGTGGATGAAAACAGAATGGCTAATTATTGGTGTATTAAGGGGGAGGGGTAATTTTGCAGCTTGTGTAAAATTCTTCTCATGGCAACACCAGCGCGACCGAACTTTGCTTACTTCATGTTAAACAATATCCATAAGTTCCCAGCAACAGAGAGGTGGGACAGTAACGTCGACGGAAGCAACAACAATAACAATAACAGAAGCAACAGCAACAATAACAATAACAGCAATAATAACAACAACAACAACAGCAATAACAGAAGCAACGGGGACAACAATAGCAATATAAAGGCAACAACAACAGCATCATCATCAACAACAACAACAACAACAGCAATAACAAAAGCAACAGGAACGACAACAGCAATAATAAAAGCAACAATAACAGCAAAAAATAAAAACAACAGGTACAACAATAACAGCAGTAACAGCAACAGCAACAACAGCAAAAATCCCAGAGAAGCACAGTCCGAGCCAGAAAGACAGAGAGAAGAGAACTCGAGGAAGTCTACAGCCAGTGTTTTAAAACAGTTTCTTGAAGTATTAAAGATGATATTACCTTTTGTTTAGATAGTTTGCTCTGCTGTTATAAATATGCAATTTTAAAAATATTGTGAAAGTTTAAGATAAAGATGCGTCAGTTTTAAGGAAAACTATAACGGATGTTTTTTGTTTTTTTTTAAATGTCTGAGATTTTTAATCCTGGCTCTGCTTTAAATAAGACGCTCAAAGAAAAACGGAACGATTTATACCACACGGCCTGGGCCGGAAGGCATGGAAATAATTGATTGACGAACTGTGCCGAGCAGGAATTTAAAAATCACGTGATGGCAATGGCGGTGATGATTAACTCTTTATTTACCTGGTAGGAAAACGTAACTCTTCTTACTGTAACGCGGGTATCTACATTTCTTCATTCACAGCATCGATATCCATGTATGAATCAACACCTGATCCAGCTAATTACTGTACCAGTTTTACCAAAGCTCAGAGGTTTCACCGAGAGAGGTAAAGGAAATGACGACTGCGGTAAAACTGGTTCCAGTAATGAAGGTAGACAGAGGTGTATGGCTCCGTTTAACAAAGAGATAGAAAGAGTGAGGAAAGTGGGCCAAAAACCAGAGTGGCAGAAAAGTAATAATAGTAGGTATAAACGAAGAACATACAACAATCCAGTATTTCGACAAAAGCTTTTTTTTCCCCCCAGAGATCACTCATAAAGGCAACACAACCGTTAGAAACACGATTTAACAGTATGTGTAACGGGGGTTAACCCCATTTTGGTTTTTTATGGAGACGCCCTTGATTTAATATTTACATTTTCTGAGTTGCATTTACTGAATGTAAATGGAGAAAGGGGCAACATCTGATTTGTCCTGGTTAAGCCTAGTATGCGGGGATGTGAGTTAAATTAAAGCAAAATAACGAAATGGACCGGTGCGGGTGTGATTGTTTGTAGCCGTATTATGAAGTTTATGAGTGTACTAGGAGGGTCGTTTGATACGTAAGGTAAGAAAGCTGGATAAACACCGTTTCGAGCGGGGATGTTATTTCTCAACATAGTCTCCACTGGCCCAGCGGGTTTCCAACTTTTTCACCCCCTGAGCATTGTAATTTTTTCTCAAAGGCTGCAAAATACGAGTTTATGGGAGTGATGGCATCTTCATTTTATGAGAATTACTTCCCCCAGAAAAAAAGCCAAATTTTCAAGTGTGGGAACAGGAAGAAGTCACACAGGGTCGTGTCTGGAGAGTAAGGTGAATGGGGAATCACTTGGAAGCCTAATTCGTGAAATTTTATGATAGTAACAGTTGATTTGTGAGAAGACGCATTGTTTTGGGGGAAAATCACTTTTTTGTACGCCAATCTTGACTGTTTTTTTTTTTTTGTTCGAGCTCTTCCTTCGAAAGGCCAAACAGTGTTGCATAAGTCCCCCGTTATTGTTTTACCCTTCTTAAGTGCTCAATCAGAATGATTCCTTGGGAATTCCCCAAAACAGTGGCCACCACCTTATTACTTTCCCCGGCGCACTTTCACCTTTCGTCACTGCTTAGACTGCTGTTTAAATTAAGATGTTTAGCGGTGGATTCATGTTTCGTCCACGGTCACAAATCGACGCAAGAAGTCCCGCGGATTGCAGTTAAACATCGACAAACACTGTGTTGAACTGTTCTTTCGCGTGCTTTTTTTTTGTGTCGACAGTCAACAAACGCGGCACCCATCGCCCACAAAGCTTTTTAAGGTGCACATTTTCATGCAGGATGTTATGAACTCGGTCACCTGAGATGCCTACAGTCCCTGCTATCTCATACGCTGTCACTCAGTGCTCTTTCATAAAGATACCTCTGATGATGTTGTTGTTGTTTTTTTTTAACGATTTCCGGTATGGTGACCTCCACAAGGGCGTCCACAGTGTGCTTCATCTTCAGTGCTTGTTCGGTCAAGTTTAAACTCATTTATCCACAAGTAGACAGTCTTCATCGGTGGAGCTGAGTCCTCATGAACTTCTCATCCAGATCCGCTTTGATCTGTGACGCCGTCCATATCTTTAAATAAAAATTTATCACTACGTGGAACTCATTCGCGTTTATATATTGAAGCGACTGCTACCCTGCTCAAATCAAACGGCTGCTGAAAATTAACAACGCATCGCTATTGGCTGGAAATTTGCATGACATAGATTGAATAGTGATACTTGCCAGCAGTGACGTCACTAACTGAATTGTAGCACCACCTCATTTAAATTTATCTTACTTATCAAACGACCCTCGTAGAAACTTCGAGAAATGCCGACGTGTTCTGTCCAAAGTCTTGTTCACCTGTTCTTTCTGAAATGAAAGCTTTATGTCAGCTATATTGTAAGCACCGGACTTGCTTGCTTAATACATTATGACGTCTCAACAAAGGATAAGTTCCTGGGAATCATCCGAGTAGTGAGAGTTAGTCGTCTAAGCTTTCCTCGATTTACGAATCCGGTGGTACTGGGTTCAGTCCCAGCAGTGTGATTTTATTCTGGTACACAATAAAAAGGTCACGGGTTTGACCCAACCTCTAAAAATTGGTACCAGAGAAATCTGAGAAGATAAAGCGGCCAGGCGTGATACTGACTACATCGCACTTTCATGTGCCGAAGGTCATGGAAAACATGGGCCTAACACCGTATCCCCAATATGCCAGTAATGGCATGGAAACGGGAATTTTAGCTTAGTTATAAATAACATGCCCGATATATACTGTATATATATATATACAGCCAGTACAGCAACTGCACGGAAAGAAAGAAAATAGATGAAAAATTAAGCACTTAGTTGGTGTTTTTTCACTATCCTCTTTGAAAGAAGGGCGAGCTCATGAAATTATACAAATAATTATGCAAATATTATACAGCCAAGACTTTTCTTTAATGGCTGCTGTCAGTGAAACATGTAACAGACACTCTCAGTTACTCTGCAAAATTGTAGAAATCTGTGGAAGAAATCCGTCTTTGAATTTTATGTTGATGGCATTGATGACATGTTCTTGTTGTCTTGTAGGCTATTAAAATGTGAATAATCCTTTCGTGGAAAAGAAAATATGGACAAACTGCGTACAAAAGAAGCGTCTAAGTGGTGTACATGGCCAGTCCGTTAGTCTCTCACGCGAAAGTCAGTGTGTACATCATGTTCAGTGCCCTAGTCTCTCACGCCAAAGTCGGTGGTGTACATGTTCAGTGCCCTAGTCTCTCACGACAAAGTCGGTGGTGTACATGGCCAGTACGCTAGTCTGTCACCCCAAAGTCGGTGGTGTACATGCTCAGTGCCCTAGTCTGTCACCCCAAAGTCGGTGGTGTACATGCTCAGTGCCCTAGTCTCTCACGACAAAGTCGGTGGTGTACATGGCCAGTACACTAGTCTCTCACGGCAAAGTCGTTAGTGTACAAGGCCAGTGCGCTAGTCTCTCACGGCAAAGTCATTAGTGTACAAGGCCAGTGCGCTAGTCTCTCACGGCAAAGTCATTAGTGTACAAGGCCAGTGCGCTAGTCTCTCACGGCAAAGTCATTAGTGTACAAGGCCAGTGCGCTAGTCTCTCACGGCAAAGTCATTAGTGTACAAGGCCAGTGCGCTAGTCTCTCACGGCAAAGTCGGTGGTGTATATGCTAAGTGCCCTAGTCTCTCACGCCAAAGTCTGTGGTGTAAGTCCGATCGTAGGCACCAGAGTCACCGACCGCAGAAACAGGTACCTGACTTCTTCTGGAGCTGGGAAAACAAAAGCCAGTTAAGCGCGGCTGCTGACCGTGTTGTTCTATCGTATGTTTAGTGGCGGAGAGATGAGCACAAATTTCTATACCCTCTAAGGGCCTCTATAACATGACTGAGTCGTGTGTGTGTGTGTCCGTGTGTGCGCGTGCGTGGCGTGTGTGTGCGAGCGCGCGCATGCAGAGAACAGAAGGGCTGAAAACAAGTCCCTGGACTATGAAAGAAAGTGAGTTTAGCTAAATCGAGTTCAAACAGATTTTTGTAACGCTCGCTGTTATCATGTTCTCACCTGACTTTAACGCTTCTGTAGCTGTGGAAAACCTTACAACGCAAAAGCCATACACCACAGAGGTTCTCAAACAGGGGAAAATTGCTCTGGGTGGGGGGAAGTGGGGGGGGGGGAGAGTTTCAGGGAGGGAATTTGGACCACAGATTGACAGAATCAAACTGTTGAAATATTCATCGTTCTACTAACTACAATTCTGTAGACTGTACATGATGTACAGGGAGTCAGACTTTACCAAATATCACAGATTTTGAAGGCGAAAAGTCGCCATGAGAACCGCTAACATGTCATGACAATCCAGAATTTCTATAACATTCATGAGAGAAGCTACTCAGCAAGAATGACTGCTAGCAGTTTTCACACACATGGGACGTTTTTTTTTTTTTTTGCTCTAAAACTCTCCTAGAAGAACGAAAGCGTCGTTATGTCTAAGAGCAAGATATAGCTGTTCTTTTTTACAAGATGTAGCTGTTCTTTTCTACAAGATGTAGCTGTTCTTTTCTGCAGATATCAGAGCTATGTCGCTACTGGTGATCAGTTTGGAATCCCATCACAAAAGTTTGGCCTGAAAGAGTAAATATTCTCATTAACAGACATTTCGTGTTCTTTCAACCTTTAGTTCAGTCGACTTTCCTGTCTCACACGAAATCAAATATACCCACACCCACCGCCAACTAACCAAATCGTTCTCACATTCGTAAACTTTGATTCCACCGTCTGCCAGGTAACAAAACGTGTAATTTCCCTTATCTTAACTCATATCTAAATTTAGAACAGAAGTAGCCACAGCATTAAAGCTATTTCTGTCATAACCCACAAAGTAACTGGTTATCGTTAATGTTGTATATTCATTCCATTGCTTGTTAACTTTAAAGTAGTTCTGCTTGTTCTGAGGCATATTTTGCACAGTTAAACATTTTCCGTCTGAAAGATTGGGAACTCCAAACACTGACACAGCATAATGTGGTATATCTCGTTTTTCAAACAGATAGACAGGTCGTAGAAGAGATGTTACAGATACGTATTTAATACTGTTTGGCTAAAATGCGACAGCTTCTCTTATAATAAAAAAAAGGTAAAGGTAATCCTCTCATGCCCTAGAGGCACATAGGGATATGGTGTTAGTTATTTTCCTTGACCTGTCAGCACACTAGAGGGTGATATGGTCAGTATCACGCCTGGCCGCCTTTTCTTCCCCAATTCCAGAAGAAGTCGGGTACCCATTTCTACAGCTGGGTGATGGGGTTCCTCCGGCCGGATTCGAAACCCCGACCTTCTCCATGAGAGACCAGTGCACTAACCACTTCGCCACTCAGACACTCTCTTATAATAAGGGAGGGGAAAAATGCTAAAAGTGGTTAGACCATGTCCTGGAGTTGCTAGAAGACAATGTTAGAGCCGGCATTTTCCTTTGAAATGTAGGCACGGAAGAGGGCTTTGTGCTCAGCATCACGCCTGACCGCTTTTCCCTTTGGCAGGGCCAGATGGAGCCAGGAACATACTTCCACACCTGAGTGACTTGAGTGTCTCAATGCGGGCTTCTAATCACCGATCATGGGCCATGAGAGAAGAGTACATTAGAAGAGTTTCACCGTAACTATGGCATCAAATGTCATGTAGTATTTGGCCATACGCCATTAACACAGGCCACTTGTCTTGTCCTCTCTCCTTCCTCGTATACCTATCGGTGCTGAGGGGACAAGCGGACGTTTTGATAGCGCTTGGCGATGTGTTTCATAATGGGATATTTCACGGTTCCTGTAATTTCCTCCATCCATCTCTTTGCATGGGCGACACCCTTCCTCTGTTATCTACAGATCTTGCTGTGAATGTTCATTATGGCAGTAGTCTGCGGTAGACCGTGTAACGTGCAGTGATAAACCGCGCATGGACCACTTTGAGCAGTTTATAACTGTTCTGCTAGTTTATTCTGCAGCAGGTGACTTCTTCGTATTCAAGGCATCATATATTTTTATACTAGTGGGTCATAGCTATTTTCCTTCAAACTGTCCTTCTTGTACTGTTCTGATCTTCACATGAAGATTCTCTTTAAAGAAGGATGACTGTCCGCCGGCACCCCCCCCCCCCCCCCCCAAAAAAAAAAGTTGAACTCTAAGAGATAAGAAAAGAAGCATTAAAGCTGTATTCTCTCATACTGTTTCCATCCAGCAGCTGACTGTAGTAAAAGCCAACCCTATTTTTTATCCGTAATAGATAATGACTTATGATCGACAATGCGTTCACTGGGACAATACGAAGTTTATCACATGCTCAGCGAGTAGATCAGTGTTTCCAAAACTGTTGTTTTATGTAGGGTCCAACGGAACAAACAAATATTATTTAGAGTATTAGAAATGTGTGAAAATTATTTTACTACAAAGTTGCCGGGGAGAGTAAGTGGGGGGGGGGGGGGGTAACTGCGAATCATCTTGACTTCACGAGAGTCATCAGTTGCTGTATGTTGAGACACTGGAGGAAAGAGGACACCTATGGGTGTGTTCGCTGTGCAAGGATGATAGTGTTTCCTAACTAATTAACGAGTGAAGTAACCGACTAATTGACTGACCGACTAACGAACTATATAGCTAACTAACTAACTAACTAACTAACTAACTAACTAACTAACTAACTAACTAACTAACTAACTAACTAACTAACTAACTAACTGACTGACTGACTGACTTACTGCTAGACTAACTGGCTAACTAATTAAATGACTGACTGACTGATTAACTATATGACTTACTGACTGACCAACTGAATGATTGGCTGACCGACTGACGGACAGGCTAACTAGCTAACTGACTGACTAACTAAATGACTGGCCGAGTGACTAACTGACTGACTAACTAACTAGCTAACTTGCTGACTGATTGACTAATTAACTAAGTTGCTGACTGACAGACTAGCTAATTGATGGTCTGACTAATTGATTTACTGATTGACTAACTAATTAACTGAATGACTGGGTAAATGACTGACTAAATGACTGAATGACTGACTAACTGATTGACTGACTGACTGGCTAACTAACTAACTAACTAACCAACTAATCTTTGACTTCAGGAGACCCTCGACCTGAAAAGGACAGGAAGCCACAGTTCTGTATTGTTCTTTATATCCTTGAAACAAATCACACAGTTAAACAACCCTGTAAGATCCGTTTTCAGGGCATAACTTACCTTCCCTTTGACACTCAATTTCAATTTTCTCCATTGTACAAGCATAACTCTCCACATAAGTTTACTTCTAAAACTTACAAATATGTTTACCTATACACACAAAAAAACACGATGTATACAGCAACTGAGGCAGGGGGCAGGAATCCGGGCAAAAGTGATAGCTGTAGAAGTGGGAGCAAGAGGATTCGTAGCAACATCAGCATATGACCTATGTAAGCAACTGGGCATAAAGGGACAAGCAAGAGCAAGGGCATTGAGAAGCCTTTCAGAAACAGCAGAAAAGGCCTCATGCTGGCTGTGGAGTATGCGAAACAAGCATTGGGAGCATAAGTAATTTCATTTGCCACAACCAATACCAGTCCTCCATAGCTAAATCGCTAAAGACGCGTGGCAACTGGAAGATCATGGGTTCGATCCCGGGACCGAAAAAAAAGCAACAACTCACAAGACCTCTGGGAGTCATGACCCAGAGGGGCCCACCCCCCTTAGAGTGTCAGGAGTTTAAAGGGCCGAAACACTTGTCTGAGGGGGGGGGGTACTTCCTCTGATGATCTGAAGGAGTTCTGTTGTTGTTCCGCTCTCTACGGTAGAGAGTTTCCTGCATATACTGACATTATATTATATTAGGTGACTTTAAAATGCTTCCGACTTTCTCGATCTACTCAGACAACTTTTCAATTATTCAGCAGCGTTATGTGAAATGCAGCTGGCAGTGATGTCAGATACGTCCATTTGGACTGTACGTAATGACCCACACTATCTGTTTCCTGTATTGATCGATAGTTGATGTAGAGGATGGTTGTTTAAAGCGTGCGTTGTTTTTATGGTCTTTATGAACTCTCATTCACATTTGCTGTTAAGCCGTAGTATATGACTACTACTACTACTACTACTACTCCTACTACTGCTGCTGCTGCTGTAGCATAGCCTTGTAAGTAATGATTATAGTTATTATTATTATTATTATTAGTGACATGATCAGGAATAAAGAATGTATTGGGGGGCAGAGAAGGGATAGTTAGAAGGACGAAGAACGGATACTCGGTACTTCAAAGACCTGATCAAAGGTAAACCGAATCGACATGGGTACGCCGATAGATCGTAACATTGCGACTTCACGCACACCTGCAGTAGCCGAGGGGGAACAATTGACCAGTAGATCAAACGACTGAACAGAGAACGGACTAGGTCCCGAAGCAGATAACTTGAAAGAGATGAGGGACTGGGTTAACTGGAGGTAACAATTGGACCGACGGAGATGAAAGCGACTAACACGAAGACGCTACTAGTTGCGGCCAGTTGGAACTTAGGAATATAAGGCAGAGAAGAGGGCTGAAGAGTAGATGAGGATTCAGGAGGCAGGGGGGGGGTGCAGGCAGCTGCAGGTAGACAGATTAGGATTCAGATTCAGGTAGAGAGGAGGTTCTGATAGAGGAGGAGGCAGATTGAGGGAGGTAGAGAGAGATTCTGATAGAGGAGGACCAAAAGGTCCTAAACAAGTAGTCTAGTAGAAGAACATAAAAGATAGGGAAGTAGCGTTAGACTGAACCAGTGTATTAAGAGATTGTGTAGTAATTATTACATTGAAACTTCGAGCACCGAGTTTTTGTTCTATGAAGTATGATATTGTGAGACTTTGAGATTATGTGCTACAAAGAAGAATATAAGGAAATGTATATAATCTTGCATATTATTGCAAGCGAAGTGATCAGCTAAACGTATTGATCATGTTTGACATAATAAAATGATGTCAGTGAAATGTTTTATGAGGCCTCATCTATTGCCATTTATATGAAACTTCGATGTGAGATGTGATGAGGAAAGAGAAAGATAATGAACAATATAAAATAGAACTTCACAGTGTTACAATAATAAAGACACAAAACATTGTTATAATGGTGCCCGTGCCTATTCCCGACATTTGGGAGGAGACGACCGGGTGTATAAGCGGCCACAATGAGAAGTATTGACTACTAGCGATCACGTGCAAGACTGTGTTGAACTGATGTGATTTAGGCAAAACGAACTGATGTGACATAGGCGAAGAACAATTGTTTCTTTAACAGTGTTAATTAGAGAACATTAATGAGACATTCACGAGGAACATCAACATCAGCGACGGAGGGACAGTATTTTCGGCCAGGAACAAGAGACAGTTAAGTTAGGTATTAGTTTGATTGTTGTTGAAATTGCAGTGTATATTGGTTTGATTTGTACTGTTGTGTTAGCATATTTTTTTACTAGAAATTATTGATTAGTTCACCGAATATTTCATAGAGTGTGAATAATACAGAGATTTTTCAGAGAGAGTATTAGAGAAAATGGCAGAAACACCGGAAATAGACATACTAAAATGGGAGGTCAGATATCTGAGGAGAGAAGTAGCTAGATTAGGTAGAGAGTTGAGGCACGAAAGAAATATGAGAAAATATTACAATGTTTATCCTAGACCAGACTCTAGACAGACACAGAACTCTGGTTATAGAAATGAGAGAGTTGGAAGAAGACATATATATCATAACCTGGGACACTATATAGACATGAGTTATAAAACCAGACAACCAGCCTACAACGACACAAGGTTTAGAGACAGCTACCAGCACAACTCTTTTAAAAGAAACGATTGGCATAACTATGAGATGAAGAGGAATAAAACTAGGGTAGAATTAGTCGAGGCTGGTAGCCAGACAGTTAAGGACAGAAAAGACAGGTCAACAAACACAGATAGGGTAACCAGAGACGCACACACCTCTATCTCAGACACAGACCTAGGAGGAGTAGCTGGCACAATGGTTGATGTAACTGTAGGAACAGACAGGTTCAGGTTAAAAGATGTATCTACTCAGTCAGGTTATATGACTAAGGATGAAGAAACAAATACGGTAGATGTAGTATTAAGAGATAGTTATACATGTAGGTCAGAGACGAGGATTGATTTGGAAGAGGATCATGTAAGAGACTGCAACAATAGTCAGAGAATACTAGATAGTACAGAGGGCTCACAAGGTACAATAGGTGCAGTAGATGTTGCTGAAATTAATATGAATGAAGAAATGGTGTCACCTGATTTTAATGATGATGTGGAGGCATCCTCAGATGATGAGGAAATACCAGAGACTCTGTTAGCATACATGGAAGAACAAATTTCTAACATTATAGAGACATGTAAATCAATAACTTGCAGGGAGGATCAGAACAAGAATATTCATAAAGATGAGAGAATCTATGAGAGAGGATATAATAATACTACTACAGGATACAGAGAAAATAGTTTTATGTCAGGCCAGAACAGGAGAATTTTTAATGATGAGAAACTCTATGAGAGAGGTTTTAATAATACTACTACAGGATACAGAGAAAATAGTTTTATGTCAGGTCACAACAAGAGAATTTTTAATGATGAGAGAAGGTATGAGAGGGGATATAGTAACACCAGAGGAAACAGAGATAATAGTTACTGGGTCAGAGGAACGAGAGGAAATAGAAGGCGATACTAGTGAGAGATCTCTAATGTTATTTTACGGGTTCAGTTTGGCGCGCCTACATGTATATAAATATACAGGTGGTCATTCTTTTTTTTCGATGATAATGTGACAAATTTTTTATGTGTAAGAGAGACGAGACTAATATGGCTCGCACTGATGATGTACAATTTTTGCATTTGCTACTATGGTATTACTAATGTTGAAATGCTCAGAAATTGAGAGTGTTAGTAGCCTACCACTCTAAGTATTTTTTTATGGTGAATAATAAGGTAATATTGCATATTTTTTTGTATGATGAATGAAGTGCATACACAATATTTTTTTGAGATATGGAAACAAACTTTTCATTTGTATTAAGAGGAGTAGGGTGAGATGTTTGGGTGTTGCCAGATTGTTTAGTGTAACCAAGAAGGTTGTGTTGTGATTATCAATACGAGGATACCCTCAGCACTAAAAATGGTTGGCATAGAGGGATGGAGACCCAAGAGTTATCATGATAGAGGAGTACTTGGGGGGTAAAATAATTGAAGTCAGTGGAACAAATTTCGTGAGAATACGATGGGAGTATTCTGGTCTTTCAGGAACCAGTACATCACATTTTCACACTGAGTATGTATCAGGGAATGTGTATGAGATATCCTATGGTTGCCGCTGATGATGAGAAACGGGAGGTTTGTCGACTGAAAATTCATCATAAGGGCAATAAAGTGATTCGTTCTGAGGTTGGGCCTCAAATGTAATGACAGTATTTTTTGGTCATTTGAAAGAATGTATGCTTTTCTTTTTCTTGAGTGTGTATGAGACATCATTTTGATGTAGAAGAGCAGACATGAATTAATGTCTTACTGGAAATTTTTTTGAACAAGATACAAATATGATGATACATGTTTTCTTCTTATGGTAATTATGAATGGTATATTGACAGAATGTGGTTACCATGTTTATGGAGATGTAGTCGGTACCGTTAACATTCTGACTTAAACAAGGGGAGGTGACCGCAAAGTGATTTTTGTTGGTACTGTGGTCCACATGGAAATATATTTTGGTAGCTCATTACTTACAAGGCACTTTGCTAGTTTTTTTTGTGTAGTCATAATGTTAACAATATGACTTAAACGAGGGGAGGTATGTAGCATAGCCTTGTAAGTAATGATTATAGTTATTATTATTATTATTATTATTATTATTATTAGTAGTGACATGATCAGGAATAAAGAATGTATTGGGGGGCAGAGAAGGGATAGTTAGAAGGACGAAGAACGGATACTCGGTACTTCAAAGACTGATCAAAGGTAAACCGAATCGACATGGGTACGCCGATAGATCGTAACATTGCGACTTCACGCACACCTGCAGTAGCCGAGGGGGAACAATTGACCAGTAGATCAAACGACTGAACAGAGAACGGACTAGGTCCCGAAGCAGATAACTTGAAAGAGATGAGGGACTGGGTTAACTGGAGGTAACAATTGGACCGACGGAGATGAAAGCGACTAACACGAAGACGCTACTAGTTGCGGCCAGTTGGAACTTAGGAATATAAGGCAGAGAAGAGGGCTGAAGAGTAGATGAGGATTCAGGAGGCAGGGGGGGGGTGCAGGCAGCTGCAGGTAGACAGATTAGGATTCAGATTCAGGTAGAGAGGAGGTTCTGATAGAGGAGGAGGCAGATTGAGGGAGGTAGAGAGAGATTCTGATAGAGGAGGACCAAAAGGTCCTAAACAGTAGTCTAGTAGAAGAACATAAAAGATAGGGAAGTAGCGTTAGACTGAACCAGTGTATTAAGAGATTGTGTAGTAATTATTACATTGAAACTTCGAGCACCGAGTTTTTGTTCTATAGTAAGAAGTATGATATTGTGAGACTTTGAGATTATGTGCTACAAAGAAGAATATAAGGAAATGTATATAATCTTGCATATTATTGCAAGCGAAGTGATCAGCTAAACGTATTGATCATGTTTGACATAATAAAATGACGTCAGTGAAATGTTTTATGAGGCCTCATCTATTGCCATTTATATGAAACTTCGATGTGAGATGTGATGAGGAAAGAGAAAGATAATGAACAATATAAAATAGAACTTCACAGTGTTACAATAATAAAGACACAAAACATTGTTATACTGATCCTACTACAACTATTACTACTACTACTACTGTTACTACTATTACTATTACTACTATTACAACAACAACTACTACTACTACTACTACTACTACCACCACTACTACTAATACAACTACCACTACTAGTGCCACCACCACCACTACTATTACTACCTTTACTACTACTACTGCTATTACTACTTTTACTATTACTACTACTACTACTACTACTACTACTACTACTACTACTACTACTACTACTACTACTACCGGTTCGATAATTGCCAGACGTTGGCTTGTATACTTCTAAAGTAATCAGTGATCAGTTGGAGTTGGTGTACATCCTCCTAAAGCTTCTCTTGAACTGACGTAGGTGTTGGGCCACATTTGTCCCCTCCGGATCTCGTATGTTAGACACTCCTGCAGAATGCGCTCTTCCGTCTCCTTGCCGATGCCACATAAGCACGTGCCGGCTGGGCCAATCTTGAGCCGGTTGACAAAGTTTGTACCACAGTCAGTTGTGGCCGGAACAGGGTCGAAGAATGGTCAGTTGCTCTTCTCTGCAGAGTTGGTAACACTCCTTTTTTTCCTGAAAGCCACGGGTGCTCTTTTGCCCAGTTTTTTTCATGAATGTTATTTTTGTCACAGATATATATTTGTTATATACGAGTGGCGTTCAGAAAGTAATGCAGTACATCGTTTTTTTTTCAGCTAATAATGAAGCTAGACGCGTGAAATTTTGCACACTTTAAACATGGCATGTGCCGACTGTGTAAACCAAAAGGCACCGCAATCGGCCAAACGGTATGGCTGCCCTAACCATTGAAATGGAGCGTCTTAGCAACTTGCGGTATAAGCAGCGAATTGTGATAGAATTTCTCGTTGCAGAGAAGGAAATTGTTGTGAACCTTCACAAGCGTGAGTTGTATGGAAGTTCTTGCAGTCGACAGGAGTACAGTCAGTCGCTGGGTTCAGAGAATCAAAGAATCAATAAGTGGAGATAAGGAGTTGCATGATCGGCCACGCTGTGGACGTCCTGCCACAGCCACCAAGGCAGAAATGTTGAAATGTGCTGAGGGCATTATTCTTACTGATAGGCGTATCACTACTCAACAATTGTCAGTCAGCAATAGTAGTGCAAATGCAGTTATAAAATCTATAGGATTTTCTTAGGTTTGCGCAAGATGGGTTCCTCGAAGTCTCACAATTGACCATCGAGTGCAAAGGAAAGCAATTTCTTCTGAATTGTTGGAACGTTTCAATGCTGTGGGAGAGAACATTTTGGCTAAGATCGTAACAGGTGACCCCATTCACCCTATAGCCACGATATGGCACCCTCTGATTTCTATCTGTTTGGTCCACTTACAGGTGCACTCCGAGGGGTACGATTTGAAGATACCGAAGGAGTGATTCATGCAGCGAAGAAATGGTTACGTAATCAAGAGAAAATCTGGTACTGGCTAGGAATACGTGCACTTGTTTCGCGATGGCGTAAAGCCGTATAAGTTGATGGGGATTATCTTGAATAATACCGATGTTTACACGACATATCTATGTATATTGTGTATAAATGTCATGCTTTTTTAATAAACAGCTCCTGAGAAAAACGATGTGATGCGTTACTTTTTGAACGCCCCTCGTATTTGTGTTAATCTACCATATTCTTTTGCTAGGATATCAGGTGTTTTCGTTACCTGCTGTGCCGCAACCGGATGGAATCCACTGTGGTGTTACACTTGAAAAAAACAGAAACAGCTTACAAATCTGATATACTGCTGTTTGCAGGTCACTGGGGGGTTCATCTCTGTGACTCTTTACTGCAGTAATTACTGACACTACATCAGTCAGGAGCAATGAAATTTTCTTTAACCATTTCTTTAGATAACAGGGCTTCTGCCGCAGTTGTTTCTATCTCTGCTCTGTAGTTGCTGGGAAAAAAAAACTCGAACAGAACATGGAAAATGATCACTCGTGTATACAGCTCATGAAATTCCCGACTTTAAAGACATATTGAATTCACCCCCACAATGAAATCCCCGGTCTTCGGTTGCTTGTTCTTGCTTGAAATAGAATTCTCAAAAAAAAAACCAAAAACAAACAAACCAACATCTACACTGTTTGATTTTAAAAGTGCATTCATACCAGCACTCTACCCCGGGCCAGCTTCCTTGTCTAATTTCCTACAACTTTGCCTGACATATCTTAGATAACTTTACCTAACATATCTTAGATAACTTTACCTAACATATCTTAGATAACTACCTAACATATCTTAGATAACTTTACCTAACATATCTTAGATAACTACCTAACATATCTTAGATAACTACCTAACATATCTTAGATAACTTTACTTAACATATCTTAGATAACTTTACCTAACATATCTTAGATAACTTTACCTAACATATCTTAGATAACTTTACTTAACATATCTTAGATAACTTTACCTAACATATCTTAGATAACTTTAGCTAACATATCTTAGATAACTTTACCTAACATATCTTAGATAACTTTACCTAACATATCTTAGATAACTTTACCTAACATATCTTAGATAACTTTACCCTTTCTACACGGACCTGTGTTTAGCCTTACGACTTGGACTGTTATTATTTTTTCTGGAGTATACTGATCTTGTCCGGTATTGTTGTAGAAGCCAAGATCATTACGTGCAGTGGGGTTGCCTGATAGCAGGACCAGAGAACCAGAGATGATCAAGACTTAGCATCATTTATAACATCTGAGACAATGGTATACCTCCGGCGGACAGCTGCCCCTGGCTTTGCTATTTCTTTTCGCACTGTCGTAAATAAGTATTATACGTATAGAAATAAATAATCGGCTTTTCCAGCTCCTGAGGGAGGTGTCTGTCTGTGTGTGTGTGTGTGTGTGTGTGTGTGTGGGAGGGGGGTGGGGTGTAAATTTGTCTAGTTCTCCCTCCACCCCTCTTTACTCTCCAGGAGCCGACAACCGGTTGCCACTGGACTGAGGTCGAGTCTCACAAAAATGGCAATTTCGATGTCGTGAACACTTACACTTTGTAAGGGAATAACAGAGCGAATGAGTGACGTTGTGAGTGATGTTAGCTCTGGTTCACGTCCAGATGGAGGTGCCCCAATCACCCAGCTGAATAAACAGATAACTAAGCCACCCATTTATAGAAAAAGGCGCCCCAGTCACCCAGCTGTAGAAATAGACGCCTAAGTCACCCAGCTGTAGAAATAGACGTCTAAGTCACCCAGCTGTAGAAATAGGAGCCTAAGTCACCCAGCTGTAGAAATAGTCACACAGCTGTAGAAATAGGCGCCTAAGTCACCCAGGTATAGAAACAGGCGCCCAAGTCACCCAGCTGTAGAAATAGTCACATAGCTGTAGAAATAGGCGCCTAAGTCACCCAGGTATAGAAACAGGCGCCCAAGTCACCCAGCTGTAGAAATAGGCGTTTAAGTCATCCAGCTGTGGAAACAGTCGCCACAGTCACCCAGCTATAGAAATAGGCGCCCCAGCCACCTAGCTGTAACAATGTGTACCCGGTTCCTTCTGGACATGGGAAAGGAAAGGCAACTAAACCCTGTGATGAACACATCACCCTCTAGTGTCCTGTCAGGTCAAGGAAAATATAGGCACTGACACCATATCCAGAAGTGCCTCAACCGCTGTGGAGCCTCTTTCTGGCCTGAGAACCGCTGTGGATCCTATTTCGGCCTGATAGCCGATATGTACCGTCTTTCCGGCTTGAGAACCTCTGTGTACCCTCTTTTCGGCCTGAGAACCGCTGTGGATTCCTCAATAAAAACAAAGCAATAACACATAACCCAGATGATGGTAAGATTATTTTAATCAAACTAATCCATACACTGGACTCTGGGCCTCCAAAAATGCTCCATGGACTCCAGGTTGGGAAACACTGTTATGTGGCTGGTAGGACTAGGTGTTTTTCACATTAACATAGCAACGTGTTCTTTTACTCTGGTCAACGAGATATGGTAAAGGGTAAAATCCCCGTCTCTATGACATTAAGGCATATTGGGGATAAGGTGCTAGGGCAAGACCTTCAACACATGAAAGTCTGATGTTGTCAGTATCACGCCTGGCCTTCTCAGATTTCTCTGGTACCCATTTTTAGAGGCTGGGTGAACAATAGGGCCTTTTTTATTTGGCGTGGTGGTACCAGAAAAAAAATATATTCTCGCTGCTGAGACTTGAACCCGGTACGACTGGATTAGTACAGCGGGGGGTAATGATATATGGCTTATATTGATTCTGTCAAGTAGTTTACTTCTTCCTTGCACTTCTGATCTTTAACGGGGGAAAAAAGAAACTGGAGCCACTCCCTATCCGACAATGGCGCCTGTGCTTTAAGGTCAAATTGTTGAGGGCTGGAGAGAAAAAAAGAATCGGAGCTCCAGAGAGACGCCAGAGGACGGAAAAAAGAAAGGAAGAGAGTGAGAGAGAGAGAGAGAGAGAGAGAGAGAGAGAGAAAGAGAGAGAGGAGAGAGAGAAAGAGAGAGAGAAACAAAAAGAAAGAAAGAAAGAAAGAAAGGCATGTACAATAATCCAAAGTATGCTACAGACAGGGCCGCCTTAAAAGTATTGTAGGCCCTGTGCAAAGTAATATCCACACAGGCCATAACCAACACAAAGAAAGGTTACGCTAACAATAATTGAATCGCAGGGCCCCTACCCACACAAGCCATAACCAACACAAAGAAAGGTTACGCTAACAATAACTGAATCGCGGGGCCCCTTGGCAGTTGCCCAATGTCTCCATGTGTTAGGAGCGTACGGACTATGGAGACCCTAGACAATTACAAGTGTGATGATCCATCTCAAGCAAAATGGAGACATTGTTGCGCGAATTAAAAACACAAAGATCGGTAATAAGTTTTATCAAAATAAATCTGTATGTTTACCTGGCCCTTATTACTCGTATTGTGCTTTATCATTGCAACTATTGAAATCCCCGCGTTATTTCGGCGACTGTTTCCTTGTCTTCCTCAGTATTATCAATAGCTGTGTAATTAGATAAGGCACCCACAGCTGCCTGTCGTGTATCATTATCTCTTTATCAATCGGCGTCGAATGACATTTATTTTGAGATTTTATTTATTCCATTGTCAGGGTCCATAATTCAGCTAATTATACGCCTCATCGACATCTTTAAAAATCTGCTCTTGAGTCGTTTGTTTTTGTTTCTTGTTTTCTTGTTAGTTTTTTTTTCTCTCTTTCCCTAGCTTTGTTTTCTTTGTACAGATATTCATGTGACATATGATGAAATGGAGAATTTGAAGACATCATTCAAGATAAATTTGGGGGGGGGGGGGGAAGGAGGCAGAGAAAAATACTAGGGCTCTGATATGATTGCATGGTATGAAATGGCCAAATGGATGGACGAAAAATATCAAAAGTTTGAAATCTATGAACAGACGTGATCGCTCACTCATGATGATGATGATGATGATGTGATGATAATATTATTCTAGGTGTGTTTTGTCGACAGTGTATGTTGTTGTACTGGATTAAAAAATGGACCATCTGAACACAAATATTTTCACCAATTGATGTACTAAAAAAAATTTAGAGAGAATATGGAGAGGGGGATAGATAAACAAAGATAGCCTACACAGAAGTGACTAAAGAGGATGGACCAAGAGGTAGACTTAGACAAAACAGAAGACGATATACTCGCTCGTGGAAGCGACAACTGGCAAGAAATGATCAAGAACAGAGAGGAACTGAGACGTGTCTTGTCTGCAATAAAGGGCCTCAAAGGCTCGGAAAGCTGATGAATTGAATCTGACAGCTGCTCAAAGAAAAGGAAGAAGAAGAAGAAAAAGAAGAAGAAGAAGAAGAAAAAGAAGAAGAAAAAATAAAAATGAAGAAGATGAAAAAGAAAAAGAAGAAGAAGAAGAAGAAAAAAGAAGAATGAAGAAGAAGAAAAAAGAAAAAGAATAAGAAGAAAAAGAAGAAGAAAAAAGAAGAATGAAGAAGAAGAAAAAGAAAAAGAAGAAAGAAGAAGAAGAAGAAGAAGAAGAAAAAAAGTGTAAATCACCTTCAGCAAACATTAATATAGGGGTTCTAACTTTTTCACGATTACAGCTCCAATTTATTACGCAATATATCCCCCAGCCTCTTCGCCACACTGACGAAATGATTCTCATAACCAGTTTCTATCTGGTATCAGCGTGACTACAAAACATGTCAGTTCCTTGATTTGACTTGACGTATGGAGAGCTTGCAGGAGAAAAGCTGCACGAAAGATTTTAATATCAAAGCAAATAAAAATATATTCAGAGACATTTTGTCATACATTCCCATAATTTGGTTCCATACCACCACATTTTGGTTCCCATTTCTCATAATTTGGTTCCATAACACCACATTTTGGTTCCCATTTCTCATAATTTGGCTTCCATACCTGAATAATTTGGTTCCCATACCTTATAATTTGCTTCTCATACCTCCACAGTTTGTTTCCCACATCTCATAATTTGGTTCTCATAAATCCACAATTTGGTTTCCTTACCTCCACAATTTGGTTCCCATACCCCATAATTTGGTTCTTATAACTTACTAGATAGATTAATGCTAGAGGTTAAGAATCCTGGCATTATGAGGTGTCATTTCAAAGACGCTCATGGTATGAAAATGATAGAGTTATAGAGACAAGCTTGAGAAACTATGAAAAAGACACGCTTGCTTAAAGAAACTACAGACTATGAAAGAAACAAGCCTAAGCAACTATAGACTATGATAAAGACAAGATTAAAGAACTATAGACTATGACAGAGACAAGTTTGAGAAATTATAGACTGTGACAGAGATAAGTTTAAGAAACTGTGGACTGTGGTAGAGACAAGCTTAAGAAACTGTGGACTATGATAGAGACACGGTTTAGAAACTGTAGACTGTGACAGATACAAGGTTAGGAATTTATAGACTATGATAGATACAAGAAACTATGGACTATGATAGAGACAAGCTTGAGAAGCTATAGACCGTGATAGAGACAAGCTTATGAAGGTATAGACTATGACAGAGAAAAGCTTAAGAAACCATAGACTATAACAGTTTACGAAACCGTAGACTATGATAGAGACAAGCTTATAAAGTATAGTCTATGATAAAGACAAGCTTAAGAACCTCTAGACTATGATAGAGACAAAATTAAGAAACTATAGATTATGCTAGAAATAAGCTTAAGAATCTATAGACTGTGACAGAATAAGCTTAGGAAACTTTAGACTATGATAGAGATAAGCTTAAAACACTATAGACTGACAGAAACAAGCTTAAGAAACTTTAGACTATTATAGAAACAAGCTTAAGAAGCTATAGACTATAATAGAGATAAACTTAAGAAACTATAGACTGTGACAGAGATAAGCTTAGGAAACTATACACTATGATAGAAACAAGCTTAAGAAGCTATAGACTATAACAGAGATAAACTTAAGAAACTACAGACCAGCCTTTCTCAGCCATTTTACCCGCCCTCGAAAACCTTGGCATATTTTTTATTATTCCCAGGGAGCTATTGCATTAAAATACCTACTGCCTCTCATTTTTCTCTTCATTTATCTCTCCCCCTCCTCTCTCTCACTCTTTCTTCCTTTCTCTCTATTTCTCTCTCTCACTCTTTCACTCTTTCTCTCCCCCTCAGCCCATGCCACCCCCCACCCCCCGAGCGTGTTATAAAACATAACAATTCCCGATAAAGTCATTAGTGTAAGCAGAAACAAACATTATTTTCCTTTTAGTTGACCCAAGAGGCCGCAGGTCCGAAAAGAATAATAATAAATATATATCATAGAAAATGTTAATCAAGTATTTGCTGCAGGTTTATGACTTGTGCAAGAGGTAGGCTTTTATTTATTTATGCAGAGCTAAACATGATTTTTTTTGGACCAATCTGCCTTGGACAACAACAAAAGCATGTAACTAAAGACAGTGACAGAGAAAAGAAACTATAAACTATGATGAAAACAAGCTTGGGAAACTGTAGACTAGGATATAGAGACAAATTTGAGAAACTATAGACTATGATAGAGACAGGTTTAAGAAACCGAAGACTGTGATAGAGTGAAGCTTAAGAAACTATAGACTATGAAAGAGACAGGCTTAAGAAACTATAGACTATGAAAGAGACAGGCTTAAGAAACTATAGACTATGACAGAGACAGGCTTAAGAAACTATAGGCTATGACAGAGACGAGCTTAAGAAACTACAGATTATGGTAGAGACATGCTTCAGAAAATATAGACTATGACAGAGACAAGCTTGAGAAATTGTAGACTATGATGGAGAAACGTTTGAGAAACTGTAGACTATGATGGAGAAATGTTTGATAAACTGTAGATTGATGGAGAAATGTTTGAGAAACTGTAGACTGGTGGAGAAATATTTGAGAAACTGTAGAATGATGGAGAAATGTTTGAGAAACTGTAGACTGATGGAGAAATGTTTGAGAAACTGTAGAATGTTTGAGAAACTGTAGACTATGATGGAGAAATGTTTGAGAAACTGTAGACTATGATGGAGAAATGTTTGAGAAACTGTAGACTATGATGGAGAAATGTTTGAGAAACTGTAGACTGATGGAGAAAAGTTTGATAAAGTATAAACCATGATGGAGACGAGCTTGCGAAACTACAGACAATGATAGAGACAAGCTTGAGGAACTATAGACAATGACGGAGACAAGTTTGAAAAGTTTTACAGTCACATATACAAAGCTTTAGAAACTCTAGACAATGCCAGACAAACGCCTCAGTTGCTCTAGACCAAGGGGTTTTAAGTGTATAATATCCATATCACCTTGGAATATGAGGCCCACGTGGCTGGAGTATGAGACCGGAGTTTGAGGCACAGATGACAGGAATATGAGGCCAGGGTGTGAGACCGGGTTTGGGGCCCAGATGACAGGAATATGAGACCAGAGTATGAGACCGGAGTTTGGGGCCCAGATGACAGGAATATGAGACCAGAGTATTAGGCAGAATCTCTGAATATTTTTTTTCTTTACATCTCTGATTTTTTAAATTTTTTTTTATTTGCTTATTCCTAATTGCCCATATATAAAGTAGAACCAAGCTATCAACATCTTTTGGAGTCGTATGAATAACTACTAAGACTGGTGGTGATGATGATAATTTAAACGGTCTGGAGAAAAAGGTATGAAGACATACTGGGCAATTCATTCGGAGGTCTGTACTTGTACAAAGGTTAAGAACCTCTGATCTAGACAATAACACGCACACACTTGACAGGCTGTGGACAACGACTGAGGCGAAGAAAGACGAAGGGTTCTAAGCTCATTATTAGACCGGGGCACAAGATGGGCTAAGAGAACAGCGGTTTCTTATGAGAAATTGGTAACTCCAGTCGCACGCGAGACCCAGAGAGCTAAAAATAACATAAATGAAGGGTTAGTACAGGTGACTTGGCAAACACAGCCTACATTCAAGAACCTCCAAATCACCTGGTAGATCTCACGGAAACCGCTACCTTCAATCAAGTCATCCTAGTCTGATAGGATCCAGGTATTCTCCAAGATAGCGAAGTCTTCTGAGACTGCACCTGAGACCAGTCTGGGAATTTCAACAAGTCGATACAACCCACTCCTTATCCAACTTCACGCACGTGTTGGCAGTAACAAATAGAGTCCACGAGATAAATCACACAGCGCAGATTTTATGTATCAGGTTTTGGAGAGTAGTGGGGGAAAAACCCAGATATATTTAGACTTTCCGTTAAAAACGTGAATGAAAATTCCATTTGTTTGACATGAATACAAAATTTTGAAATCTGGATGGTGAATTTGAATGCAAGTTCCATGAATGTTCGATCACGTTACTGGATAATCCTGTACACATTTTTTTCATATTCGTATAACACAGGCTTACTCATAATTCGGCAAAGCATTTCAAAAATTCGCAACAAATAAACTACGTAACGGATCATGATTTGTTGAAAACAGGTGCTGCCTTCTAAAATTCCTCTCGAAATCGTCGCTGCACAGCCACAACGGAAAAGGTTCTTGCTTAATCCAAAATGGCAGCTCACGTTTACTGAACGCCATATTTGCTACTGCTGCCTCCTAGCGGCAAACTACGGGAGCTCTGCGCGCGGGCTTTATTTTTTGTTTTTAGACGTCAAGAGTTTCTCCCTTCCTATGCGTAGGAACAATAATGATTAGTTACGTAGTTTATTTGTGGCGAAATTTTAAAAATGTTTACCGAACTTATGAATACCCCCGTGTAACTGAGTGTCTCTCAATGTCCCTGCCGACAGGCGGAGGATATCATGTCCTTCCATAACCCTCGATCTCTTGTGCAACTCGAAAGGCTTGTCACAGAGCATTTCCTGTGCTAGAATGCAAAACTATCAAACATCTTTTCTCTCTGTCTGTCTCTGTATGCCATTACTGATATCATTTATAACGTGGTTAAGCGTAAAAGTATATTTCTAATGTTACGTCTTGAAGGTGATATTAAAGCAGAATTGCTGTGTCTTAAACTGAGGCAGTTTACTGAATGCATTTAACTGAAATGGTATCCCCATGATAGTAAGTGATCTCAAACTGATGTTAAATCTAATCTCAAGTTACTCTGAACATCGTCCAATCTTCCATCTGAAAGTTAACCTGAAGTAGATAAACCCTTTCTTCAGCTCTCGGACATAACCCAAGCTCTACAGCAACTATTAGCTGCCACATTACATCTTGCAACAACTCAACGACTTGGCGTAAACATTTCAGTAAGACGTTGTAATAAATGAACTCGATGTAAATGGAAATAATGGCTCACAGAAAACGATGATGTGCCGGCAGGTTACCCTGCCATATGGCAATCCAACATATAAATAAGAAACATACCAAGTACCCGAAAACAACACCAACACCAAAAAGACCATTTCTGCACAAAAATACAAACCAGACTACATGTCGACGAACACTAACTCAGCCCCAAAAATCAAGCCGTCACGAGACTGCAGAAATCACGTGCCCGTTCTCGAAACTTCTGGAGACTTGCCCACAGGAATACAAAGATGTCTTCAAAACAAGGGCGCTATTCGCCCCCAAACAATATATTCACGATTATCTCCCATACTGCAACAATATTTTCCTTTTTTCAAAACATAGCAGACAATAATCAAAGACCTTGCCTTGTAGGCGAATCAGAAGGGTCAAAGGCTGCAGGAAAAAACCCTCACAAGAAAAGATATAGCAAGGGACAGAACTGAAGCGTCCACAGATCTATTAGATTTTAAGTCAGAGTTGAGGCGGACAAGTGCAACACGGGACAGGGCACTTTCTCTGTATCACTGCCCAGATGAAGCAGGATATGTACACAACTAACACCTGCTTGCTTCAGAAGCGGTCTTTTAAGAGGAAAAATTGCATTACGTGCATTAATACACATGACGACCTGTTCACAAATTTTCCTTCCGCTAACTCTTAACTGTGCTACGAGTACTACATATTAAAATCGTGCTACAGAAAAATGCGTAAAACCAATTACCGTAAATCGATTTTTTTTCTTTTTTGGCCAAGCAATTGCACACATGTTGATTTTGTTTTATCTCCGTGGAATTGACGTCTGGATATTCCTTCTATTTTAGCAGTTAACGAGTCGAACGTGAATGGATTTCTGCTGTTTACTGAAAAACCTGGAAAGTATTAAAAAAAAAAAAGCTACGATTTCAGTATTCCAGGACACCATTGTGGGGTGTGGGGTGTATGGGGAGGTGTGAGGACTATGACTTGCCGTACTCCGTAAGCTAGGAGGAACCTCCAGCTAGGAACACCAAGAAAGAGGGAGGGGAGGGTCAGAGTTTTCGGCTGGTAAAGTTCTCCGACCAGGACAGCCTTGTCGTGACATCTAGTACAGTCACCTGTGCCCTCTCGCACACAGGCAGCAGTCATTTCCATAGCTTGAAAAAAAAACAGGTAAAAGAAGGTACTGACTTTTAACAAATACAAGTACAACTCTGTGGCACAGTGTGTCAACAGACAAAAGATATCATTGCGTTTTAGGATAAGAGTGATCATGGACAATGAACAAAAGATATCATTGCGCTTTGTGATAAGAGTGATGACAAAAGTAGACCAAAGATATCATTGCGTTGTGTGATAAAAATGATGGCAGAAGTAGACAAAAGATATCATTGCGCTGTGTGATAAGAATGATGGCAGAAGTATACAAAAGATATCATTGCGCTGTGTGATCAGAATGGTCACGGGCAATAGACAAATTGCATTTTTAGGATAATATTGATCGCTTTACAAGGAAGAGAAGATAGTAAAAGACTGACACCTGAACTCCATCAACAGCGAAGCGAAACAGCTGAGTGGATAGTGCGCTGTCCTCTCACCACTAGCCAACTGCTCATCCAACCAAAATCTGTGGTTATAGTCTCGGTCATTCTACTACTGTTTCTACTTCTCTCACTTTTCAAATGCCTTGTATTTTTCGAAGTTAACCATACAACACTGCGTTCTATCACGTTAGCACAGCGTTTCTCAACATCAAAAAGACAGAGACTATGGTTATATCTAAGAAACAGAATCCACCAGCATGCAGTATAAAATTAAACGGGACTGTTCTAAAGCAGGTGCAGAAATTCAAATACCTTGGAGCAGTAATAACTTCAGATGGGAAATGCAGAACAGAAATTAGGAACAGAATCGGCCAAGCAAAGACTGCATTTCAGAGAATGAGAAACATATTAACCAACACATCCTTATCAATGAATGTTTGAAAAGAGTCCTAAAATACTATATTGAACCTATCTTGTTATATGGAAGTGAATCATGGACAATAGGCAGGTCTGCACAAAAATCATTGGAAGCAGCAGAAATGTGGTTTATTAGAAGAATGTTGCAAATTCCCTGGACAGCAAAAATAACTAATGAAGAATGTATGAGAAGAACTGGCGAGACAAAAAAACCTTGTCAAAAAGATAAGAGAGAGATAATGTACTTTCATAGGACATGCAATGAGAAGAGGGGGCATTGAAAATATCATAACAACAGGAAAAATAGAAGGAAGAAGATCAAGAGGAAGACCAAGAGAAATGATACTGGACAGTCTGACGGGATGGTGTGAGAGGAGATCACCAACTGAACTGATGGCCTGCATGAAGGATCGTGTACTCTGGAGAAGCATAATAGCCAACGCCAGTCGGCACGGCACCTGATGATGATGATGATGACTTGGTCATTCCAATGAGATATTTTTTTCTCTTCCTTTCTTCCTTTACCTCCTTTGATTTTCCAGACATTACTAAGTTCTCCAGCTTTCTGTCTTCTCATGGCAGAGCTTTAGATGCTGGTGAGAGAAGACTGTATACAGAGCGGAAGGCAAAGCTTTGACTTTAACGTGGTTCCACATTCACGGGTCTCACTTGACTTTAACGTGGTTCCACATTCACGGGTCTCACCGCTGTACCGCTACTCCTTTGTCAAATCATGCTTGCTATATAGCATACAAAATCTTACACAGGTGTGGCCTGCAGTGCACGACGTGTGCAAGATTAGAGTAGAGCTAACAATACAAACTTGAAAATCACCGCCCGTTTGATTGGCGAGATCTTCACACTACAACTATGATTCTGAAGAAGTTCTTGACATCCTGGTTGTCAAGATCTTCACCAAGATCTTCACCAAGATCTGTGCTACAAATAATTCAAGCCGCACTTGGGTCTAGACATAGCAACACCATTTAAAAGACCACACAAAAAAAAACGCGCCCATCAACTGTGGAGTTTGGCGTTGTTCCACATTCACAGATCTCACTTGACTTTGACGTGGTTCCACATTCACAGATCTCACTTGACTTTGACGTGGTTCCACATTCACAGATCTCACTTGTCTTTGACATGGTTCCACATTCACAGATCTCACTTGTCTTTGATGTGGTTCCACATTCACAGATCTCACTTGTCATTGATATGGTTCCACATTCACAGATCTCACTTGACTTTGACGTGGTTCCACATTCACAGATCTCACTTGACTTTGACGTGGTTCCACATTCACAGATCTGACTGTTGCCCTCCTTCTCCCAACTTCCCTCGCCCTCTTTCATACACTGACACTTTAAACACTATACTCACCGAACCAGGCATCTGGTTAGACAATACCTTTTTTTCTAACTGGAAACCATAAGAGAAACAATCTACACTAAATGCTCCATGTGAAAGAAGAAGCATCGACAATCATGCGCTGAATGTAATCCAATGCGCTTCCTGCTGCAGACTAATATTCACAGAAACAGTTTTTCTTAAAAACTAAGGTGTAATAAACCAAGCTTACACTTTTTTAAAGCAGTACTTCAGCAGTGGATCACTAAGCCATTTTAAAGAAAGGTTTCCTAATGACCTACCAATAGCATCAGTAAAATTATCATCAATGAACTTAATGGGTTTTTTTTCACTCGGGAAAGCAACTCTGTTTCTTACTGTCACATTTTAGTTGTCTTTTTATTGTCATATTTGAATTGTCTTGTCATATTAATGATTTAGCTGTGTTGTATTATTATACTCTCATTGTCTGATTATTGTTATAGTATAGTTGTCTTGCTATTGTTATACTTTCTTTGCCTTGCCATTGTTGTACCTACGTTGTTCTGTTATCATTTTTTTTTCGTTGTCTGGTGACTATTACAATTTAGTTGCCTTGTAATTGTTATATTTTCTTTGTCTGATAATTGTTACTCTTAAGTTGTCTTGCTATTGCTATACTTCGTTGACTTGTCGTTGTTATACTTTTGTCTTCTTGTACTTTAGTCGCCTTGGCTTTATTATTATTACTTTTGCCGTTTGGTCAATCATATTCTTAATTTGTTTCGTAAATGTTATATTTTCGTTGTTGCGTATTGCTATTTTTTTGTTAGTTATTATTATTATTCTTAATGTTATTTCTTTATTCTTTTGTTGATGTTGATTCTTCCTCTTCTCACTTCGCCATTAATTATCTGCTTCTGTTGTTGATGGCGATTATTGTAATGATTTGCGACGCACTTTTTATGAGCTCCAAAAATTTGATCAAAATGACCACTTCCTCCTTGCTTCCCCTCCCATTTCGTTTCCTGTTTCATGTCTCTTCGCCCTTTCTCAAACAGAATATCCGCCATGTTTGGTTTCACATTCATCTCACAAAGACAAAGGGCAAAGGATTCAAACGTTTTTTTTTTCGTCATTTCTTTCTAATCGTTAGCTTCTTTTTCTTTTTTTTTTCTTCTTATAATTTCCCTCCTCTTCACCATCCTTTTCACCCATCCCCTACTTTATAAAAGCAGGAGGAAGAAGAGAAAGGAATATTTCTTGTGGCTAAATACTGAAATTGAAAAATCACGAGAGTAATCTACGGGACAATTTACGCAAAGCAAAGGCGTCATGTTTCGGGATTCTGGAAATAATTACAGCCAAGTGACAGCCTCTGAAATCCGTTTAAAGACATTGGACAACGAAAATAACGGGTTACCAAAACTGTACATCAGAAGAGCGCAGACAAACCAAAAAAAAAAAAAAAGCTAATTTCCAGGCTAATTGACTATTTCAATCGTGATTTCAAAACGGTCGTTTTGCTCTTTCTCTTGTTACGATAAATTTTGTGTAAAGAAACAGTGCACCTTTGGCTGAAAGGGGAAAAAAAAAGATTGTAAAGTTTTGCGCATTACAAGAGGGGAAAAAATGAGCTTTTTTCTGTATCTAAAAGGCAAACACTTTTGAAAAGTCTCATGTGTGGACACTTATCCTACAAGGTGTGTCTGGTAAAGTAATGAGACTTATTTTATTCAGCCCATCAGCAGGGCCGGCAGGGCGAATTCTCCGGGCTTGAAGGTCAGTGGGGGATGTTAGGTAAAGGATCGATACCTCGTCATTTGGCTCTGAGCTTTTACAGAGTGCGGATCGCTTGCGAGATGGACAGCTGTTTAAGCGTCGCGTAATGGTCAAAATGCAGAGGAGTGTCCAGCAGCGATAAAGTTTCTGTGTTAAACTTGTAAAATCTCGCGACCGAGACGCTTGCTATGATACAGAAAGCCTACGGGAATGACGCTTTATCGAAAGTGATAACCGGTGAAACGTGGGTCTTTAAGTACGATATGGAGACGAAAAGACAGAGCTCGAGTGGCACACTACCGAGTCTCCTCGACCAAAGAAGGCTCGAATGTGCAAATCGAAGATGAAATCGATGCTCATTGCCTTTTTTTACTCTAAAGGTGTTGTCTATAAGGAGTTCGTACCACTTGGACAAATGGTCAACGCAGGATTTTACGTGGAAGTGCTTAAATGGCTGAAGAACAGAGTCTGCCCGGAGATCGCCAACACCTGGGTTCTTCATCACGACAATGCGCCGAGCCATGCGTTGCTGCTAGTGAGAGAGTTTCTGGTGAAGCAAACCATAACAACGCTGTGCCAATCTCCCTACAGCCCGGACTTGGCCCCGGCTGACTTTTCTTTGTTTCCCCGGGTCAAATCAAGCTTGAAAGGCCACCATTTTGGGACTGTTAATGACGTGCAAACTGCCGTAACGAGAGCTTTGAAGGAAATCCCTTTTCAAGACTTCCAGGTGAGCTACACGCGTGGCACAACCGCTGGCAACGGTATACTGAAGTTCAAGGATGTTATTTTGAGGAATGTAAAGTATATATATATATATATCTTGAACAAATGGAATTTTATGGAATCAGTCTCGTTACTTACCGGACACATCTTGTATACTCATGCTGAAGTAACGATTCTTTGTTAAATTGAAACAGTGTTTCTCAAAGTGGGTTCAACGACGGATCTGCACGGGTAAAACCAAAGATCATGACCCGAAAAATCCCGTCCTAATCACTTATCACGTAACCCTGGAGCTAAGCTACATGCTTTTTGTTATCGAAAACACTGGCAATAGAATTTCTCTTCTGTAGTTTCTCGGAGATTCCAGAAGTGGATTCAAGAAAAAAAAAGTATTTTATGTAAGTCCTCTACCATACGGAACATGAGAATCTCTACTGTGGTGACTAGACTGAAGTATTCAACATTTTCTTTCCAAGTGCCATAGAGGAGGAGGGGGGAAAGATAAGACAGAGTTCTTGACCAACTCTGGTTTGCTTTCCTGAATAAGCAAACAATGAGTCCAGCGTATTAACCTCCGTTTTCTGTTTTCGTGATACAAGCTTAATGACTCATTACCTTAATGCCAGCTGTAGAGAATACAGCGTAAACAATGAAACAATTACCACCTTTACAAGAAACTAACACATATATGTAATCTTTCTTGACTTCCGCGTAGTAGAACATTCTTGATGTCTGTCTTTATCTTGACTGATTCTCTGATTTTCTATAAACGTTTCTAATGTCTTATATTTGTTGCTTTCTTGCTTCTGACTTTCTAATAATGTCTTATTTTCCTTGTGTTTTACTTTTCTAGTGTCTTATATTTGTTGTAAGGGTAGACCAAAGGAGACGTGGAGAGGATGTTGAGCAAGAGAGGGCTCACTTGGGCAAGAGTGGAAAAAAGGCAAAAGACAGACATTGCGGAAGCCCCATGTGTCTTGAGCACTTAAGGTTCAGAGAGAGAGAGAGAGAGAGAGAGAGAGATTTGTTGCTTTCTTGTTTTTAATTTTTGTATTGTCTTATATTTATTACTTTCTTGTTTTTTTGACTTTTTCTATTGTCTTATGTTTGCTGGTTTCTTGTTTTTGACATTTCTGGTGTCTTAAATTAGTTTTCTTCTTTTTAACTTTTCTACTGCATTATATATTTATTGTTCTCTTGTTTTTTTTTTATGTGCTGCTCAAATACCGTTGACTTTCTTTCCAGTTCACATTCTCTCCAAGTGGGCTATACAATACATTCTCTCCAAGTGGGCTATACAATACATTCTCTCCAAGTGGGCTATACAATACATTCTCTCCAAGTGGGCTATACAATACATTCTCTCCAAGTGGGCTATACAATACATTCTCTTCTCTCCAAGTGGGCTATACAATACATTCTCTTCTCTCCAAGTGGGCTATACAATACATTCTCTTCTCTCCAAGTGGGCTATACAATACATTCTATCCAAGTGGGCTATACAATACATTCTCTTCTCTCCAAGTGGGCTATACAATACATTCTATCCAAGTGGGCTATACAATACATTCTCTTCTCTCCAAGTGGGCTATACAATACATTCTATCCAAGTGGGCTATACAATACATTCTCTCCAAGTGGGCTATACAATACGTTCTCTCCAAGTGGGCTATACAATACATTCTCTCCAAGTGGGCTATACAATACATTCTCTCCAAGTGGGCTATACAATACATTCTCTCCAAGTGGGCTATACAATACATTCTCTCCAAGTGGGCTATACAATACGTTCTCTCCATTCTTTTGAATTGGGTTGACGATATGGCTACACGCTGTCCAATTCCTGGGGATGCGTTCTTCACTCTGTCCAAATTCCTGGCGATGTGTTCTGTTCTCTCCAAATTCCTGGATATATGATCCCTGCTGATAAGTTCTGTATTCCCTCCAAATTCCTGGGGATGTCTCCATTCTCTCCAAGTTACTGGCGACAAGTTCTGCATTCTCTCCAAGTGCCTGTAAATATTCTCTCTATGATCTCCACATGTACCGACAATGTCCTCTTTGTTCTATCCAAATATCGCTGTTGTTGAAAGTCTCAAGATTCGTCACAATCTGTTTCAGCTGTACTCTCGTAACACTGACAAGGGACATGAAAATTACATAAGCTGTATATACCGTATCATATTTTATGACTCAGCAGAGGCCGTAGTGAGGTTATGTTTTGTGTTAGATCCAGCGAGAGATGCTGGCTGTGTTTCAAGAAAGGTACTGAACTTGTCACGATTAAAGTGTCATATTAACATTATCCGCTTATTTTTTTGCTTTTGTGCCGTATTAATGTAATATATTACCGAAGCTCGGAATTCGCTTCCACAATCATGTCCTTCCTTCTTCGTAAATAAAGATTACTTGAAATAACAGGAACTGTTGATTTCCTTCGGGTATTGCATGTTGTCTGAGCGGGGGTCACATCCAGGAATGGGTTACAAATCGTAATAATAGCCAAGAAACGTTCTTAACTCTCTTTTGTATACAGTGACATTCTGAACTAGTGTATCATCCAGGACATTGTAATAACCCACAAGGAGTGGAGTGTAGAGTAACGACCTGACTGATCGCCAGAAAAGTCGTCATTCACTTTATGGATATTTCTGACACTCACCGTAATTTATATCTGTCGGCACCATAAAGTGCTTTTCATTTATTTACAGGGCGATGTTTAATTCCTTGGGATATTCACAAGCATTTATCAGAGAAGTCTGCAGGAGAATATTGCACATGCGGAACCTCTGTCGGGCCCAGTGCCAGACTGATGGCTGTTTAGATATATTTCAACTCGGATGCTATCACTGTTTGCTTTCTTTTTTTTTCTTTCTTTCTTTTTTTCTTTCTTTCTTTTAAAAACATCTCTGAGAACAGAAGTGACCTTTTTTTTTAAAACTGGAAAATGTACCGAAAGGATACTCTCCAAAAGGTTTTTTTTTTTATTCATAAGTTGTTTTTTTCTTTAAATTTAACATTTTTTTAAACAGAAAAGTAAAGTGTTTGATGTAACGATACCGAAATTGCAATTTCATTTTACTAAGTCTTCATTGTCACAGAATTACTCACGAAGTGTGTGTGTGTGTGTGTGTGTGTGTGTGAGAGAGAGAGAGAGAGAGAGAAAATTCTCTCTCTCTCCCTCCCCACCCCACCGTCACCGTTTTTTTGACGGGACCAAAGCCTTTATTTGAAGTCCTTGGGGCCTTTGCTTGCTCGCATTAAACAAATAGAAGCCTACAGATATTGTCTACCATCATATTCTGATGTTTTGGTGCCTTTATCTCTCTTTCCTCTTTACAGTGAAATATTTTCTGGCCTGAGTATTGTCATGCTCTCTGTCTTCAAGGGGAGAGTTTGACGCATATTTTCTAGACTGGGGAAAGTGCTATTCATGAGTATTTTCTCACCCCTTGGCTCCTGGGTTTCATCTAGTCAATGACTTCATTTATCACTTCGTTTTCATTTCTTGCACACCATTTGTTTAATAATAAAAAGAAGGAGAAGTAGCTCATTACTACTCAACTTTGCCACTCTAAAAAAAAAAAAATAGTAGTATCTGCATGGCCAAGCGGGGCGTGAAGTGTTAGTGCCTTCACATTTTAGACCATTACAGCAGTTAAGGTATGGATGCCGGCACCTTGCCTCGTTGTCTTTTGTTTTCCTAGGGGAAACCCCAGGTACCCATTTTATGGAGGCTGAGTTGACCCGGGTGCCGGTCGGTCAGAAAAAAAAAATTCCCATCCGAGTGCGAAATCGAACCATGGAGTGCACTAACCTCTACACCACCTGCGGCACCACCTTGCCAGTACACGTCAATATTATCAGAATCACCTGAAGCGTATACACGGATAAACGAATAGCAATTACAAGAAACCATACATTACTTCTCAATGTTTGTCGGAAAATCCAGAAATTCACATCCTCAACCTTTATCAATACAAATAATAATTTTGAAAAAAAAGGAAAATAAAATCAACAACACACGAGGAAAATAGAGAAAATCCATGGCGAGGATCAACAGTGTAGCATGGTTTGCTCTGCATCAGAAGAGAGACGAAAGGCGAAGATTAATGATCGTGTAATTAAATATTAATGCGGCCCAATTGCTTTATAATTCCCTACGGCAGCTTGGTGATGTTGAGAGGGGTGTGGGTATGGGGGGTGGGGGTGGGGGTGGAAAGCTTCAACAGATTTATGAACATGAAAATGTACATGTTCAAGTGAAGGATGTCTTCAAAGTCCCGAGATAGATAAACTGTGTTGTTTATGTCGTTACATGTGTCTGTTGTCTTAAATAATCCATATCGTTCTGATGCTTCTGACATTTCTGTTTTGATATTATCCAGACTTGTTGCCTTTCCTAATATCACCATGTTCATTGCCTTCTCCGGCTCTTGATTTTTAAGATATTGGACCATTCCCATCACCTCCTTGTATATGGGGTTTCCTGGTCTTTACTTCCGATCCTTACTTCCCAAAAATAGTTCATGACATCCATCAGGAGTTGTTCTTACTTTGCCTTCATTGCAGTCTCCATAATTTTCTCTCTCACCTTTTTTTTGTTTTCTCGTGAATCTCTTAATTTCACTATCTTTCTCAAATTCTTCTGTAACTCTGCGTGTTCTCAAACCATATTTCTCTTCTCTATCCTTTTCTACACAACTTACGGTCTCGCTGTCTATAATACCATGTTATTATTTTTTTTGTGGCTTCCCCATCTTCCTTTTCCGAATTTTTTTTATGTGATTTCATCAGTCGTCCATTTTAGAAACTGCTCTTCATTCATTGTCTGGGGAATACTTGTATCTTTCGCCATTCCAACTTATTTTCAGTCGTTCCCGTTTTGTTGCTACATTCTTCTTGGATCTCTATGCCTTCCTCCAGCGGTTTTGTATTTCTACTTTTGTAGAGTTTTTCTTTTTCTTGGGGAAGGAAAGGCGGGCAGGCGTGATAATGACCATATCACCCTCTAAGTGTGCTGACAGGTCAAGGAAAATATGGGCACTAACACCATATCACTATGTGTCTCTAAGGCATGACAGGATTACTTTTACCTTTTTGTTTACTTTACTTTATAAAGCTATTCTAGTTAATTTGTGTCTTTAAGGACTGTTGCATCTGTCGACCTAGGAGTAAAGACGCTGTCCGAATTGGCAATCAAGCAACCCAAAGCTGACACGCTAAGATCAAAGTAGGCGAACCATATCTGGCCAAGACCATGTCCTGTCTCTCCGCTGGTGCCCTCGGTAATAGGTCTACCCTGGCTAGCGGGACAGGGATCGTTTTAGTCCCCATGGTGGTGGTGGTGGAGTCTGGTAAAGAGGCATTGCGCACAATCTGCTGTTTAGCTGCACTCAGACGCTGAAAACAAAAAATAGCCGCCATAACCAGCTTCCAAGCCGACGTGATGCTGCACCTCAATATCTTTGCCACATCGGTTGTCAAGAATAGCAGCCTATAGTTCCAGGGAAGAAGAGAAAGGAAGTAGAAGATCTGATGGCGTTGCTTCCGATGTGTCCTCTATAGTTTTAGGCACAAAACGTTGAACCCGTGCAAATGCATTCTCAAAATAAATAAATAAATAAGCTGTGCACTGATGTGCGTCGTAATGTAAAATTAAAGAGTTCATCAAATTACAGAATTAAAATTCTCATAGAAGAATACTAAAACTGGAAGAAATCAGGAAAACAAACTCATATAGGGCTATCGTGTTAGGAAATTGAAAATAAAAGTAGCAATTTTTTTTTTCATGCGCGGTATGTAAAATATCATGTACAGTTTATGGGGAACATTGCTTGCTTCATATTCCTCATTTTATTTGGCGTTGTAGAGGGGGTAATACCACGTGATAAGACATGGGAGTAGTGTGTTGCTGAAAAAGGTGTGGAACAGTAGTTTTTCAGTCAACGGCCGGGTTCCCGAAAGGAGTAAGGCGTGTCAGAAACTTCATGGAGTTCTTCTATAAGCGTTCCAAGTGTGCAAGGATTGTGTTATCGTGATTTTTCTTTTTTTTAAAGGTCAAGTTCTGCAGTGTTGTAGTGTGTGTGGTAACAGCGTTCAGGTAACGCGATTTGTGTCGTATGTAAGTAATAGGGAACAATAACTATGATCTCGTCGACTCTTGACTACAGTAAGTTTATGTTATGTCTGAGCACAAATGAAGTTCTTCCGCTAGTGAGGCGGAAGATGTGAAAACAGCTGCAAGGATGCTTGTTCTTTTGGAAGTAATGTATTGTAGTTTTCGTGTGTGAAATGTGAATCCAGGACAGGCGAGAGCGCTAGAGGTGTTGGTAAAGCGTGAGTTTTTGGTGTGTGTGTGTGTGTGTATAAGCAGCAGTTCGAGTTGAAAATAGAATTGGAAAACACTAACCTATAAAACAAGGGGTGCGACAAGGATGTGTACTATCTCCAGACCTTTTTTCTCTGTACAGCGAGAATATTCTAAGAACAATCATCACAGAACCAGGCATAAAAATTGGAGGATACAATATTAACAACCTTCGGTATGCTGACGACACAGTACTGATAGCTGAGAACCAACAAGACCTGCAAAATCTCTTGGATAAAGTCGCCAAAGAAAGTGAACAGAAAAGCCTTACTTTGAACATCAAAAAGACAGAGACTATGGTTATATCTAAGAAACAGAATCCACCAGCATGCAGTATAAAATTAAACGGAACCATTGTAAAGCAGGTGCAGAAATTCAAATACTTTGGAGCAGTAATAACTTCAGATGGGAAATGCAAAACAGAAATTAGGAACAGAATAGGCCAAGCACAGACTGCATTTCAGAGAATGAGAAACATATTAGCTAACACATCTTTATCAATGAATGTTAGAAAACGAGTATTAAAATGCTATATTGAACCTATCTTGTTATATGGAAGTGAATCATGGACAATAGGCAAGTCTGCACAAAAATCATTGGAAGCAGCAGAAATGTGGTTTATTAGAAGAATGTTGCGAATCCCCTGGACAGCAAAAATAACTAATGAAGAATGTATGAGAAGAGCTGGAGAGACAAAAAACCTTGTCAGAAAGATAAGAGAGAGACAATGTACTTTCATAGAACATGCAATGAGAAGAGGGGGCATTGAAAATATTATAACAACAGGAAAAATAGAAGGAAGAAGATCAAGAGGAAGACCAAGAGAAATGATACTGGACAGTCTGACGGGATGGTGTGAGAGGAGATCACCAACTGAACTGATGACCTCCATGAAGGATCGGGTACTCTGGAGAAGCATAATAGCCAACGCCAGTCGGCACGGCACCTGATGATGATGATGATGATGTGTGTATAAGTGTCTTTGGCGGTGCACTCAAACAAAATGTTGATGTTATTTTGTTGTAAGATTAATAAGATTAAATGGTAACGGATGTTGGATTATTTGTGTTACATGTGGTGGAGTTTTACCACCACATTATGAAGGTGGTGGAACTATACTTTGTGGAATAAGTTTGTATGCTTTTGTGAGATGTTGATTTTAAAATGTTCAGCGAATAGTAGCAACGTCATTAAGTCCTCCACTGACCAACAACAGTGATATGAATTCAATATTTTGTGGTGCGGAATTTGTTGTTGGTTGGCCACGAGTATGTTGTTTGTCTTAGAAGTGTTTCTTGTGACTTTTTTTTAATGCCAATGGCATGAATGATATGTCACACAGTTCTGTCTGTCTGCCTGCATGCCTGTCTGTCTGTCTGTCTGTCTGCCTGTTTGTCTTTCTATCTGCCCGTCTGCCTGCCTGCATGTTTGTCTGTCTATCTCTGAAAATATGGCTTGGGTGTTGTTGTTTTCAAGTTTATTTTCTTTCCTGTATATTTTGTTTTGGTATTGGAGCTTGAGCCTATTTCCATTTCGCTACTAACCCAGGTAAGCGAATGTGTTCGGTGAGTGACTGGTCAAGACCCCGCATATGAATGATTGCGACAGGCTGTGTTTCCTCCACTGCTGACGAAAGTTAGTGTTTTAATGTGTGATGATTTAACAAAAACAAAAAAAAAAGTCCCGGCATTCCCTTCTCTTCTGTTGAAGTGATTGTGTTTTCTATGATGGCAGTTAGACCCGGGGCGACGGATGGAGGTACAGCCATAATTTCAGGGGTTGAATTACGGAACAGAATGGGTTGTCGCGGGAAAGCTTAACATCACAGAGGAACATAACAAAGCTTGCGTGTCAGCTACACTCATTTCACCAGCACTGCTTCTGTACCTTCGAGTGAGATTGTTTATAGCGTTCTTCAGATTTGTTTTCACTGTTATTGTAAGTGGCTTGTGGACAGAACTAATGTCTGCTCCTGATTATTTTTGTTTCTTTCTTAATATTATTCCAAAATTTATCTTTGATAATTATGAAGTCAGTCTTGTAATTTTTTTTCTCATGTTTTCAGGGTTTTTACACATTTTGCTCTTTTCTTGTAAACAGTGCTGCAGATGATTAGATGCTTTTCCTCACAGTATCGTGTCAGCTTACGTTTATTTCTTTGTCCGTACCTTCGTGCTGAAATTTTTTTGGTATTCTCCTTCTCCCAGTCTTAGCTCCAATGTTCCCTCTAAGCAGCGCGGCCGAGCAGACAAAATAAAATGCTCACCAGTTTTTTAGAAAACTCTGCACACGAAAGATAAATAAATAAAATTGGTACATTTATTTTTTTTTCAGTTCCTATAATGCTCCTTTATTCTGTCGTAGCTCCGAAGGAAAATAAGTTAGGACTAAATTAATTTGCTTTCACTATTTCCTGGGATTTTATTAATGTTCTGTGAGACTATTAAGTTGCACTCTGCATTTTGACGCTTCGTCGCACATTTGCACACAACTTTTTTTTTTTAGAATATATTAGCATATGAGCTGAAAATTTTGCATACGGACCACAAAACCGTAAAGACCATATTGTTTGTGCGACAGTTAGCCATATAAAATGGGGGCATTGCTTTCGACAGCATTGCGCATACTACACATGCATCCATACAAGATTCATGTCTTCCAGTCTCTGACAACTGTGTGCCGAGAAAAGCGGATAAGATCTGTGGAGAAGATTCGGAAATCACTTGTAGCAGAACCCTCACATTCTGAAACGCATTTGGTTTAGTGATGAGGTCTACTTTCACTTCACGGGAGACACTAACAGACACAGTCTACTTTCACTTCACGGGAGACACTAACAGACACAATCTACTTTCACTTCACTGGAGACACTAACGGACACAATCTACTTTCACTTCACGGGAAACACTAACAGACACAATCTACTTTCACTTCACGGGAGACACTAACAGAAACAATCTACTTTCTCTAAACTGGAGACACTAACAGGCATGATCTACTTTCACTTCACTGGAGACACTAACAGAAACAATCTACTTTCAATTCACGGGAGACACTAACGGACACAATTTACTTTCACTTCACGGGAGACACTAACGGACACAATCTACTTTCACTTCACGGGAGACACTAACAGACACAGTCTACTTTCACTTCACGGGAGACACAACGTGCGTTTCTGGGGCACTCGGGGTCCACGTAAAGTTCTCGAACCCACTCTCTCTCTCTGCTTGGCCAGAAAGTCTTGGTGCTGTGTGCAGTTTCCGCACAGTCCTTTGAAGTTTGATGACTACGTCACTGGAGAAACTTAACGCCATGATGCTCGGCACCTTCTTCCTTCTTGAACTGAGATGGAGCGATGTTCTCTTCGGGGACAGCGGTTCCAACAGGATGGAGCTAGACCCTCACACCACTCCAGAAGTCCTGTAAATTCCCGCATTCCAAGTTCCGGCATCGCATAGTGCCCAATAGTTTTTCCATCTGGATTATCTTGCCCACCATGAAGTCCGTATTATCTTGCCCACCATGAAGTCCGGATTTAAATCCGTCTGATTAATTCCTCTGAGGTTGTCCGAAAGAAAAAAGTGTTCGGGAGTGCTCCCCGAAATCTGACGGAACTGAAGGAGGGGATCACGAACAGTCGTGTACAGGTCATAAGAGGAATGCTCACCTGTACTGTACAGAACTTTGTATTACGTCTCCCAGCATTTCGAGGGTCCCATGGGCATGGCATCCGCAGAGCTACCCATATACGAAATTCTAACCCTTCTGTGTTACTATAGCACTGTTTTCATATAAATAAATTCGCTTTCGCCAATGTACTGTTAAAATGAAATTGACAGTAATGGACTGAAACGCTCTGTACCACTCTATAACCATTCTATCACTCTACACCGATTCTATCGCTCTATAACCACTCATTCGTTCTATAGCCAGTCTATGAACCTATAACTGTGATATCACTGTACCACAAATCTATCACCCTTCAGTCACGCTATCTTCGTCCCAGGATTCCTTGATGTCACGAGAGATTTAAAACGAAGAAGAGGGGTGGGTAGACGGGTAATTATAAATAGTTGATAATTCGAGGTTGCAAGAGATACTATCTTGCGTGATATTACTTTTCCAACCTTGTTTATTAATAGTGTGTGCTGTTGGTTCATATCGATTTACTTACACAGCGTCTTTTCAATATCTGTAACAAACGTTTCTGCCGCGAAGTAGACTGGCCTTTTTTTTCTCTCTCTCTCTTCACGTAATCAGACCAACATTAAGTACGACAATGTAAATCTATGCGCGGGTACGCCCCCTCTTCCCCCCCCCCCCCCCCCCCCGTCGGAACTTCTTGATTTGATACTACGGCCGTAAGTAAACCTTGAAATAAAACAGGAAAACGGTTATCAAGAGGATAAAAACAATCGCTTCCTTATTTTGACGGTTCATTGTGGTAAAATTTCCAGACACTTTACATTGTACGCTTCTGTTAAGTTCACATGTTCGACTTTTTTGTCCGCTTCCGTATTCAGCCTAACTTTTAGGGAGACGGGTGTCTGAGTGGCGAAGTGGTTAGTGTACTGGTCTCTCATGGCGAAGGTCGGGGGTTCGAATCCGGCCGGCGGCACCCCAGTCACCCAGCTGTAGAAATGGGTACCCGACTTCTTCTGGAGTTGGGGAAGGAAAAGGCAGCCAGGCGTGATACTGACCATATCACCCTCTAGTGTGCTGACAGGTCAAGGAAAATATGGGCACTAACACCATATCCCTATGTGCCTCTAAGGCATGACAGGGCTACCTTTACTTTTTTTTTTTTAGGGAGACCTCTTTTTTAGTTTTTATTATCTTCTTCATGTCATTAAAGCCAACTTTACCTTACCTGTTGATGATTTTATTTCTTTTATGCCCTTGCTATCAGCTGCTATTGTTGTTCCGAGGTAAATGAATTTATTTACTTGTGCTAGTGTTTTCCCTATTGAAAGGATGTTGCTCTTGGCTACGTTTACTCTTTGATGTTACCATTGTTTCTGTCTTGTTGCTGTCTAGCTCTAAACTTCATGTAGCATAATCTGGCAATGAAATGGAGGAAAAGATAACTGCGGTGCTACATGAAACCAATACTGTTACATGGCTGTGAAATTTGGACAATTAACAAACAAATGTCAAGAAACCTGAAACATCGGAAACGTTTTGGAGAAAAGTCCAACAAATAGCCCTGGACCGACAGAAAAAAAACAAACGAAGAGGTTCTCAAAGAAATTCCACAACAACGGGAACTAGTTAAAATTATAAGAAAAAAAAAACCAATCCAAATTTCTGGGAATGTCATGAAAGGACAAAAGCTGGAGAATTTAATGACTGGAAAACTCAAAGGAAAAGGAAGAGAGGAAGGCCAAGAGAAAAATATGTCAACTGGGATGGAAAAGGAACACGCATTTGAATTGATCGGAAATCAAGGATCGCACAAGATGGACAGACATGATCGACAACATTTGGAAGCGCTGTCCATGTCCAGTAGCATTTGTATGGCTTAGGGGGTGTGAGATGTTAGCGCCTTCATATTTCTAGGCCACTGCAGCATTTGAAGTAGAGATGCCAACACCTGTTCTTGCTGTCTTTGTTTTCCTTGGAGGACCCCAGGTACACATTATTATTTTAGGCAGGGTTGACCTCGGTCCCGGTATCTCCGAAAGACGGTTTCCGCCCGATTGTAAAATTGAACCCACGACCTTCTGATCGGCAGGCTAGTGCACTAACCACTACACATCTGGCAAGTCACTTAATAATAACTTTCACAAATACAGACCCGAGTTCACCCTCACACACAGTACGATGAATTCACTAGGCAAAGTAACCCAAAACCTACCCAACTCTACTTTCTGACAGATGCTTCTATAACTGCTCGCTTGTTTAGCTCAAAACACCAGAATAAGTCTTTTAACTTTCCTTATCCTGCACTTTGGTTTAGGATATATAAGGATATATTTGCACGCGGGCTGAAAATTTTGCGCAGAGACCGCAAAACCGTGGAGACCATATTACCTAGCACTAAAACGGACAAGCGAGCAAACGGCACCAATTAAGGGTACCCTAAGAATGGACAAGGAGGAGATTGCAAGAGTCATGCTTGGACATGCTGCAAACGGAAGACGACATCGGACTGAATGACGACAATCACACCAGGAGGATGAATGAGTTGGGGAGGAGAGGGGATGTGGACGTTTTTTTCCGAACGATGTAATTTAACGCGTGTTACCCACAACCAGAGCGTGACTGGCTCCATCAGCGGGCGTACACTTCAGTGGGTGTTGGAATAGAAGGCGGAGTATACACCGGAATGCCCAAAGTGCGGGGATGTTAATCTCTGATTATAGATTACGGATTATATTGCTTATTACCCATATATCCCATTTCGAAAAAGGTTTCAGAAAATTTTACTGATTTTAACACTTACTTTAGTTCCTCGCGCTGCGATTTTTTTTTTTTTTTTTTTTGCATAGAGGGAGCATAAAGAGGCAAGGAAACTTTACCCTTTCAGACTTTCCCAGATGTAACATGCTCCTTAATGTAATCACATAACTATGCACAAGCATACAGTGCTTCTCAAACTATAGAACCAACATCTCTGGCACTAAGTAAATCTGTAAGGGGAAAGAACGGAGGAGCAGAGTGACTACGTGCGACTGATGGGAAGTATGACGTCATACGCTAAAGAGAGAGAGAGAGAGAGAGAGAGAGAGAGAGAGAAGATCAAGGCGCACAAGAGCATTCTGTTTCGGTTGGACAAACTGAGGCCAGACCTGTGATAAAAGTTATTTATCAACGAAAATTCTCGAGAAGGTTAATGATACCAAATGGTGAAGGTTGTTAAGCAAAAATACCATTGACCAAACTTGAGACTCGATTTAGTTGAAGCATGATGGCGACAGACAGTCCAAGACATGTTTGGACGAGTAACACGGAAGGCCTGCATCATACACATTCTGATTTAGTGACTATTGAAGGGAATCAGGATTATTTCCATTGCGAGTTGTTTTGGCTCAGTAGCAGAAGACTGAAGGAGCTAGTGACAATGTGTTCTCATGAATGTCTACGTTCGATACTGGCGAAAATAAATTGATTGATTGACTGAGGAGTCAGCTTTTAAAAAAAATCAAACTATATGTGTATACTTTGTTGGGGAACCTCCCTACAAATCGAATTATACGAACATCTAGAAGTTTTATGGGGCGAGAGAGGGCGGGGAAAACGCTTGACTTATAAGTTCACCCAGAACTGCAGTTCACTCAGTTTCTCACTGTCTGTTCACCTAGAACTGCAGTTCACTCAGTTTCTCACTGTCTGTTCAGCCAGAACTGCAGTTCCCTCAGTTTCTCACTGTCTGTTCACCCAGAACTGCAGTTCCCTCAGTTTCTCACTGTCTGTTCACCTAGAACTGCAGTTCCCTCAGTTTTTCACTGTCTGTTCACCCAGAACTGCAGTTCCCTCAGTTTTTCACTGTCTGTTCACCTAGAACTGCAATTCCCTCAGTTTTTCACTGTCTGTTCAGCCAGAACTGCAGTTTCCTCAGTTTTTCACTGTCTGTTCACCTAGAACTGCAGTTCTCTCAGTTTTTCACTGTCTGTTCAGCTAGAACTGCAGTTCCCTCCGTTTCTCACTGTCTGCAGCCAGATTTTGTCTGGTACACCAGCTGTGCCCGTGGCTGTGCTGTGTTATTTCTTTATTCACCAGACTATCCATGGGTTCAGTCAGTCAGTCAGTCATTTGCATGTCACTTGCTGAACTTTGCCTCCCTAACAGCTCTCCTGTAGGCCTCTCTGTTCATGGGTTGTATCTCTTTAATACCTTTCCTTCAGAAGCCTATAGAATGGGTCTTTTAGCAATACAAAGTACAGCACTGCGGCTTTCTCTCAGTACACAGCCAATTCATATCCAGTGCCTCTGTCCGTGCCTTTTTTTTCTTTACTGCCACTTTAATTTAAATTTTTCTTAGTGCTACATACATTGTCCTCGAATCTGGCAATTAAAGGAAAATTCTTTCAAAGGCAGACTTTTTATGTCATTGATTTGTTGTTCTTAATGCTATCAGTTCGGAGGCATGATGGGTCTTTTGTTCGTTTTACTATCACCGAATTAATAATTAACAAAGCAAATACATTTTCTTGCAATGGAAAATCTCGGAGGAAAAAAAAACTATACGGTCGTGATCAATAGATTACATTCGTGTTATTTTTATTATTTATTTATTATTATTATTATTTTTCTATTACGTTTATCCATTAAGTTAAACACGAAACTTAGAAATATATGTCTGCGCTTCTTGGAATGAAAAGAGAATGATTGGAATCAACGCTTGGTTGACGTCATTTAATTTATGATTTCTTTTCTTTCTGCGGCGGAAGTAGCGGAAGCTCTATCATGCGCATGCGTCCGGAGAGCGGACATATAAAAAAGTATTCTGATTAGTTGTTCAAAGAATGTCCAGTCAAAAGTGGATAAATAATGAATGGAAATGAGCATCAAGTGTAGTAGGGGTAACAAAAGACCACAACAATGTTTTCTTGTCAGGTACGAGACCGCGGAGTAGCACAATCGACAATGAACTGTATTGTCATGAAAGGGTAGGGATTGAACATATGCACTACCTCCTCACATCCCAGCTGATTCCTGCTTTGCCGAAACTGCGTCCTGGAAGGAGAATATCGGGTAGGGGGCTTCGGTTAAACCTACAATTTCCAGAACATGAGAGAAAAATTGAAGGCGATCTGTACAGAATAAAACTTAAAAAAAAAAAATTCATCACATTTTCCTCGCGGAGTTTCGTGCGCAAGTCTGAAGAAGAGTTTGACAGGGTCTTGGAGGAACAGTGTAAGCTGTGTCTGAGGTTCGCACTACTAGCGGTGTTCACAGCGCGATAATCATCATCATCATCATCAACATCATCATCATCATGTGATGTGCCGACTGGCATTGGCTATTATGCTTCTCCAGAGTACACGATCCTTCATGCAGGCCATCAGCTCAGTTGGTGAATTCCTCTCACACCATCCCGTCAAACTGTCCAGTATCATTTCTCTCGGTCTTCCTCTTGATCTTCTTCCTTCTATTTTTCCTGTTGTTATAATATTTTCAATGCCCCCTCTTCTCATTGCATATCCTATGAAAGTACACTGTCTCTCTCTCTTATTTTTTTTTTACAAGTTTGTTGTCTCTCCGGCTCTTCTCATACATTCTTCATTAGTTATTTTTGCTGTCCAGGGGATTCGCAACATTCTTCTAATAAACCACATTTCTGCTGCTTCCAATTATTTTTGTACAGACCTGCCTATTGTCCATGATTCACTTCCATATAACAAGATTAGTTCAATATAGCATTTTAGGACTCGTTTTCTAACATTCATTGACAAGGATGTGTTGCATAACATGTTTCGCATTCTCTGAAATGCAGCCTTTGCTTGGCCTATTCTGTTCCTAATTTCTGTTCTGCATTTCCCATCTGAAGTTATTACTACTCCAAGGTATTTGAATTTCTGCACCTGCTTTAGAATAGTTCCATTTAATTTTATACTGCATGTTGGTGGATTCTGTTTTTTAGATATAACCATAGTCTCTGTCTTTTTTATGTTTAAAGTAAGGCCTTCCACAATGATCGCGCTGAGATTTTCTATAGCAGGTACAGTTTGTACCTGTCTTTCACCTTGCATGAAGCACTTTCCAAAATACCGGCTTTGTCAATACAACATTCAGTAATTTATACTTTTTTTTTAAAGTAAAGTTAAAAACACTTTATTAACATCAGCGGAAAGTAAATGTTTCTGTGCACTTTTCTCCCCCTTACCGTATTTGCGGCATGATTTTACCTGTACAGAATTGCTCACTTGCTGAATTAAAGTCTAGACTGAATGATTCTTCTCCATACAAACTGAACATCGCTAGTCTACTGGTCCGATTATCCTCCAACCGATTTCCCTGGTTACTTGATAACTAGGTTTTTTTTAATTATATAAACCGGCCACAGTAACCGATGACCTCCAAAAGTTTCGGTTTTTCTCTTTTTTAATAAGTAATTTACCGGAAATTGTCGATTAACGCGGGCAGTGAGTCAACCAAACAAAACAAAATTATTTTCAGAAACATTTCAGAACAACGGAAGCAAGTTTTAAAAATCATAAGAAAAAGACAAGTCAAAATATCTTGGGTAAAAGAGAGAGTGCTGAAAAGTTATCGGCCCGACCCCCGACCCAAAATCTGATCGCAATTTGGTCAATCTATCTGGAAAGAGTGTTATTTTATCATGCAGAATACCAGTTTGCAGGATCGTAGCTCCAATATTACTTATCTTTTTAGATCAGCGACAGAACCACGTCGACGTAGCATGAGAAGCCAGCTTGGTAAACGGCTGGAAAATTCAAGGACAAAAGAAATAGAGGGAGACCATAAAAAAAGGAAAAAAAAATCTGAGCAGACTGACCAAGGGTTGTGAACAAAAAAAGGAAAAAGATTTGAACTGATTTATAACACCAAATATAGCACAAGATGGAAAGCGTGGTCACCAGCGCTATCCGGTACAGCAGCTGATGGATGAGCATTCGTGGTATGTGAAGCTGCATTGGAAGGCTAAAAACGCTTTAGTCTACTTCCTAACATGAACTAAGTATCATAGATTCATGCATAACTCCTTCTATCTTTCAGTAAATAGTGGAAGTGTTCTCCAACTCCCTACAAACACAGGCTTTTTTTTCCTCGTTGCAAAAGTTTTCTAAGACTTTCGTTGGAGCATTTCACGGTCGATGTTGATCATTTTGCTCATGAAGCGGGTTACATACAAAGCCCCGAGAGCCTTGTGGGAATTAGTCATCTTTCATCATTTCTTGTTCCAGAACCTGTCTCTTTTGTTCTTCGCCTAGCAGTATCACAGATTACGATGATGATGGTGGTTATAGCAAATTGGCATTGTTTTTCTTTCATCACGAGACAAACATAGTCCTCCTCGAATTGGAAAAAAACAAAGTAACCTTTTGAGTAACTCTACAACTCTTGGAGACCTATCGATCCCTACTTTGCTCAGTAAATTGCTATACGCAGTCATTATGTTTTTCAGTCGAGCGTCTAGCAAATCAGTAAGTTTATAAGTTTAAATGGTCGAAAAGAAAAAAAAAAGTACATTTCATGCTTTCTCTTAGTTATCTACTTTCTTCATCAGAGAAATTTCAGACTTCATGAGCATACAGTGGACAGGAATTACAGCGTGTCCATAAATTATTCACCGGTTGAAACGCTTGGCCTACCTCCTTCCTTTAGGTATAATTCTCCGCCGGTTTCTTGAAATTATTTTAATCAAAGCCTCAACGATTATTCAGTACACGGATCCTTCTTGAATTCTTTCCTATAAAAAACGCATAACAGTTATAGGAGGTTTTATTTCCCATAACCACAAGAACGCACGTTGCCTTTTCTTGCACGGTCGCCATTTTTACTGTTTTATTGCAGTGCATGATGGTACGGAGTGTTGCCAACCTCGCAGGGAAACAAATTCTGATCTTGATTTTACTACAGAGTAACTCCATTACGCTTCTTTATTTTTTTATGGACAACAGTTATCAAGTAAATAATTTATGGACACCGTGTAAAACAAACAAACAAACAAACAAAGAAAACTTGTAAATGTTTTCCAGCCGAAATTCCAGAAAACACACATTCTTCTCATCATGCAAAAGCCAAACACTAACACTTGAACTGTAGATGAAGCATGTTTTTCAACTGAAATTGAAACTACACGACGATGTCCAAAGCCACCAATGCCTGGTCTGTATAGAACGATTTCTTTGCAACTATACTCAAGGACAAAGGGATGCGAAAATAATGGCGAATATTTTAAATAGTGACCTGGTGTGATCGAAAAGATGGCCCTGGTGCTATAATCGAGGCTTCTGCAAATTTGAACCCTTTTCTTCTGCTCTTCAACGCCAAGAAAAGAATACAACCCCGTCCAGATCTAGAGCTCTTTCCTTGTTCTTCATCGGGATCGATGACCGAGGAATCGACCTTCCCTATTCTGGTTTCCTTTTTTCCCTTACATATCGACATCATGAAATCGATTACTCTTTCCCGATTTCGTGGTCGAGTACTCACTAGCGTCTCCATGTTTATTTACTCATTTCTTTTTTTTCTCTTTCCAGAAATCCCGCTCACCCCCCCCCCTTTTTTTTTTCTTTTCACCCCCTCCCCCCCCCCCCCCCCCCAAAAAAAATCTAAACTCTGCCTCTGCGTATCAGTCTGGATTAACACTGAGAGCTCTAACATTACATTAACTACATACATCAGTGTACAAGAAATATAACTATCAAGAAGCGACGCAATTGCTGTCGTCATTATATGTTCATTTTAGAACAAACTGTGGAGTCTCTTCTTGCTGATTACCAGCTCGTGGTATGCAAGAACCCACTTAATTAGAGCTGGAACTTGTGCAGTAATATCTAAACAACACTCAGACATTATTTTACATAAAGAAAAAAAAGCGCATTAGTTGGTTTGTTTTTTTTTTTAGCGTAGTTTGTTATCATTCTATGTGCTCTATAATCTTCTGTCGGATTTCACCAGTGATTTAAGGATTCTAATCATAGTTTTCTAGTATGGAAGTTCACAAACAAGTGTATCATATTCGAAAAAAACAAGAGAAAATGTTGGATAGGATTAGTCTGGGGGGGGGGGGGGAGGGGGGGGGGAACGAAATTGTAAATAAGGAACTGGGATATGAGAGAATATAGCTCGCAAACAATGTAGCTTCGATTCCCCTCCTGTTATAACATGCTTTGAAGATGGTTGTCCTTTACAGGGTTGTAGTAAGACGCAAAGATGAGTCATTACAAAGAGGGCAGATGTAACATTGCTGAGTGGATTCACACGTAAACTTCTCATAGCCTGGAGACTTGACAACTACGGCTGTAGTATATGGACTCCAACATATACAGCAGGTTCAACGTATTCGAAGTTGGTAACTGATGCGGGACTCTCAACACATCCTCGGACGTTTCAACAACAGTTAAAGGTGAAAACAAGAAGATGATGATGGATTTTGTGCAAGTGCGGATGATGATGATGATGATGAATTTCAATATCTCAAGTTCGTGGTGGAACACAAATATACCGGCAACAAACAACGTAGGTGTCAAAGCAGAAGACAATGTCTTGTCTCTATTTGCCTGTAGTTAAATCATAGTTAATCAAACATACACAACAGAGGACAGTGTCTTGTCTCTATTTTCCTGTAGTTAAATGTATAGTTAATCAAACATACGAAACAGGAGATAATGTCTTGTCTCTATTTGCCTGTAGTTAAATCATAGTTAATCAAACATACGAAACAGGAGACAATGTCTTGTCTCTATGTGCCTGTAGTTAAATCATAGTTAATAAAACATACAAAACAAGAGACATTGTGTTGTCTGTATTTGCTTCTATTTTAAGTCATGGTTAACATAAACATACAAAACAGGAGACAATATTGTCTGTATTTGCTTCTAAGTCATGGTTGACATAAACATACAAAACAGGAGACATTATGTTGTCTGTATTTGCTTCTAAGTCATGGTTAACACAAACATACAAAACAGGAGACATTGTATTATCTCTCTTTGGCTGCTGTTCTTTCTTTCCTGGTGTTCTCTGCAGCCGATGCTGTGTGAATCGGCGTGGGAGCGGGTTATGGCAGCTATTTTTTTTTTCAGTCCCTCGGTGCAGCTAAAAAAGCAAGGGGTGTGCGATGCTTCTTTAGCAGACTCCACCACCATGGGGGGGGGGGGGCTGGCGAATCCCTGCCCTGTTAGCCAGGCTGGGCCTGTTACAAGAGGGTACCAACGGAGAGGTGGGACAGGGTCTTGGTCATCTATGGGTCGCTAACCCTGACGCTAGATTGTCAGCTATGGTTCGCTAACCCTGACGCTAGATTGTCAGCTATGGGTCGCTGATTGCCTAATCGGACAGTGTCCATGCCCCCCCCCCTCCCCACTTGGCTGTCGTTAAATCATGGTTAACCAAACATACAAAACAGGAGACATCGTACTGTCTCTTTCTGTCCCTACGTTAAGTTATAGTTAAAACACAAGCACTTCAGCCCTTTCTGGAGCCAGACACAAGACTCTAATACTTTCACACACATACGCATATACACACACGTGTGCCCTGCGCACGCAAAGGCGCGCGCGCACACACACACACACGCGCGCGCACACACCCTAAAACTTTCCCTTACACTTTCCAGCGCGACCGAGCTCACATTCACGAGTCGTGCAAAGATGATAACTAGAAGCTTCTACAAACTTCTGGAATCAGGGAAGATCAGGTCAACCCGAGCTGCCACTGAAAAACATGGAAACCAACTCTGGAAAAATCTTATTCTGTTACAGCATTGCAAAGTGGACACGGGAGCTTTTCTTAAAATACTGCCTTCGTTTTGAGTGGTTGCTATATCCCCTCTTGTGTCTAGATCTATGCTTGACCTACTGGAGACCAGTCTTCATTTTTCAAGAATTTTTTTTGTCAAGGCGGCTACTGCCATCTACTTTGCTCTCATACGATGTTTAGCGCAAGCGCTGTTGACTTTACCTTTTGATCAGTACTATGTATCATGTTTAAAATATAATCATCTAAGAACATCAAAACAACAACAACCAAACTTAGGTGTTTCAATACGAACGTAAAGACTATCCTGCTGCATGGTTCGGAGACATGGGTTATGACGGAAACAGTGCAACAGAGGATACAAATATTCATGAACTACTGCTTGAGGAGGATTTTATACATTACATGGCAGGACAAGATCAAGAACGAGGAGGTATGGAAAAGGGCAGGACAAGAACCTATGAACCTATAAATCATGTCTAGGAATTTGCCACACTCTGAGGAAACCCGACACCAGCATAGCAAGACAGGTACTGACATGGAATTCTCAAGGAAAAAGAAAACGAGGAAGACCAAGACTTACTTGGAGAAAGAGAAATTATGACAGTGCTCAGATACAAAGGATGCACATGGAAGGAAGCAGAGAATAATTCCAAGAACAAGGATGACTGTAGAGCCTTTATCCGTGGCCTATGTTCTCAAGGGAGTGATAGGCGATAATGATGATGATGATGATGTATCATATTTCACGGCAGCATCGTCAAGTTGCCAAGTCTGTTGTTACACAGATATCTAGAACACCTCCGAAAGTAGTACGTTTTAAATTTTAAACATTTACGTAATTTTGATATCAGCGAAAATTTTCATGCTGTTCTAATGTAGGACATATTAAATACTGAGTACGTAGCAACTCACTCAACGTACATACTACAGATACTGAGGGAATGAACTAAAAGAAGATATGCTCTGCTAGCTCCTTTCTTCTTAATAGCAGTGTGGACCGAAGTGCACATGATATTTTATTTTTCTTTTATCGTTTCATGTGTGCAGTATAATCAAGTGATCCTTGCCGTGCAGACAGATATTCGACATACTCTGCGACAGTGTTTCTCAACATTTGAACTAAGAACCAGATCTCTCAGCTGAGTTTCACCACGATATAAAACATTTTGGACCTTAATCCTAGTGCCCTGGCTGTAACATCGGAACAGATTTTTGCATGGAGCGTTCATTTAGTGGAACGAATTCAAGAACAGTGCAGAGATAAGACAGATGACTGAACAACAACAACCAGTCTCATGGGTGATCAGGAAAAGGAGATTGGCATATGTTGGTCATGTGATGAGAAGAAATGATCAGAGAATCCCAAAACAAGCTATCAAGTGGAACACGACAGACCAAAGAAAAAGAGGTAGACCGCGTGAAACTCTGGACATTGTTAAGAGAGGCCAAATTAACGGGCATAAAATCCCTTGATGAGGTTGAAAAACTCGCCGAAGACAGGAAAAATTGGCGAACTACTTTGCGAGCCCTATGTGACGTTTAACGGCACGGGAAGGATATATGATATAAGATAAGATAAGATTCATTTAGTATTGACCATCTTTGGTTTATCGGCCCTGACTGAACGCCCATCTAAACTTCAAGATTCCTCCGTTATGTCAACGTGGACAAGTAATACCGGACCATGTTTTTTCTGATATAAGTTAACATCTGACCATGTTTTTTTCTGATATAAGTGTTAATTATTGCTTCCGGTCAAGATGGAGATCGGCGTATTACGCGCTGTGAAATAGTGAAACAATTATTTCGGACTTAATTCGCACACGGACTATAATCTAGTGACATTATCTACACGCTTCTGACATGACATCGCTAAAGTATACTCTTGTGGTGAAAATCTAATCAGGTTTAGTGGATAATTCAAAGCTGTACCGCTATTAAACGGAGTGTAACCTAATGTCGTGACGTGCAAGATGGCGGTCGTTTTTAACACGCTCTCGCCGGCATGCAGAAAGCAGCGAAATTCCGCTTGATCTATTACATATCATGTACCGGGAGTTGGGCATAAGGCTAACAACCTTATCCTGAGACCTATCTAGAGGCAACTCCAGATGGGAAAAAGAGATATCGTTATGGAAACTCGCAGAGAACCCAACCGAGCATCAGGGATGCCAACTCCGAAGAGCTCATTCGTCGGCCCCAAACATGTGACAAAGATCGGATTCTGGAATGTGAGAACGATGGCAGCACCAACAAAACTAACCAGGTCATCAAAGAAATGGAGAGATACCATCTAGACATACTGGGCATCAGCGAAATGCGATGGCCAGAAGCGGGTAAAAGATCGGCGGAACACGGCAAGTTAATTATACATTCAGGTAGAAATGACAATAAATTCCGAGACGGAGTGGGCATTATTATGTCAAATGTAGCTGCAAAGAGCCTTGTAGAATGGGAACCAGTGAACAGTCGTATAATAAGAGCACGATACAACCTACGACACGGAAGAATGACAATAATACAGTGTTATGCACCCACGAATGATGCAGATAATGATGTGAAAGACGACTTCTATCACCAACTACAACAAATCACCAACAAAGTCCCTAAACACGACATCCTAATTGCTATGGGGGACTTCAATGCTAAGGTAGGGAAGGATAATACCGACGTTGAAAAAGTGATGGGGAAAGAAGGAATTGACATGGTTAATCAGAATGGAGAAAGATTAATTGAAATATGTCTAACAGAGGGCATGGTCATTGGAGGGACAATATTCCCACACAAAGAGATACATAAAACAACGTGGATATCTCCAGATGATAGAACTAGAAACCAGATAGACCATTTTTGTATTAGAAAGCAATACAGAACATCTCTCATGGATGTAAGGGCTTATAGGGGTGCAGATGTCAACAGTGATCACAACCTGTGCATAGGGAAAATAAAACTAAAATTGAAAAGTCAACACAAGAAATCAGTACACAGAAAGATAAACATCCACAGCCTACAAGAAGAAAATACTAACATTAATTTCAATCAGGAACTTGCCAATCATTCAAAAACACCAGTGAAGTTGAGGAGATAGATATAGATGAGTTATGGAATTCTTACAGCACAGCCATAATCACAGCAGCAAAAGTAAGCGCTGGATTGGAAAAACCAAATAGAAAAGCATGGATATCAGATAAAACATGGAAGTATATACATGAAAGACGAGCAGCCAAATTAAACATGTTGAATGCAAAAGCAGATCATGAAAGAGATTCGGCAAAAGCAAAATACAAACATAGACAAGAAAGTAAAAAGTTCAGCTAGAAGGGATAAAAGAGATACATAGACAATATGGCGAATGAGGCAGAAAAAGCAGCAAAAACAGGAGACAACAAAACTTTATATAACTTACAAAAAAGGCTAACAGGTACTATTACATCTAAAGAAAGACCAATCCTTAGCAAAACTGGAACACTATTAACATCAAATAAAGACCAAAAGCAAAGATGGGCTGAACACTTCCAAGAAATACTCAATCGACCACACCCAAAAGAATTGTTAAACCTTGAAACTGACTTACCAGCCCCACAGCTAAATGTCAACCTAGATGAAATTAAATTGCATGAAATTGAAACAGCAGTGAATTTAATGGCTAACAACAAAGCTGCAGGTGAAGATGAAATAACTGCCGAGATGCTAAAAGCTATCAGTAGTGACAACATGAGACAACTACAGAGAATGTTTAACAAGATTTGGAAAGAAGAAAAGGTCCCTTCTAAGTGGAAGAAAGGAATCATTGTTAAAATACCAAAAAAGGGCAACCTTAGTGACTGTAACAACTGGAGAGGAGTAACCTTACTATCAGTTGTGTCAAAAGTATTTTGCAAGGTCATTTTGAATAGACTCAAAGATATAGTGGATGTTGCAATGAGAGAAGAACAAGCAGGATTTCGAAAAGGGAGAAGCTGTCTCGACCAGATCTTTACTCTCAGAATAATACTTGAAGAACATATTGAAAAGCAGAAACCATTAATACTGAATTTCATAGATTTTAAGAAGGCATTTGATAGCATACACAGAGATTCATTGGAGAATTCTATGTCTATATGGAATACCATCTAAAATTGTCAACATCATTAAGGACTTATACAATGGATATGGTTGTGCAGTCAAGACAGAAGAAGGGATGAGTGAATGGTTTCAGATTGAAACAGGCGTGAAACAAGGATGTATACTGTCTCCTTTACTTTTTGGGATTACAATAGACTTCATAATGAAAAAATGCTGCTCAGGTAACACAGGTATTGACTGGGTACATGGGACCCAACTAGAAGATCTTGATTTTGCTGATGACATAACACTTATCAGTAACAATGTGAATTCCATGCAAGAAAAAAGATAGCCTGTCTTCATTGGCTAGCAAAATAGGACTTGAAATTAACAAGGACAAAACAAAATAATGAAAATTCCCATCAATCAAAATGGAAAAATACACATAGAAGGGACAGATATTGAAGAAGTCAATCAATTTGCATACCTTGGCAGCTACATGGACCAGGGTGGTAACACTAGACAGGAAGTTAGGATCAGAATTGCAAAAGCAGCATCAATCTTCAAGAATCTTGAGAACATATGGAATTCAAAAGTTATAAGCACAAAAACCAAGTTAAGACTATTCAATTCAAATGTAATACCACCCTCATTTATGCATGCGAAAGCTGGAAAACAACTAAAGAAATAGAAAAGAAATTAGACTCTTTTGAAAACAAATGCCTAAGGAAAATACTCGGCATCAAGTGGAATGAATTCAAGAACAATGCAGAGATAAGACAGATGACTGAACAACAACCAGTCTCACGGGTGATCAGGAAAAGGAGATGGACATATGTTGGCCACTTGATGAGAAGAAATGAGCAGAGAATCCCAAAACAAGCTATCAAGTGGAACATAACAGGCCGAAGAAAAAGGGGCAGACCGCGTGAAACTCTGAAGAGAACATTATTAAGAGAGGCCAGGTTAACAGGCATAAAATCCTTTGTTGAGGTTGAAAGACTCGCCGAAGACAGGAAATATTGGCGAACTACTTTGCGAGCCCTATGTGACGTCTAACGGCACGGGAAGGATATAAGATATAAGATATAAGATAAGTGTTAATATGGATATCTGGAAGCTAATATGAAAATTATAGAACGAAAAGGTCCATGTCTCTCTCTCTCTCTCTCTCCCCTCCCCCCCCCCCCCAAAAAAAAAATAAAGAGCTAAATATTTGTAACTCTTTCACTCATGCGTTAATTTTCTTCTCTGCCAGAATAAATGTTAATGATAACTTTTAGTAGAAAGAAACTGGAAAGCTTGGGTATTTAGAGATAATGTAGGAGGATAGGCAAACAAAGATGGCCTAAACAGAAGCGATGAAACTGAGCTAGACCTAGAGAACGATGACCAAATAATCTTGAAGGAGAACATATACGCGCTCTTGAAATCAACAGATGGCAAAGAAAAAAAAAAAGATCAAGAATGGAGACATGTCTTGTCTTCAGCAATGATACGGAAAGCTGAGGGATTCAGCAGCTGTTCAAAGAAGAAGAAGAAGAGAAGAAGAAAGGAAAAGAAGAAGAAGAAGAAGAAAAAAGAAGAAGGAAGAAGATGGAAGACGAAGAAGGAAGAAGAAGGAGAAAGAATAAGAAAAAGGAAGAAGGAAGAAGAAGGAAGAAGAATTACAAAGAAGAAGAAAGAAGAAGGGAAAAGAAGAAGGAGAAAGAAGAAGAAAAAAGAAGAAGGAGAAAGAAGAAGAAAAAAGAAGAAAGAAGATGGAAGAAGACGGAAGAAGAATTAAGAAGAAGAAGAAGAAGAAGGAAGAAGAAGGAAGAAGAAGGAGAACGAAGAAGAAAAAAGAAGAAGAAGAAGGTTATTTATCTGAAGTGAAAGAGTTAAACAGTTAAGGAAACATTTTGCTGGCATGACTGTTGCACCTGACAAATGAATGTAGAAATGTTACAAATTTCCTCTGACTAATCCCTCGCAAGCGGGACAGTCAATTTCATTTTAACATATTGTCCAGTCTTGTCCTCTGTGAAGCCCTCCTTCTCTCTTAGCGTGTCTGGCTGAATCTCCTGCCCTCCATAGTTCAATCACCATTGACCAGAATGATTGAGAAATGAAATTACTGTATCTTAAACTGGTTAGACGAGCTTCGACGTCCAGAAGGAATGAGCAAACACAGCAAGCAGACAAAACGAAGCAGGCTTAGCGAGTCTCAACAGCATCATCTATTTCTCTGGTGAATGTGAGCTATTTATTTACGTACCGAGTGGATTTGTCTACATACTGTGCACTGCTATTATTCCATACACAGTTGCTTCACTCTACATAGTCTATATGTAAAGCAGTAATGTGCGCTGTCGTCGTTTTAATACATAAAACCTTCTTGCATTTCTAGGTGTTCTTAAATATAGGTAAAAGATAAAAAAAAATCTCCATTTCCATGCCATTAAGGCATATAGGGGATACAGTGTTTGTCCCGTATTTCCAGGACCGTCTGCACATGAAAGTGTGGTGTGGGCAGTATCACGCTTGGCCGCATTTGTCTTTCCAGATTTCTCTGGTACCCGTTTTTAGAGGCTAGGTGGACCCTGGGGTCTTTTTTTTTGTTTTTTTGGTGTGATGGTACCTGTTCTTAAACATAGATTTATGGTTTTCCTTTTAACCGTGATGCACTTTAAAACTGCCTTTCCTAAATCCCGTCTGTGCTATTATTATTTCTACTTCTAATTTGTGCCTCTATATTTTCATAACGATTTCTTAAAAAGGCTTCATTGTACAGAAATAATTGTATAGTTTTTAGCATAGTTTAGAATGCCGTGTTTTGATAGAGCAATAAGTGAAGGGAACATTTTAAACGAGGACCTATTTATAGGCGATTATAAGTGGTTTATTAGAAGAATGTTGCGAATCCCCTGGACAGCAAAAATAACTAATGAAGAATGTATGAGAAGAGCTGGAGAGACAAAAAACCTTGTCAGAAAGATAAGAGAGAGACAATGTACTTTCATAGGACATGCAATGAGAAGAGGGGGCATTGAAAATATTATAACAACAGGAAAAATAGAAGGAAGAAGATCAAGAGGAAGACCAAGAGAAATGATACTGGACAGTCTGACGGGATGGTGTGAGAGGAGATCACCAACTGAACTGATGGCCTGCATGAAGGATCGGGTACTCTGGAGAAGCATAATAGCCAACGCCAGTCGGCACGGCACCTGATGATGATGAATAAGTGACATTGTACCAGGAGGTTTAAGTCTGACGAGAACTGAGGAGAATAAACTTCCAGTTCCTCAACACTAATTTACAAAGAGATAAAAAAAAGTTAGTTCATATATTGTCCTTGACCTTCTCAGCACGTAGATGAGGATGAAGTGTACAGTATCATAAGTGAACAATTTTCCGTCCTCAGCATGAGGAGGAGATAGTTTTATTTCTATAGCTGTATATCTAGGGGGGTTGTCCAGCCAGCCAGATTCTCAGCAGCTAGGTATTTCTATAGCTGTATATCTAGGGGGGTTGTCCAGCCAGCCAGATTCTCAGCAGCTAGGTATTTCTACAGCTGCATATCTGGGCGTCTCCGGTCAGTTCTTCAGTATGAAATTAGTTCACTAACCACTTTGCTTATCAGACGCCTAGTTTAAAAAAAAGGACAAGTAACAATCAAAATACAGTCCATACACTTGATGTCTTCTCTACTTGCCTGTCAGATGCATAATTAATCTGAACAGCGTGGCCTATCTGTATGTGGAACATTCATGAAGTTGTTTTTTTTTGTGTTTTGCATGTTTGCTCTGAAATCTATAAGTTCATCAAGGGCAACCTTTGTTTTCCGGGTTTGCTCTGAAATCTGTCAATTCATCAAGAACAACCTTTGTGTTTTTCCATGTTTATTCTGAAATCTATCAGTTCATCAAGAACAACCTTTGTGGTTTTCCATGTTTGCTCTGAAATCTATCAGTTCATCAAGAACAACCTTTGTGGTTTTCCATGTTTGCTCTGAAATCTATCAGTTCATCAAGAACAACCTTTGTGTTTTCCTTGTTTGCTCTGAAATCTATCAGTTCATCAAGAACAACCTTTGTATTTTCCTTGTTTGCTCTGAAATCTATCAAATCATCAAGGACAATATTTATGTTTTACATGTTTGCTCTGAAATCTATCAGTTCATCAGGAACAACCTTTGTGGTTTTCCATGTTTGCTCTGAAATCTATCAGCTCATCAAGAACAACCTTTGTGTTTTTCCATGTTTACTCTGAAATCTGTCAACTACAAAATAAAACAAAACAAAAAGTTACTAAGTTGTAAATATTTCAGCATTTTTTATGACTGTAAAGTCAAGTCTAGATAAAGCGAAAGTCTTCAGCCAGCTCAACTACAGAAACCCACCAAGAAAACTTACAAACTTTACTTTATCCTTCCTCTTGTACAGTGAAGTGTCGGCGGGAGATGCAGATGGCATTTTTGACCCATATAAGTGGTCTCTGTGATGTTCATACCATACTTCATAAGTGTTTCCATAACTCCATCTATCCATCCTTTCCGGGGTCTTCCTCTTGATCTACAGAGTATGTCCTGTAGTTCTTTGATTGAAGACCCTTGTAGGCTGTATATACGAATGAATCATTCTCATTCAGTTGGCGAACCACTTAGTTCTTTGTTTCTCTGTGTATTGTGTGTATTCTTTAAGAAAAGAATCAAACGCTTCCTTTCTTTAATATCTTGAACATTAGCAAAGTAATGTGGAAGGGTTGACAAAAAAAAACTTATTCTTGGGGCCCAACTAAAAGATCAAATTTTGTGTTCGGCGCTGACTTCGTAAAGCATACAATAGTTCTTCGGCGCGTGCTACTAAAGCGATTGGCAAAGCAGAGATAACAATGATGATGATGATGATGATGATGGTGGTGGTGGTGATGGTGATGATGATGATGATGATGATGATGGTGGTGGTGGTGGTGGTGATGATGATGATGATGATGACGGTGGTGGTGGTGATGGTGATGATGATGGTGGTGGTGGTGGTGGTGATGGTGGTGATGATGATGATGATGATGATGGTGGTGGTGGTGGTGGTGGTGGTGATGGTGGTGATGATGATGATGATGATGATGATGATGGTGGTGGTGGTGATGGTGGTGGTGTTGATGGTGATATTGGTGGTGGTGTTGATGGTGATACTGGTGGTGGTGGTGGTGGTGTTGATGGTGATACTGGTGGTGGTGGTGGTGGTGTTGATGGTGATACGGGTGGTGGTGGTGTTGATGGTGATACTGGTGGTGGTGTTGATGGTGATACTGGTGGTGGTGGTGGTGTTGATGGTGATACTGGTGGTGTTGTTGATGGTGATACTGGTGGTGGTGTTGATGGTGATACTGGTGATGGTGGTGATGATGATGGTGGTGGTGGTGGTGCTGCTGCTGCTGCTGCTGCTGCTGTCGATGATGATGATGTTGACAACTACGACTAAGTTTACTTAACCAAGTTTAGGCAGCGAAGTATTTTAAGAAAGTTTACATTATTTGGTTCAATATGGTGATGTAAAATGTTGGGTTACATGTTACAATCTCTGTGCCTGAGCAATGAAATGTGAACTTCCTTAAACATCTCGTGACATTTGTCAACATTTACCCTGCAACGGAGTGTACTGTAAATTATTGAAAGGAAAGTGTTTGCATTCTGCACGTGGAATCTATGTTCGTCGTGCTATGCCTGTTATCCGTGCTGTATTGAGTATGCAACATATTCTCAGAGTTCATTATCCAATCGTCTTGTCGTATCACATTTCTCCGATCTATTTAACTGTGAATCTGTTTCTAGATTTGTATTTTAGAGTAGTTACTTCGTTTCATCGCTGTGTTTAGATACAACGAGACGGCCACGCTCTATACTGTACTATAGAAGATCCGTCTTAAAACTGAACTGATAGCAGACGAGGTCCGAGACACAACATAGGTGTCTGCGGCTGTATTGAGGCTGGTAATGCCTAGGTAAACCTCAGATTCAATTTGTTTCCCCATCACTGGCAAAATGTACTGTATTTTTTTTTCCTAAGTATTTTTTTTTCAAACTTTTCATCGCCATTCCTGGCTACTTCATATTTCAGATCACAGAGTTACTTGCATAAATCACATTTCAGGTCAGATCAAAGATTCAGTAGCATAAATCATATTTCAAATCAGGTCAAAGATTCAATAACATAAATCAAATTTCATGTCAAGTAAAAAAATCAGTAACATAAATCACATTTTAGGTAAGAGATTTATTAACATAAATCACATTTCAGGTCATATATTTGGTAGCACAGATCACATTTCAAGTCACATATTTAGTAGCGTAAATCGTATTTCGATCACATATTTAGCAGTATAAAAATATTGCAGGCCTTATTTTAGTAGCATAAACCACACTTCGGGTCATATATTCAGTAGTACAAGTCACATTTAGGGTTGCAGATCTAGTAGTATAAATCAAAGTAAGAATTTGTCAGCTGACATACCATGAACCTTCACATGTTTTTTAATTGAAAATATCACACTTAATACGAAGTCGACAGCGCAGTTACGGACTATTAGTGGACAATTTGTGGTCCTTAGACAACAGTGTGAGGACCACTGCCTCAGAAACGTTTGGGAACCACTGTTTTATAATATTTGTTACATACTTCTGTATGCGGCCTGGTTAGCTGAGTGGTTAGGCGCTCTGTTTACTAATCTGGTGGTACCAGATTGAGTCCCGGCAGTGGAATTTTTTTCTGGTTCATTCATTTGCATGTCCCTTGCGGAACTTTGCCTCCCTAACAGCACTCCTGTAGGCTTCTCGGTTGCGAGCAAAATGGCATGCTGCTGATGCATCCGTTTGCAGATCATCAACGATGTCTTTCAGCCATCTTCGCCTTGGTCTTCCTCTCTTTCTTTTCCCATTATGCTCCCTTCCAAGACAGTTTTCTCTAGATTATCATGACTTTTAATGTGTCCAAAATATTTCAGTTTTCTGTTAATCCTCTTTACTAGCCAGCCTTCTTCAGTATTAAGCTCTTGTAGTATAGATATATTTGTTCTTTTCTGTGTCCCTGATCTTTGAAGAACTCTTCTGTAGCATTTACATTCAACGGCATTTATGTGTTTCTCAACTGTTTTGTTAAGTGTCCAGGTCTCACAGGCATACTTTGCGATGGGAAAGATGCATGCCCTTATAAATCTTATTTTTGTGGTTCTGTCTGCTCCTCTCCACAGATTCTTTAGTTGTTTTACTTTCTGAAGAGCGATAGATGTTCTCCTTTTAATTTCCCTCGTTGTATCTCCATTATTAGTTAGTAGTGATCCAAGATATTCAAAACTCTCCACTTATTCCAGTTTTTCCTCATTGATACATATTTCAGCTGCCTTATTTCTTTTGTTAGTTGTCATCAATTTAGTTTTCTTCGCATTAAGATAGAGGTTTTGCTCTTCGCTGTTCTTATGGACTGACATAATTAGTTTTCCCATTCCTTTTTGTGTTGTGGACAGTAATGCTGTGTCATCAGCACGTCTAATCTCTGGTATTTCATAACATCCAATTGTTATGGCATCGTAATATTCTTTGTCTACATCTTCTCTAACATTCCTCATTATATTTTCAGTACACAAATTAAAAATAAGTAAGGCGACAATCTGCACCCCTGACGGACCCGTTGTTTTATGTCAAACCAAGTTGTTGATTCACCATTTATTCTTACTACTACTTGTTGGTCTACATACATCAGTGATGTTAATTGTATCAAATGTGTTGGAAATCCCATTTTTTCCATTATTTCCCAAAGTTTCTGGTGTTGTACACAATCAAATGCATTTGAGTAGTCTATAAAGGCTAAATATAGATTCACATTAAACTTTCTACATTTCTCTATTATTAATCTTATATTGAATATATGATCTCATGATCATCTTCCTTGGCTGAAACCAGCTTGGACCATATTGACGTCTTCTTCTATTTTCTTACGAAGTCTGCCCATTATGATTTTTAACAGAATTTTACTGGCATGACTAATCAGGGCAACAGTTCTGTAGTTTGTGCATAATTTCAGGTTACCCTTTTCTTGGCAGTGGTATGAATATACTTCTTTTCCATTCTTTTGGCCAAATACCAGAATGCCTTATAGTTTTACATAGTGCATGATAGAATGTTGCACATTCCTTTCCTCCTACTTTAATACATTTTTTTCTGGTACACACTGAAAAAGGCCCCCGCGGTTCACCCAACCTCTAAAAATGGGTACCAGAGAAATCTGGTAAGGTCGAGCGGCCATGCGTGATACTGACCATGTCACACTTTCATGTGCCGAAGGTCATTGAAAATACAGGCCTAACACCGTATTCCCCAATATGCCGTAACGGCATGGGAACTGGAATTTTACATTTTTTTTACACACTTCCGTAGAACTACAATTCACTTGTTTCCGGTTTCTTTTATCATGTGTTTATTTATTGTCAAAGTCTCACAAATATAAAGTAACATCGGTTGTGTGTAGCACTAAAATACTCTTTATTTCATTGTTGCTATCTTTCTTTTTGCCGTAAACGTGGCACTACTGTCCTTTTCCATTCTTAACTTGATTTTTAGTCATATTAGACACATTTCTGTTTTCTACTTCTGGAGGAAGACACATTCAGATAAGTTCTTCGTTTTTTTTGTTTGTCTCGTTGTGCATGTAATCCTCGAAAAAGGCTCACACCGAAATATCGGATGTTGTATGTTTTTCATTTATACATTCTCATACTTTCTATTCGTTTTTTTTCTCACCTTACTCACTCCGTCCCTCACTTTGTAAAACTGCACCATACACCTCTATCTACCTTTTTTAAAAAAAAAATTTTAGTCCAACTTTTGCAATTTTGTTCCGAGATGGGTGAATTTATCTACTACCAGCGAGCGTGAATTGGGAAACTAAATCCATTTAGAGGCACTTCCACGGTGACAGTGGATTTCAGAGTCACGTGATCTACGGCGATATCCGTTAGTGAAGAGAGAGAAAGGTGGATTCTACGACATTTTTTTTACGTCTACTCATGAAAACAGAAACGCCCTGCGTGTAACAGGATATGTCACAATGATCTCGTGTGCGCACGCATTTTTTTTTTTTTTTGGTGTGTGCTTTTAATTCTAACACTGGTCACCAAAGATAAAGAAAAAAAAGATGAACAAAAGAAAACAAAAAGCTTCTTAGACACGGCCGTGCCTCTGATACGAACACAGAATAGAAAAATAAGGGGAGGTTATTAGTTGCGAAGAAATCAACCGGAAATGCCTGGACTTGAGTATCTTTTCCTGCCTTTTCTCCATCAGATGTCATCCGGAGGCCTTTATTTCCTGTAGGAGTCACGCCGGAAGGACCAATTCGAAATCTTTAATTGTCCAAGCCTGATTGATTTAGAAGTCCTGGACAGTGTTAACATTGATTAAGAGTCGATATCGTCCGGCTGGGATGGGCTAGAGACAGGGAGATAGTTATGTGAAATCTTTCGAGTGGGCGGAGCAAAAGGAGGGGCAGGCGACTGGACCGTATTTTAGTCACGATTAAATGTTGGAATTGTGGAGAGAGAGAGTGAGAGGGGGGGGGGGGGAGTGAGAGAATTATATCTTTGTCCTGGACGCGGGGAAAATCTACTGGCATTTTAACTGAAATTATGAAATGAAAGAACGATGATGGAAATAATGAAAATAGAAACATGCGGAGAGATTTCGAAGGACTATTTGTACACCTATATGAAAAAAAAAATAATAGAAAAATACTACAACGTGGAAAAGTGGAAATCAGTAAGACACACATCCATTTCATATAAAGCAATTAAAAATGCGAACGGGAAGGAAATGAATGACAGAAAAATTACATGATGAATTAATTAATGAATTATTACCAGTGTATTATTAATGAGTTTTGCTTCAGAGAGAGACCTTTATAGTTTTATGCACAAATGTAAATACAAATGTAAATGTATTTATTCGGTTGATTGTTTAATGGACGCTACCAAAAGTATTACAAACGAGTGGTGATTGATAAGTTCTCGGGCTAATGTACAAATACTTGAAACACACAGTTGATGTTAGGTGCATTTGTAGATCAGGTTAATGTAAGATTAAGCACCAAGTTTCAAGAAATTAACAGTAACTATTTTTTTACAGGCTACTGTAGTGGTAAGGGGTGGCAGAAATTGAGAAAATGGATACAATTTCTCATCGAGCAGTCATTTGCTACCTCTGCATCAAGGGCTTATCATCGAAGGAGATCCATGAGGATATGGTGGAGACTCTAGGGGAGAGTGCCCTTTCTTACAGCACAGTGAAGAAGTGGGCAGCTCAGTTCAAACATGGAAGGGAGAGTCTGGAAGATGATCCCACCCAGGAAGACCAAAACTGTAGCCACCGATGAAGCCACCGACAGAATCCATGACATGATAATGGAGGATCGACAACTAACTGAGCGGTACATTGCTACTGAGTTGGGCATTCCCAGGAACGTGTTCATGCCATTATTCACAATGATCTTCAAATGACAAAGGTCTCGGCTCGATGGATCCCGAAACTTCTTGGAGGTGATCACAACATGTCAACAGACAATCTTGGCCATTTTTCTGCAGATCCTGAAAAGTTTCTTCAGCAGTCTGTGACTATGGATGAGACTTGGGTTCATCATTTTCAATCAGAAACCAAAGAACAGTCAAACCAGTGGAAACATCATGGATCCTCACTTCCAAAGAAAGCAAGGGTGGTTCTGTCTGCAAGCAAAGTGATGGTTTCCATCTTTTGGGATTCAGAAGGTGTGCTATTGGTAGACTATCTTCGAAAGGGCAGAATGGTCACCGGGGCCTATTACGCTAATCTTGCGAATCAACTGCTGGTCAAATTGAAGGAAAAGCGTCGAGGAAAATTGATGAGAGGAGTCATCTTTCAGCAGACAATGCACCAGTTCACAAGTCGGTAGTGGCAATGGCTGCCATTCATGAATGCGGCTCCCAGCTTCTTGAACAACCTTCTTATTCCCCAGATTTGGCCCCTTCGGACTATTACCTGTTTATCAAACTCAAAAAGGAGCTCAGTGGTCGCAAATCTGCTTCAGATAGTGACGTCATTCATGCTGTATACCACTTTCTACTGGCACAAGATGCTGACTTTTAGAAAGAAGGGATCTGTATGCTTCAGGATCGCTGGACTAACTGCATAAACTTGTAAGGGGACTCTGTTGAGAAATAACCCCAAAAAAGTTGTTCACTAATAATCCGTTGTAAATTATGCCGAGAACTTATCAATCACCTGTCGTATATCTTTTCCCTTCAGAACGTATTCACTTATCGTCTTAGTCCGCATTTTCTTTTCGTTTTAGTGTACATTTTTTTTTCCTTTTGAGTATACAATCTCTTGTCGTTTTAGGATTGTATCTTATATATATATATATATATATATATATATATATATATATATATTATACAGTCTCTTTTTGTGATATTGTCGTTTCTCCTCCATCAAGTGTATTGGAGAGATCTGTTTGCAACGCATACATTTTAGAAGAAGAGATTAATTAGAAAATATATGCTTGTTCCCTCCCCCCCCCTCAACTCTCCATAGGTTTGAGACATGAAATCGTTTGCGATTGTCGCCCTTGCTTCACTTTCGCTTCACTGCATCTTCCACGCAGTGGCTGTAGGAGCAACCAGGTGAGCATTTATACTTGTCTTTCTTGTTCTCCTAATTTCGACGTAAGCAAGACGTCGGCAGTGATCTTGAAGATATCTAGTACATTAGAAGTCGATAATAGCTGCAAAGAAAAAAAAAAGGAAAAGATAACCTCATAGCTATAGAGTAGAAAAAAATTAACCAGGTCATAAAGGTCACGGGACCTGCACGAAAAGATAGGAAATGACGATATTTTAAAAAAAAAGATAACAATTGGAATTGGTAGTCATTATGAATAATATATAGGCCATAGATTCTTGGCCCCCTCCCCCTGTATTGACCAACGAATGACTGAAGTGTGTGTGTGTGTGTGGGGGGGGGGGGGAGGAGGGGACCCGCAAGGATTACAGAAAACATAAAAAATAAAGAAAGGATTTCTTTTTTAAATCACACAACTAGGGTAAAAAAAAAGGTCATCAAAACCAAAATGAAGCACTAGAAAAAAAAAAGATTAACAAACAATATAACAGAACACGAGGATAATAACTGCATATTCAGAAGTAGAGAACTTGACTGAAAGAAGTCTGAAGTATGAACATTTCGTGGATAAGGTCCGATAGTTTGACCACGTTGTAGTGTGGGCTCTGTGAGAGTGCAGGTAACTATTTTAAGGCGCTCCGAGATTAAATACCACTGAGAATATTATTTTGCTGAACATTTTAGAAGAAATATCTTTATTATTTATCTGAACATTTTAAATGAAATATCACTGAGAATACTGTATTATGTTTCTGAACATTTTAGATTTAAATATTGTTAAGAGTACTGTATTATTTTTTCTGAACAATTTAAATTTAAATACCGTTAAGAATGCTGCATTATTTTGCTGAACATTTTAAGTTAAATATCATTAACTGTACTGTATTACTGCCTAAGCCTCCATTACCGTACTGCAGTATTTTTCGTTGTCTAAGGGTGTCTGAGCGGCGAAGTGGTTAGTGCAATGGTCTCTCATGGCGAAGGTCGGGGGTTCGAATCTGGCCGGAGGCGCCCCAGTCACCCAGCTGTAGAAATGGGTACCAAATTTCTTCTGGAGTTGGGGAAGGAAAGGCGGCCAGGCGTGATAATGACCAAATCCCCCCTCTAGTGTGCTGACAGGTCAAGGAAAATATGGGCACAAACACCATATCCCCGATGTGCCCCCACAAGGCATGAGAGGATTACCTTTAACTTTTTAACTTTTAAAAAAATTCTTAAGTATCAAGGGCGATCAAAGCTTTCTTAATAATATAAAATATACATACGATAAACTTCAGCTGGAAGGCATGAGCAAGTATTATGTATAAGATTTTACCGTTACATGCATGCGGGGCCTGTTACCAAAAAAAAAAATTATATAAATGTTGTACACAGAAATATTCACTCGTGCATCACGTATATATATATATATATATATATATATATATATATATATATATATATATATATATATATATATATATATATATATATATACAATTTTGACATAACTGAAGCTGCCAAAAATAAAAATAAAATGGATGAAAAGAGATATATTGAAAATAACAATGTAAAAAAAGGGAGCTCCGCCAGCGTCTTTTTCGCTGACCGCATATCATATGTCAGGGAGGCCGCATATAGGTCGCGAGCCGCCGTTAACCACCCCTGATATATATATATATATATATATAAAATATATATATAAAAAATTATAATTTATAAACTTGAAAATGTCTGTCAACTCTTGTTGCCGGTTTTTAATTAACTGGGATGTTTGTGCTAATGGTTAGTTTACAGGCGCCTCTTTCGCACATTTCTTCTGGAAGGGACGGTTATTATGAAAGCTGACGTCTGTGTTCCTGTAAGATGACCAGGCCCTAGGAGGGTAGTTGGGCGGGAGGGACCCGGGGATGGGGTGGCGGGTGAAGCCGATGCACCGCTCTCGAGTCTGGAGGGTTTTCCCTGTTTTACAAGCCTGTGCTTGAAGGGCTTCGGGTGCCCTAAGCAGATGGAACAATTTTTTTGTTTTATATGTAGGAACCAACGAGGCTTTCGTACGGTAAAGTAAGAGAACACGGTTTTGTTATCGTAGACACGCACGTTAGTGAGACGTGAGAGAAAGAAAAAATCACAAGAGAATTAATTACATGGAATTCGAACCACGGACTCCGGTAAGACGAACAGCCGTCTAGCCACGAGAGAACAGGAGATCGTGGTTCGAATCCTAGGTAATTCTCTTGTGATTTTTCTTTCTCTCACGTCTCACTAAAGTGCTTTGTCTAAGATTTTTCCGAGGTCAAATCCTACAAAACTGTGTTCTCCTACTTTAGTAGATTCATTCATTCATATGCATGTCCTTTGCGGAACTTTGCCTCCCTAACAGCACTCCTGTAGGCCTCTCGGTTGTGAGCAAGATGGCCTGCTGCTGATGCATCCATTTGCAGATCATCAACGATGTCTTGCAGCCATCTTCGCCCTGGTCTTCCTCTCTTTCTTTTTCCCATTATGTACTCTTCCAATACGGTCTTCTCTATATTATCATGACGTTTAATGTGTCCAAAATATTTAACTTTTCTCTCTTTAATCCTCTTTACTAGCCAGCCTTCTTCAATATTAAGCTCTTGTAAATGCTATAGAAGAGTTCTCCAAATATCGTGGACACAAAAAAGAACAAATATATCTATACTACAAGAGCTTAATATTGAAGAAGGCTGGCTAGTAAAGAGGATTAAAGAGAGAAAACTTAAATATTTTGGCCACATTAAACGTCATGATACTTTAGAGAAGACCGTATTGGAAGGATACATAATGGGAAAAAGAAAAAGAGGAAGACCGAAACGAAGATGGCTGCAAGACATCGTTGATGATCTGGAAATGGATGCATCAGCAGCAGGCCATCTTGCTCACAACCGAGAGGCCTACAGGAGTGCTGTTTGGGAGGCAAAGTTCCGCAAGGGACAAGCAAAGGAATGAATGAATGAGTATGGATATATTTGTTCTTTTTTGTGTCCACCATATTTGGAGAACTCTTCTGTAGCATTTACATTCAAAGGCTTTTTATGTGTTTCTCAGCTGTTTTGTTAAGTGTCCAGGTCTCACAGACATATGTTGCGATGGGAAAGATGCATGCCCTTATAAATCTTATTTTTGTGGTTCTGTCTGCTCCTCTCCACAGATTCTTTAGTTGTTTTACTTTCTGAAGAGCGATAGATGTCCTCCTTTCAATTTCCCTCATTGTATCTCCATTATTAGTTAGTAGTGATCCAAGATATTCAAAACTTTCCACTTATTCCAGTTTTTCCTCATTGATACATATTTCAGCTGCCTTATTTGTTTTGTTAGTTGTCATCAATTTAGTTTTCTTCGCATTAAGATAGAGGTTTTGCTCTTCGCTGTTCTTATGGACTGACATAATTAGTTTTCCCATTCCTTTTTGTGTTGTGGACAGTAATGCTGTGTCATCAGCACGTCTAATCTCTGGTATTTCATAACATCCAATTGTTATGGCATCGTAATATTCTCTGTCTACATCTTCTCTAACATTCCGCATTATATTTTCAGTATACAAGTTAAATAAGTAAGGCCACAATATGCACCCCTGACGGACCCCTTGTTTTATGTCAAACCAAGTTGTTGTTTCACTATTTATTCTTACTGCTGTTTGTTGGTCTAGATACAGCAGTGGTATTAATTGTATTAAATGTGTTGGAAATCACATTTTTTCCATTATTTCCAAAAGTTTCTAGTGTTGTACACAATCAAATGCCTTTAAGTAGTCTATAAAAGATAAATATAGGTTTACATTAAACTTTCTACATTTCTCTATTATTAATCATATATTGAATATATGATCTCTTGATCCTCTTCCTTGGCTGAAACCAGCTTGGACCATATTGACTTCTTCTTCTGTTTTCTTACGAAGTCTGCCCAATATGATTTTTAACAGAATTTTACTGGCATGACTAATCAGGCAACAGTTCTGTAGTTTATACATAATTTCAGGTTACTCTTTTTTGGCAGTGGTATGAACACAGTTCTTTTCCATTCTTTTGGCCAAATACCTGAATACCATATCTTTTTACATAGTGCATGATAGATTGTTACACATTCCTTTTCTCCTGCTTTAATAAATTCAGCTGTTGTCTCATCATATACTGATGATTTACCATTTTTCAAATTCTTTATTGCCCATAAAATTTCTTCTATTGTTGGTTCGGGTTCTTTCTTCTCCAATAATAATTCACACTATTGATTTCTGCTTCCACAGTCGGTTGTTTCATACATTACTCTACAATATTCCTTCCATCTTTCGAGGATTTACTCTGTCTCTATCTAGGTATTCCCCATCTCATCACAAATTACATTTAGCTTAGGTGTGACATTTCTCGTCAATGTCTTCATTTCTTTAAACATTTCACTATCTCTTCCACACTTCTGAAGTTCTTCTATTCTTTCACAACAATCTTGTATGTACTGTTTTTGTCTTTTCTTATGTTTCTTCGTACTTCTTTTGTTAAAGTTTTATATTCCTCTTTGTTGTTGTTTGTCACTCTCCATTGCGTCTTCATTTCTCTAGGTTGTTTTATCAGTTCTAGTGTACCTGCTGTAATCCATCCATTCTTTTGTGTTTTCTTTACTGGAACCATGTCTTTAGCTGTTGTTATTAAGATATCTTTGGCCTGCGTAGCCATTTCATCTGGTGTCATCTAATCCTGTACAGCCATCAGGATTTCGAAACGGTTCTTCACTTCTATACTATATTGTTCTGGTATTGTGTAAGATCAAAGCGGAGTGGTCTTGATCCCGTAACTTTAGTAAATAGGAAACCGATATACCGAGACGGGATGAGGCAGTTTAGTGCCGACTTAGAAAACCATATCTCTGAAAAGGCCCTGAATAACAGTTTTGTTAACTCGATCACTTCGGCCATGAAGAACTTTTCACCTTCGTGTGACCAGGTTTTCGTCCGCGTCGTATGCCAACTTTTCTCCTGTTCAGTTTACATTAAAGCTATACAGTGACTTGTCTCTGTTCAAATCTGGCAATCAATGACTCGTAGATGGCATGATAGCGCCAGTGCTGGGGAATCTGCCTCACCTCCCCGTTGGCACCCCCCCTCCCCCCAGTAACTGGCCTAGCCTGGGTAACGAGGAAAGGATCGCTACAATCCTCACATTGCGGTGGAGTCTGATAAAAAAAGCATTGCACATATCATGACTTTTTAGCTGTAGTCAGGGACTGAAAAAAAATAGCCGTCATAACCCACTCCGAATCCGATATGATGTTGTGCTTCAACACCTTCACCGCATCGGCTGCAAAGAACATCACGCTGGAAGTTCAAGGGAGATTGAAGAAGAAGAAGAAGAAGATGATGATGATGATGATGATGATGATAAAAGAAGAAGAAGAAGAGACATTATAACAAAGTAAAATCAGTTTTCTTGGTTCATTTACAGGACTGGCTCGAGCAGCGACCCGTTGGTAGACTTTGACAGCCTGAACCGTCTTCTTGAGACATTAGATTTTCATCTTCAAGATTTTCAGTACGTATAGACTTGTACGCTCAGGCCGTCTACGTATAGACCTGTACATTAAACATAAAACATTGTACATAAAACAGGTGAGAAACACATAAATGCCTTTGAATGTAAATGCTACAGAAGAGTTCTCCAAATATCGTGGACACAAAAAAGAACAAATGTATCTATACTACAAGAACTTAATATTGAAGAAGGCTGGCTAGTAAACAGGATTAAAGAGAGAAAACTTAAATATTTTGGACACATTAAACGTCATAATAATTTACAGAAGACCGTCTTGGAAGGATACCTAATGAGAAAAAGAGAGGAAGACCAAAACGAAGGTGGCTATAAGACATCGTTGACCATCTGCAAATGGATGCATCAACATCAGGGCATCTTGCGCACAACCGAGAGGTCTACAGGAGTGCTGTTAGGGAGGCAAAATTCCGCAACGGACATGCAAATGAATGAATGATAGACTTGTACGCTCAGGCCGTCCTAAGTGTTGTTTGTTTAGTTTTCGAAGTGCATCAGTATCAGATTTATAACAGACACAAGCAGGATATAAATAGTCAGAAATCTGAGCTATTTAAAACTCTTCGTGTATTGATGTTGAGATATATTTTCACAAAATAATTTGATTTTCATTTTTCAAACTATTAAATTTTATGGGAAAAAACCCTGTGGAACGTATATGAATACTGACTGATGTGAAGTCCCGGTTAAAAGAAGATTAACTTACCATAACTGGAAGTGGACTTTCTGTGTAAACACAATACAAGAAAAGTAAACTTGCCACAACAGGAAATGAGCTTCCTACCAATGTTACCACTAAGCTGAGCAGCAACATGGCAGTGCACACACACAAACGCACACACAATCATGTCGCGTACGAAATGTTATCTAAAGCGTCAAAAATAATAACACTGCTGCTTTTATTTTTCAGTTTTCTTATGTTACTCTGTGCTATGGCATGGCTGAAGAAAATATGATAGCCCTATATGAGTTTGTTATAGTGATTTCTTTTGCTTTTAGTATATCTTTTTCTGCGAGAAATTTAAACTGTACTCTATAGTTTGACATTATAATGAAAATCTGCACACAAAGTATGTTTGATAATATATTTGCACACGGTTTGAACATTTTGCATACGAAACGCAAAAGCTTAGAGGACGCAATGCTTCCTATACAAATCCAGTACAAGAAAATTAACTTATCATAACGAGAAATGGACTTCCTACATAAATCAAATACACAAAATTGACTTCCCATAACTGAAATTGAACTTCCTGCATAAATGCAATACCTGAAAATTAACTCACCATAATGAAAAATTCCGTAAACAGCTAAATGAAGAGATCAGTTCAGTTCATCACAAACTTGGTTGGATAAGAATGATAATAAAATGTCCATTTCTTTTTTTATTCGTGCAGAAAGCGAACATGTAGACTCGGTCTGCACAACCACAACTGCGCTTTCTTGGACATGGAAAGGCTGAAAAATGCTGGCAGCTTTCTCAGGTCTGGAGAAAGCCCAGGAAAGAGAGATGCCGGGTTGGATTACAGCGTCCCTGGTAACGGCATGACGGCAGATGAATTCCGTGCCGCTACAGCGTAGGTGTCTCTGTACCTCCTTTGTGCATGCACGCTTTATAATAGGATTTTAGTGGTCTTGTTCTTTCTGTCTGTACTGTTGGTGTGTACAGTGTGTTAATAGGGCTTTACTTAGGCCGTATCGTATCGCAGTGATCACGTTACGCACGTGAATAACAGGGTAGACTTTCATCTTGATCTTCGTGAGATGAGGTTACTGGACTAGTTATACACAGAATTCCAGCTCTCACTTTCACTTGCTGGATTAATTAAACACTGTTCCAGTCATACTTCTCATTCAGGCTCTTCAAAACCTCACGTTGACGACAACCGGTACAGATAGTCAAGTAAATCCTAGGTAACGGTGACTTGGAACATGGAAGGATGATGATGTTGATGATGAAAATAACATTAAATCCGACTGACGGCTGGTTATACCTGCCATGTGCCCAGTCCATTCATACGTACAACTGCAGTACAGCTATCACGTTCATATGTTCCACGAAGACATCACACCGCACAAAAAACGTCCACAAGGTTACACGTTCAAACCAAAACTGACTTCACGCACTCAGCCTTGCCCCCACAATTCCCTGTCAAGGGTTTTGCATCCCCCGTGACCTTCTCGAAGGATCTCAGCGCGAGAAAATTCAAATCGAAAACCCCATTAATAATGCCCTTACTATCAAGCCAACAGTTTTTACATGAATACTGCTATAGCTTGTCTCAACATAAAAATCAAATCATTACTACTTGTTTCACACGGTCATTAGATTTTCATTTAATTAAGTTACTTTAATATAAATAAATTAAGTTACTTTCGTTTCCATAGGGAAGTTCGCCTACAAAGCCTCTCCTTGCTTACACAGTGCACCTAGCCTTGTTGAATCTAGTTCGTCTCATGTTTGTTTGCTTGCCCTTGTAAAAAAAAAAAAAAAGTACATTAAGGGACATAACCACCGAAGAAAAAAAAACAGAACTCACTCGCACTCGAGCCTTTTCAATAGTTATGTCCCCTGATTTACGATGTGGTTTGGGGTGGTTTCCCCCTCCCCGGGGTATATTGTTATCGTCTCCTCTCAGCTTTTCTTCCAACTTTCCCCTGAAGCATGGGGTTTTTATTGTATTATGTCCCTTGTTTTGTCGGACCTATTTTAGCTGTGTCTGGCTACCGTTTTATATCGTTATTTCTTATTAACCTTAACGCCATGAATGAACAATATTCCTGTCCGCCCAGTTATTTCACATGCTCGTAAATAAATTATCGTCTTAATGTCAATTTCAAATGACTGCAGATTAACTCATATGCTTCCCAATGATTTATTACGTCCGAAGGAAAAAATGCTTTTTATGAACCTCGTTTAGGAACTTTTACCTTTGTGGCTCAATCATAAATACATATTTATATCCTATCGAAGAGAGGCAACTTCAGTAATTTAAGTTTTTTTTTCCTAAATAATTATCTCCCGTAATAGGAGGTTTCGTCCGCTGCTTTCATAACGAAAAGAAAATTTCGGAGTAGTCGCTATTAAACTATAGCAGACACGCTAGAAATCAGACGAAGAATTTGCTAAATAATTGATAACTCCATTATCCTTCGTTTGTTTGTTTTATTTACAGTTCAAGGTTTATCAATGAATTACTGGCAGAGCGCAAAGTTTTCAGAAACCTATACAATATTAATGTGATCTGCATAGATTTATGCGCATGCGTAATTAAGAAAAATGGATAACTTTTTTGCGTAAATGCGGTCGCGCAGTTCTTCCAATCATCATCATGATGTGTCATTGCCTGGAGGCATTCTCCACAGTTTCCGATCTTTCATGTTAACCATCAGTTCTGTTGTTGTGTTTCTCCCATTCCATTTTGTCCAGACATTTAAGATTTTTCTCTGTTGGTCTGCCTCTTCCTTTCCTGTCTCCAATTTTCCCTGTTGTGACGATATTTTCCATTCCTCCTCTTCTCATTACACGGCCAGTGAACTTAAGACTGTTTCTCCCGTAGAGTGTTTATTAAGGTTCCCTTCTCATTACACGGCCAGTGAACTTAAGACTGTTTCTCCCGTAGAGTGTTTATTAAGGTTCCCTTCTCATTGACTTTTCTTAGGGCATTTTTCATTTGTTATTTTAGCTGTCCGTGGCATTCTTAACATTCTTCGTGGGAACCACAGTCCAGTTGCCTCTGGTTGCTTTTGTCAGTGTATATGTTTCGCTCTCCAACGGACTGGTTGGAACCAACCCCCCCCCCCCCCCCCCCACCCGAGCATACTGAAGTTACAGACGCCATATATTCTGCTTTTGTGTATTCAGTCATTTGCATGTCCCTTGCGGAACTTTGCCTTCCTGACAGCTCTCCTGTAGGCCTCTCGGATGTAAGCAAGATGCCCTGCTGCTGATTGCATCCATTCGCATACTGTCAACGATGTTTTGCAGCCATCTTCGCCCTGGTCTTCCTTTCTTTCTTTTCCCCTTTTTCTCTCTTTTATACATATACATAATTAATGTACCCGTACGCAAATGACAATTACAATATAATATAATATAATATAATGTAATATAATGTAATATTATTTGCTTTTAAGACAATGAAAGGTGAAAATTTTGCGGAATTCAAATTTCTGTCCCGAGAACTTTGGAACAGAGAATGAAACTCTCATTTTGACGGAAGCACTGAATGAGCTTGATAAATGTCGCAACGATGTACGCCGTTTCGCATTTCCGTCATTGATTATTTAGAGACGGTAAATTCGATATAAATGTCACTGATTAATTAGGGATGGTAAGTCTGATTTAAGTCTTTTCCTTTTACTGGCACTTAATCATGCGATATATAATCATGTGACACTTAATAACGCGACGCTGAATCAATCGATAATTACTCGGACACTTTCAACATGCCCTAATCCTAACCCTAACCTTAACCTAATCCTAACCCTAACTCTAATCTTAATCCTAACCCTAATCCTAACCATAACCCTAATCCTAACCATAACCCTAATCCTAATACTAACCCTAACCCTAATCCTAACCATAACCCTAACCCTATTGCTAACCCTAACCCTAATCCTAACCATAACCCTAATCCTAACTCTAACTCTAACCTTAATCCTAACCCTAACCCTAATCCTAATACTAACCCTAACCCTAATCCTAACCCTAATCGTAATTCTAAGCCTAATCTTAACCCTAACCTTAAACCTAATCCTAACCTAACTCGAATCCTACCTAACCCTAATCCTAATCCTAAGCCTAATCTTAACCCTAACCTTAAACCTAATCCTAATCCTAACCCTAACCCTAATCCTAATCCTAACCCTAACCCTTACTCTAACTCTAATCCTAATCCTAACCCGAACGATTACGTGTCAGTGATTAAAAGTTTCTTGATTAAGTGTCCATACACGGGGTGTTTTGAAAGTTTGAAAACCCGTAATACAGGGAAAGCAATAATATAGGGAAAGCCGTAATACAGGGAAAATACAAACGTCCGTGTCGCACGTCTATATTTTCCCTGTATTACGGCTTTGGTGTAGAGTGAGTTACAGCATATATTATTGTATTATAGTTTAGTGTACAGTGAGTTACAGCATATATTATTGTATTATAGTTTAGTGTACAGTGAGTTACAGCATATATTATTGTATTATAGTTTAGTGTACAGTGAGTTACAGCATATATTATTGTATTATAGTTTAGTGTACAGTGAGTTACAGCAAATAATACTGTAATACAGTTTAGTGTTCAGTGAAATAAGTATTGAAATGGCTACACACTTCCGTATAGCGAGACTTCTTCTTGATCAGGAACCAAGGTCCTACAGATTACATTAATTCAATGGGAAATCGATGTCCGATGACCCGCATGTCTTCCTCTAGCGTAAATGAAACGTGTGTGGAGGCTATGCTTTTCCATGCTCTGTTTGTCTGTGTTCCGCTAATACGGCGATTCTCAAGTACATTTTCTTCTTCTTCTTCTTCTTGAAACGTCTGTGGAGGCTACGCTTTTCCACGCTCTGTTTATCTGTGTTCCGCTAATACGGCGATTCTCAACTACATTTTCTTCTTCTTCTTCTTCTTCTGTGTTCCAGGTTGTTGGTCACTTCATATCCTGATCCCTGCCGACATGGCAAAGCCCGCAGTCCTCTCCAGATCCAGATAGGAGTTCCAAAGCTTTTGCCCCAGGCTTGTGTCCTATGGCCATGTCTCACGCCTCAGGTCTGCATGGTTTGGGCACTCTTGTAGGATATGTTTTTGGAGTCTGGGCTCCACTGCCACATGGACACTCGTCTGTGTGAGACATTTTGAGTCGATGCAGGTGGCTTAGTAGTCTGCAGTGGCCTGGCCTGACTCGAAAGATGATGGTTTGCTGATGTCTTTGTAGTTGGTGTATTGGATCTGGTTCATTGGTGCATTTCAGTTTCTTTTTTCCACTCAGATCTGCACTGGTTACAGATTATGGTTTTCGCCTTTGGGTAGTTTACTGGATGATTGGTTTGATCTCGATTGCTGCCAGCTTTGGATAGGCTGTCAGCTGTTTCATTCACAGTGGGATGGTACCCATTGTAGGGCCGCGGTTGTTGACAGTATAAGGTGCTTCAGTTCTGTAGTGATTTCCTTTATGTTTGCCTGTGGTTTCTTTGTTAGCTACATCTGTGTTCGCTGTATCTGCCGCTAGATCCCTGCTTTCGGTATTTTTTCTTCTCGGCTTGACACACTCGCATCATCAGAGAGAACAGTCCCGGGTCACGAAGTAGGTTGCCACAGGGAGAAGTAACCCATCAGAAAAAGGAGTAAAAAGGTAAAGGTAATTCTGTCATGCCTTAGAGGCACATAGGGACATGGTGTGAGTGCCCATATTTTCCTTGATCCTGTCAGCACACTAGAGTGTGAAATGATCAGTATCACTCCTGGCCGCCTTTCCTTCCCCAACTCAAGAAGTCGGGTACCCATTTCTACAGCTGGGTGACTGGGGCGTCTCCGGCCGGATTCGAACTCCCGACTTTCGCCATGACAGACCAGTGCACTAACCACTTTTCCACTCAGAAAAAGAGGGGCGGGATTAAAAATAAAAAGATACTAATTTTCTTCTTCTCTTTTTGCTTCAAGAAGATCGTTCTTCTCCTCCTTCTCCTCTATCAAGTAAATAACTGTTGCTTCTGGTTTACACTTTCATATTATAAACCGTCTGAGAATGAGTGGACTGGGTGGGAATACTGGTCGAACAAAAGTCCACATAAGTCAGGACAAATAAAAATAGTTCACTTTTCTATTACTGAGACTGGGTGGGTGATGGTAGAGAATTTGGGGGGGGGGGGGGGGGAAAGGGGTACGCGAGGGGAGGGGGAGAGGAAGTTGTCCCCCAAAGAATTTTCAAGTCCACAATAATTGGATGAAAGTTCTGAAGAAAGTTCCCTATATTCACGACAAAACTCAGAAATATACATTCTTTCTTAAAGCTAGTAAGAAGTAATAAGTGAAAAAAGGGCAGGAGTCAAAGTTCCTTGTTTTTCATACTTTGACACCAATAACTAGCGGTCAACACTAGCAACTAGCGGTCAACACTAACAACTAGCGGTCAACACTAACAACTAGCGGTCAACACTAGCAACTAGCGGTCAACACTAGCAACTAGCGGTCAACACTAACAACTAGCAGTCAACACTAACAACTAGCAGTCAACACTAACAACTAGCGGTCAACACTAACAACTAGCGGTCAACACTAACAACTAGCAGTCAACACTAACAACTAGCGGTCAACACCAACAACTAGCGGTCAACACTAACAACTAGCGGTCAACACTAACAACTAGCAGTCAACACTAGCAACTAGCAGTCAACATCGATGTCCGATGACCCGCATGTCTTCCTCGAGCGTAAATGAAACGTGTGTGGAGGCTATGCTTTTCCATGCTCTGTTTGTCTGTGTTCCGCTAATACGGCGATTCTCAAGTACATTTTCTTCTTCTTCTTCTTCTTGAAACGTCTGTGGAGGCTACGCTTTTCCACGCTCTGTTTATCTGTGTTCCGCTAATACGGCGATTCTCAACTACATTTTCTTCTTCTTCTTCTTCTGTGTTCCAGGTTGTTGGTCACTTCATATCCTGATCCCTGCCGACATGGCAAAGCCCGCAGTCCTCTCCAGATCCAGATAGGAGTTCCAAAGCTTTTGCCCCAGGCTTGTGTCCTATGGCCATGTCTCACGCCTCAGGTCTGCATGGTTTGGGAACTCTTGTAGGATATGTTTTTGGAGTCTGGGCTCCACTGCCACATGGACACTGGTCTGTGTGAGACATTTTGAGTCGATGCAAGTGGCTCAGTAGTCTGCAGTGGCCTGGACTGACTCGAAAGAGGATGGTTTCCTGATGTCTTTGTAGTTGGTGTATTGGATCTGGTTCATTGGTGCATTTCAGTTTCTTTTTTCCACTCAGATCTGCACTGGTTACAGATTATGGTTTTCGCCTCTTGGTAGTTTACTGGATGATTGGTTTGATCTCGATTGCTGCCTGCTTTGGATAGGCTGTCAGCTGTTTCATTGCCAGCTATTCCACAGTGGGATGGTACCCATTGTAGGGCCGCGGTTGTTGACAGTATAAGGTGCTTCAGTTCTGTAGTGATTTCCTTTATGTTTGCCTGTGGTTTCTTTGTTAGCTACATCTGTGTTCGCTGTATCTGCCGCTAGATCCCTGCTTTCGGTATTTTTTCTTCTCGGCTTGACACACTCGCATCATCAGAGAGAACAGCCCCGGGGCACGAAGTAGGTTGCCACAGGGAGAAGTAACCCATCAGAAAAAGGAGTAAAAAGGTAAAGGTAATTCTGTCATGCCTTAGAGGCACATAGGGACATGGTGTGAGTGCCCATATTTTCCTTGATCCTGTCAGCACACTAGAGTGTGAAATGATCAGTATCACTCCTGGCCGCCTTTCCTTCCCCAACTCAAGAAGTCGGGTACCCGACTTTCGCCATGACAGACCAGTACACTAACCACTTTGCCACTCAGAAAAAGAGGGGCGGGATTAAAAATAAAAAGATACTAATTTTCTTCTTCTCTTTTTGCCTCAAGAAGATCGTTCTTCTCCTCCTTCTCCTCTATCAAGTAAATAACTGTTGCTTCTGGTTTACACTTTCATATTATAAACCGTCTGAGAATGAGTGGACTGGGTGGGAATACTGGTCGAACAAAAGTCCACATAAGTCAGGACAAATAAAAATAGTTCACTTTTCTATTACTGAGACTGGGTGGGTGATGGTAGAGAATTTGGGGGGGGGGGGGGGGGAGGGGTACACGAGGGGAGGGGGAGAGGAAGTTGTCCCCCAAAGAATTTTCAAGTCCACAATAATTGGATGAAAGTTCTGAAGAAAGTTCCCTATATTCACGACAAAACTCAGAAATATACATTCTTTCTTAAAGCTAGTAAGAAGTAATAAGTGAAAAAAGGGCAGGAGTCAAAGTTCCTTGTTTTTCATACTTTGACACCAACAACTAGCGGTCAACACTAGCAACTAGCGGTCAACACTAACAACTAGCTGTCAACACTAACAACTAGCGGTCAACACTAGCAACTAGCGGTCAACACTAGCAACTAGCGGTCAACACTAACAACTAGCTGTCAACACTAACAACTAGCTGTCAACACTAACAACTAGCGGTCAACACTAGCAACTAGCGGTCAACACTAACAACTAGCTGTCAACACTAACAACTAGCTGTCAACACTAACAACTAGCTGTCAACACTAACAACTAGCGGTCAACACTAGCAACTAGCGGTCAACACTAACAACTAGCTGTCAACACTAACAACTAGCTGTCAACACTAACAACTAGCTGTCAACACTAACAACTAGCTGTCAACACTAGCAACTAGCTGTCAACACTAACAACTAGCTGTCAACACTAGCAACTAGCGGTCAACACTAACAACTAGCTGTCAACACTAGCAACTAGCGGTCAACACTAACAACTAGCGGTCAACACTAACAACTAGCGGTCAACACTAACAACTAGCGGTCAACACTAACAACTAGCGGTCAACACTAACAACTAGCGGTCAACACTAACAACTAGCGGTCAACACTAACAACTAGCGGTCAACACTAACAACTAGCGGTCAACAATCTTTAGTCTCATCAGCAGCTCATGATATATGAAAGAATTAAGCTTTGCTGTAGATATGATCACGAAAATATGCAATCTCCTTTTTTTTTCCCTCTTCCTTCAACAAAAATTTTGCAATTTCGACATTCACTATAAGCTAAAGGTGAGGATATTGCAATGTAAGCAATATAGGTAGGTATAATCATTTTAACTTTGGTAAATAATTTCTTTCAAAACTGACTCTGTGTTCTGTTTTATTACAGTATAAACACACTATCAGACTTTCATATGAAGGTTTAAGTTTATAAAGCAATGTTCCGCTTTTCATCAAGGGTTCACAACATAGCACAACGTACCGACAGAGTCAGTATGCGTCACTTATGCACATGCGATAGCCTTACCATTAATAAATAAATAATTAATTAATTATGTAAACTGTACACATGCAGTTACAGCACATCCTGTGACCACCAGTGTACCTTCATTTTCTTTCTTCTGACTTGACTCAGAGTGCTAGAAGACCTGCTGGAGCAGAGACGAGCAATCGCCACTCTCAAAAGGCTGCTGATGACGACGAAGAAAGATTTGGATAACATAAAAAATACGTGAGTAGTCTGCCGCGCCGTACTGGTCACTCATTCCATCAGAAAGTGCAGAGTAGCTCTCAGACTTTTCGGCATAATTATCATCAAAAAATATAATCACTATTGTCATTTTCTTCCGCTTTTCAATCTTCGTCTCATTCTTCCTCTTCTATGGCCTGTTTTTTTTTTTTTAGTTTGTCTTCTAAAAAAATTATGGTACAAGGTCCGACAATTAAATAATGAGACTTATTTTATTATGATCAAGACAAAAATGCCATCTATGAAGCAAAGCATCAAATCCAAAGATGCAACCTTCATCTATGATCTGGCAACTTTTCATCGCCGCCCGATAAGCAGACAACAAACAAGCTGCCATTTTGTTGATTTAGTCAGAGGTGCATTGTTACGTAATCACCATGGAGCGAAAAGTTAACATTAAATTCTGTTTAAAACTCGGAAAAAAATGCTATTGAGACAGTTGAATTAATGTGACGAGTTTATGTGGATAATTGTTTATCTCGTGCACAGATATTCAGGTGGTATTCGTGATTCAAAAGTGGTGTGGAAACGATTACAAATGCAATTAGACATGGAAGTCCAATTTCTGTTCGTAATGAGGAACTCATTGCAAAAGTCAGAAAACGGATACAAGAAGATCGCTGTTTGACTGTGAGGAAGGACCATTGCAGATGAATTTGGTGTTAACTGAGAGACCATTCGTAAAATTTTAGTAGAAGATTTGGGCAAGAAACTTGCATTCCGGTTTCTACCACATGCGTTGTCTGATGACCAAAAAACATCAGCGTTTTGAGTACGCAAAAGACAACATCAAAACGTGTCGCAGAAATAAACATTTCTTAAATTTGATTGTTTCAGAGGATGAAACATGGATTTTCCGCTATGATCCCACAACTAAACACCAAAATGTTCAGTGGAAGTCATCATCATCACCAAAAGACAAAAAAATTCGTCTGCAAAAGTCGAAAGTGAGGACAATGTTGGTATGCTTCTACGACGGCAAAGGAGTTCTTCACAAAAAATTTATTCCAGAGGGACAGACTGTCACTGTCAAAGTTTATTTAAGTATTCTGAAACACCTATTTAAAAGGAGTCTCCGAGCCCGACCCGAGTATTCAACACCTGGCAATTATGTCCTTCTTCATGATAATGGACCGGTTCACCGGGCGGTGGTTGTACAGGAATTTTTGGCCCAAAAGCAAGTGTGTGTTCTCAAACATCCAACCTATTCCCCAGATTTGTCTCCCTGCGGTTATTTTCTATTCCGAAAATTTAAAGCTATCAGTGAAATGACGCTTCCTTGAGGATATTGTAATGTAAGCAATATAGGTAGGTATAATCATTTTAACTTTGGTAAATAATTTCTTTCAGAACTGACTCTGCGTTCTGTTTTATTACAGTATAAACACACTATCAGACTTTCATATGAAGGTTTAAGTTTATAAAGCAATGTTCCGCTTTTCATCAAGGGTTCACAACATAACATAACGTACCGACAGAGTCAGTATGCGTCACTTATGCACATGCGATAGCCTTACCATTAATAAATAAATAATTAATTAATTATGTAAACTGTACACATGCAGTTACAGCACATCCTGTGACCACCAGTGTACCTTCATTTTCTTTCTTCTGACTTGACTCAGAGTGCTAGAAGACCTGCTGGAGCAGAGACGAGCAATCGCCACTCTCAAAAGGTTGCTGATGACGACGAAGAAAGATTTGGATAACATAAAAAATACGTGAGTAGTCTGCCGCGCCGTACTGGTCACTCATTCCATCAGAAAGTGCAGAGTAGCTCTCAGACTTTTCGGCATAATTATCATCAAAAAATATAATCACTATTGTCATTTTCTTCCGCTTTTCAATCTTCGTCTCATTCTTCCTCTTCTATGGCCTGTTTTTTTTTTTTTTAGTTTGTCTTCTAAAAAAATTATGGTACAAGGTCCGACAATTAAATAATGAGACTGATTTTATTATGATCAAGACAAAAATGCCATCTATGAAGCAAAGCATCAAATCCAAAGATGCAACCTTCATCTATGATCTGGCAACTTTTCATCGCCGCCCGATAAGCAGACAACAAACAAGCCGCCATTTTGTTGATTTAGTCAGAGGTGCATTGTTACGTAATCAACATGGAGCGAAAAGTTAACATTAAATTCTGTTTAAAACTCGGAAAAAAATGCTATTGAGACAGTTGAATTAATGTGACGAGTTTATGTGGATAATTGTTTATCTCGTGCACAGATATTCAGGTGGTATTCGTGATTCAAAAGTGGTGTGGAAACGATTACAAATGCAATTAGACATGGAAGTCCAATTTCTGTTCGTAATGAGGAACTCATTGCAAAAGTCAGAAAACGGATACAAGAAGATCGCTGTTTGACTGTGAGGACCATTGCAGCTGAATTTGGTGTTAACTGAGAGACCATTCGTAAAATTTTAGTGGAAGTTTTGGGCAAGAAACTTGCATTCCGGTTTCTACCACATGCGTTGTCTGATGACCAAAAAACATCAGCGTTTTGAGTACGCAAAAGACAACATCAAAACGTGTCGCAGAAATAAACATTTCTTAAATTTGATTGTTTCAGAGGATGAAACATGGATTTTCCGCTATGATCCCACAACTAAACACCAAAATGTTCAGTGGAAGTCATCATCATCACCAAAAGACAAAAAAATTCGTCTGCAAAAGTCGAAAGTGAGGACAATGTTGGTATGCTTCTACGACGGCAAAGGAGTTCTTCACAAAAAATTTATTCCAGAGGGACATACTGTCACTGTCAAAGTTTATTTAAGTATTCTGAAACACCTATTTAAAAGGAGTCTCCGAGCCCGACCCGAGTATTCAACACCTGGCAATTATGTCCTTCTTCATGATAATGGACCGGTTCACCGGGCGGTGGTTGTACAGGAATTTTTGGCCCAAAAGCAAGTGTGTGTTCTCAAACATCCAACCTATTCCCCAGATTTGTCTCCCTGCGGTTATTTTCTATTCCGAAAATTTAAAGCTATCAGTGAAATGACGCTTCCTTGACGATACTGATGACATCCAAAGGGCTGTAACATCGAGTTTGTTTAAGGGTCATACCAACAGAAGAACTGCAGAGGTCGTTCCAGTGTTTATTAGATCGTGCCACTCGCTGTATCAATGCACAGGGGGGTTACTTTAAATAAAATACAGGTTATATCTTCAACTGGTGTTTATTTTATTTTTTAATGGAATTAGTCTCATTATTTAATTGTCGGACCTTGGTACTAAAAATCTAAAGATGAAACTGAATATTTTAAAATGTCTTCGTCTTAGTGTAATTTTGTTTTCTTCTAGCGTTAAATTTATATTTAAAGATAAATGGAAAAGATAGTTTTACATTTATCATCATTTTCTGACATTTTATTAGGCAGTTTCTTCTCACTTGAAACATTCAAAATCTTTAAAATAATAACAGTTGTCTTCCCTGAATGAGATGATCACACCAGACACAGCCGCATTTTGTCCATAACAAGAGCGTCTTATACGACTAGCTATGTTCAGCTATTTCTTTAGACAGCGTATAGGAACTAGAGTAAAGCCATCTAGTTCATGCTTCAGACTCAAGAACATATCCTGTGGCCATGTTCTTTCATTACATCTTACATGCTCAAACCTGGACTCTGGAAAAGAGCATGAATGGAAACAAAAGTGTCGTCGGTTGGCATGCATGAATAATTCCTGCTGACGACTGGATTCATGGAGTTGATTTGCTTCCTTCCAGAGCTGGCTCAGCTTATGAAGCTGAACACAGAAGAAGAAGAAGAAGAAGAAGGTAACGACCCAGTGCCGACATTTTCAAAAGTTCCCGAACAAGTTTTGACAAATATTTTTAAGAAGAAAAAAAAAAGTCTTACAGTATAACTCCTAAATATACTTGTCTTGTCTTCCATCTCCCTGGAACCGAGAGCGGATGTTCTTTGCAGCCGATGCTGTGAAGGTGTAGAGGCACAACATCATGTCGGCGTGGGAGTGGGTTATGGCAGCTAAAGCGGGGGGGGGGGGGTGTGTGTGTGTGTGTGTGTGCAATACTTCTTTAGCAGACTCCAGACTCCACCGCCACGGGGAATATGGCGATACTTGCTTCGTTAGCCAGGCTAGGTTTTGTTACCTGGGGGTACCAACACAGAGGTGGGATAGGGTCTTGGTCAGCTCTGGTTAGGCAACCCTGACGCCGGCAGGTCAGCTATGGGTCGCTGACTGCTAAAACGTCTTCGCCCCCCACCCCACCCCGGTACTTAACTCTATATAAAAGACAGTGAAAGTAACCCACAATGAGCAATTCAGACTAAACTATCGCGTGCTGTTTATTCATCATTTGATGGAACGTCTGTTCTATTTGATTCTTATTGTCAGTATTCCAAACGAAAAACATTTATGATTCGATGTTAGAAACACTCAGCATTGTGCAAACAACTGTGGTCCTCGACATTTCAGAAAAAGAGATTGCAGATTTAGACTGGGTGGACATTGCTTAACAGAGTCACTAGACCGGGCTGCTAGTCAGTATTACTATCTCAAGTCACCTGATTCACCTGGTAGGCGTCGCAGACATTTGCAAAGTGTCAGTCACAAGCCGACTTGGTAACAGGGTAACAGTCAAGTTTTTTTCTCTGCAGGTAAGGCCATCCAAGTATAATGTTCAGAGTTATATTATATAGTTCGCCAAGTTTTCCTGTTTTCGGCAAACTTTTCTATCTCGTCAAGTGATTTTATGTCTACAAATTTGGCCTCTCTTAACAATGTCCTCTTTAGAGTTTCACGTGGTCTGCATCTTTTTCTTCGGCATGTTATGTTCCACTTGATAGCTTGTTTTGGGATTCTCTGACTATTTCTTCTCATCACATGACCGACATATGTCCATCTCCTTTTCCTGATCACCCCTGAGACTGGTTATTGTTCAGCCATCTGCCTTATCTCTGCATTGTTCTTGAATTCGTTCCACTTTATACCGAGTATTTTTCAAACGAGTCTAATTTTTTGTCTGTTTATTTAATTGTTTTAAAGCTTTCGCATGCATAGATGAGGGTGGATATTACATTTGAATTGAATAATCTTAGCTTGGTTTTTTTTTTTTGTGTTTATAACTTTTGAATGCGATACGTTGTCAAGATTTTTGCTGCTTTTGCAATTCTAACTTCCTTCCTGGTGTCACCATCCTGTTCTTTGTAGCTGCCGAGGTATGCAAATTGGTGTTCTTCTTCAACAGCTGTTCCTTCTATGCATAATTTTTCCTTCTTGATTAATGAGAAGTTTCATTATTTTTGTTCTTCATATATAGTCCGAACCGTGTGTATTTCTCCTTATACTATTCTCACCACAGCCACACAAAAGCGTTAATTACTTAAACAACAGCCATCACATCTGAAGACCAGCGAGTAAGCGAAAACTCCAGCAACAAAAGTGCAGTGATCTACCGTTGCGCGTCATCAGCGGAGCTCCTGGAGCATTCATCGCACGCTCTGTTGGCAGAACAGTCCAGAAAACCAGCGGTGCCTGCCTAATGACAGCCAGCAGCGCGAGGAAGAAAATCATGGCAGTAACGACGAGGGCATTTACCTGGCTGGAATCACAGGATTACAGCCGTATCTGCGCGCTGTGTGAATCAGTGAGCATAATCGGAAAGGTTCCGATGGGATCGGTGCGCAGGAAATGGCTGGAATCCTTGCAGAAAAAGAAAATAATAAAAAAAAAATCCCAGTGTCAGCTTTATTTTTTTTTCCACGTCAGGCTGCTTTCGGGGGTAATGAGAGAGCTGATATATTGACTAGCTTGACCACCACAGATGATGGCCAACTGATGGATCGTGCTGACATTGTTAACGCTCTCAGAGAGCTGAGGACTTCGAGAGGCGTGACTTGACTTCGCCGTCTCGGATGTAGAGAGTGAATAATAGCATCGCCGTCTCGGATGTAGAGAGTGAATAATAGCATCGCCGTCTCGGAGAGTGAAGAATAGCATCGCCGTCTCGGAGAGTGAAGAATAGCATCGCAAGGACTGGGCGGTAGTCCCGTCGTGTCAACATCGAACGGGCACTTAGACGTTGTGAGCTGAAGGACATATTGAGTAGTAGTCCAGAGTACCTATTAACGTGCAGGGATGACGATCCATCTATAACATAACATAACATAACATAACATAGCATTGCATAACACTGGCCATAAAGCTCCTGCATTGTTGAATTCTACTGTATTTAGTTTTCCGTGCTGTACTGTACAGAAAAGCCTTTACACTGAACTTCCTCCATCAGAATTACTGTTTTAACTGAAAAAAATCAGGACGCCAATATGTTACGGCTGCTGGTTTTCTTCGCTGACGCCAGCATGTTAAATAGTGCTGTCCTGACGCCAGCATGTTATATAGTGTTTCGCTGACGCCAGCATGTTGTATAGTGTTGGGTTGACGCCAGCATGTTATATAGTGTTGCGCTGGCGCCAGTATGTTATATAGTGCTGCAATGACGCCATTCTGTTCTATTACAACATCAAACTGACGCTGTATCAAGATGTCATGACTCATAACAGAAATTTTGCGCGCGTAATTTTGCAAGCGTTTTCACAATAAGCGTAAACTACACCCGCGCAGGTAAAACTGCATATTAAAACTTCTTTGTCCTGTCCAATGATTTGCATGTTTATACGTTTCTTCTGTATGACATCCTTACAGGAATTTTACAACCATTTGAAAACACCCTTGATTATAATCTTCATCGTCATTTTAAAACAATTCTTTCAAATGAAGATTAAAATCACCCACTCTTTATTCACTGTGCACCCAACAACTAAGAATAAAAAGCCATTTAACAAAATTTTTCTCATCTATTTTCAGGTTGCTTTCGTAAATAACCCTAAAACCTTTTGAATGTGCTGCCCCATGTGCAAGTTAAATACGTGCACAGCAAGTCCGATAACTCCACTTTCTTCAGCCATATCCAAGAACCAGACAACAATAGCCAAATCATGGTTTCCTAACAGAACAACTCTCTCTCATCATAGCCACTAGTATACGCCAGCAGATATAACCCCCTCCCCCACTTTTCCCACCCGATGTCTGACTGCAACAGGAAACAGTTCAGTCGCAGCAACACAAACACTCAAAACCATCAAGAAACGAGTCACTGAGAGTGTTATGTTTTAAAGTAAATTTAGCCACACTCTTGTCATGTATTGGACGCCTTTTGTTTTATCAGTCTCTGCATTGTCTTATTACAAATGTATATTGTCTTTCTATAACTTACTAAGAACAGGAAAAAGGAAACACTGACAACAGCAGACATATGAGGGCATGAAACAGCCATGAATTCATGGGAAAATGGACGCTGCCTCAAGAAAACAGTACAGCGGCACATTTAAACAAAGCAAATGAAATATAGAAACAGTTATACGTAATGTCTTCCTTAGTCCCACACAAGAAGTGAAAAAATGAAGGTTATTTAGCATTTTACATTCTTAGCAAGATTTGTATACCATGTGCTCATGTTTTTTCGACAAACACATATTCTGAGGTAATTCTTTAGAAAAAAAGTTTTTTTTTTTTTTTTTGTTCAGTGCGCATGAGGGATGATTTATGTGAATTTCCTGGTGGTTTTGCAAGAACATCAGCGGCTGTGACTCTCTCGCATACACTGGTTAGAAGAAATAGAGATTTAATGTCTTCAGGTTTAGTTGTCGGTAAAAATGAATGCACCAAAAGCAAAGAAATTGTGTTTTCAGGATGCCAGAATTTTATTTTAGTTGTTTAAATTAAGTAGTTTTTTTTCTCTTCTTTACCTAATTTGTCGTCATTCGCCCTGAAAAGGGCCTTGGTTGCGCTGTGTCGTAGTAAATCATCTTTCGGTCCATCACATCCGACGTCGGTTCAAAGTATTTTCCTTTATGGACTGCATCTATCTTCTCATTGTAACACCTTATTCACTTGGCCAGACTATTGTCTGTTTCGAAGAGGCACCATTGGGAGGCTATAAATTCAAGCAAGCAGCCATCACGTCTCGGGCTGCTGTATCATTCAGTTTGAGTAGTGCCTAATCGCCCCCCCCTCCAAGAAGAGGTGCCGTCTTTTACTCCTAGTTTTATTCATCACTACCATCGTTATTGTGGTATCTACTAACTTTGATACTGCTGTATCCAATACCTCTTGCTGTTCTAGGCCTCTTTCACTTTGCTGTTCTCGTTATGAATATTTTCTTTAAAGTGCCTCTTTCATAGAAATTTATTGTGACACAGCACACCAAGTCATGAACAATTTGAGGAGGCACGAGAACTGTGGGCGCAGCACCACACAATCCGAGCAAAGCACGAAGGCAAAAGTGAAATTAATTGTTTTGAAAGCTAACTTGTCTACTAAGAGAACGACCGCCTAGTCTTGATTAAGCAACTGTTTTTTTTTCTTTTTATTAGCAAGTATCCTCTTAGTTTTATAGATCTGTTTAGTCTCTACCTTCCTCCTCCTCCTCCTTTTCTCTGGTCTTTCTGTATCTTTCTCTCTGTGCTCTCTTTTCATATTTCTCTTCCCCCTCTCTATGTGCTCTCTTTTTATCCCTCTATCTCTTCTTTATCTTTTTATCTCTGCCTCTCTCTCTGTCCTTCTCTCTCTTTCTTTCTGTATATCTTTCTATCTCTCTCGCTCTCTCTCTATAACTCTCTCTCTCCCCCTCTCTCTCTCTATCTCTCTCTTTCCTATCTGTGTTTTCTGTCTTCATTTTTGAGTGATCTAACTACCTCGTCTTTGCTTCTTTACCTTACTCCAGTTCTATTATCTAGTAGTAAATTATGCTTTTATTATTGAGAAAATACGTGTTCAGCAAGAGAACTTTGCTAATGCAGCATAAAAATGTATTAAACTAATGTAAGAAACTACATATTTTTTTTTTACTCTGATGTATGATAAATCCACTAAAAAGACCTTTTTCTTGAAACGACCAACTATTTATAGCATGTTTTATTCTTTCATCCGGGGTTTTTTTTTAATCAATAAAACTCCCCTTGTACCCTTTTGTTACATTTCAGGTAAAATTTATCAAACCGTTTGACAGCAGTTACCTCGTGCTTTGCTACCTGCACAAATGAATGGTACTGTATACTGTAAACGATCATTTAATTTCTTTTGATTTTTTAAAAGTCTAGAAATTAAGATATTTTCATACATTAGAAGCTGTTGATGTAAAAGACTGTAAAAGCACATTATGTACCCGTAGAACTATTAATAAACAATATTGGGAAGTAATATCTCGTTTGAAACATTTTTTAAAAAAAAAGTAAAATCAAGGGAATCATCATCATCATCATCATGTGCCGTGCCGACTGGCGTTGGCTATTATGCTTCTCCAGAGTATCCGATCCTTCATGCAGGCCATCAGTTCAGTTGGTGATCTCCTCTCACACCATCCCGTCAGACTGTCCAGTATCATTTCTCTTGGTCTTCCTCTTGATCTTCTTCCTTCCATTTTTCCTGTTGTTATAATATTTTCAATGCCCCCTCTTCTCATTGCATGTCCTATGAAAGTACATTGTCTCTCTCTTATCTTTTTGACAAGGTTTTTTTTTTTGTCTCTCCAGCTCTTCTCATACATTCTTCATTAGTTATTTTTGCTGTCAAGGGCGTTAATATATTAAAAGAACGAAGAGAGATAATCATGACTTTTCTTTCACTTATCGTAAATTATCAGGCCAGTAGTAGACGTGTGGTATCTCTTGTAGTTTTAAGACAAATTATGACAGGATAGACCTTAATTAAGACCTTTGGCACTGGGAAGAAGTTGAATCTGTTTCTTTTATATGTTCCTTTCTTTTCATTTTTGTTTGTATTTATTGTAAACATCCACTGGGACATGCTTAGCATAGAAGTTTCACTATAACTCACTTGAACGATATGGGGTAGTTTTTCATAAGAACAAGTGTAATAACATTCCCAAATGTCAACATGATCATCTCTCATAGTTTTATATGTCGCATACATTCTGAGGAGAACGCATAGTTAAGGCGGCAGCCTCGCATATACATAAACATATAGGCATGGACACATAGGATTAAACCAACTCAAAAGAATTGAAAACATTTTAAATGCTTAAATAATTTATTTATTTGTTCTTTTTTCCCACTGCCTAGCAAGAAGAAGGAAGAGAGACAGAGAGAGAGAGAGAGAGAGAAAGAGAGACAGAAATGAAAGTTTACAAGAGCAGATCAAACAAATTACGTATACCACCTGTCCCCACTAGAATAGAAACAAAATAGAACAGAACACAATATGGCTGTTCTTGTAACAACGGACTGAAGGGCTACCATATTAAAATTATGTTGCATTCTCTTACTCCGCTGTTGGTTTCTACCGTTTTATGTATATATTAAGAGAGAGAGAGAGAGGAAGAGAGAGAAAGATAGAGAGAGAGAGATGAAGAAGAAAAATGAGATACTTAAAGAATTAGAGAAGAAACTATACGTAATAACTATACACTCCTTTACGATGGTATAAAAATAGAAAATACAGTTACATGTGACTATACATTTTGAGGGGAAAAAAAAAGAAAAAAAAAGACACCACGGACAGAAAAGAATATAAATTTTTAACCTTACCACGACAAAAAATAAAATTTTATAATCTTTGACCTAAAAAAAAAATACAAACATCACTAAACCAAGACCAAAGATAAAAAAAAAAAGGTTCCATGAACATAATTCTACATACGTTTAAGCAGTTATTCACAACAGTAATAATTTCAGAGTTTTACAATGAGAAGAAAAACAAAATAAATAAAAGAACTTGAGGCGTGAAGCCAGAATAAAAAGAATAAAGAACAACCGAAATCACGTGGTGTGAAATGAGAGTTGTTCTGCCATTTAGAAAAAAAAAAAAATAGAGCGATTTAAGAAACACGTTGCTATTTATAGCCATGACGTATGAGGGTTGTTCGCAGAAATGAGAGTTCGAAATTTTGTTTTAAATTATGTTCTGTTGGAGACAGCTGTTAACTGTTCTACTCCTGGTCCAAATACTTAGTCTGTTGTCCAGTGTATGTGGGCTGGAATCCTTTGGAGTTGGCCTGCAGTAGGAGGAAAGAAAACATTATTATTATTATTATTATTATTATATTTTTCCATGGATGGATTTCCGAAGAAAACATTATTATTATTATTATTATTATTATATTTTTCCATGGATGGATTTCCGATTTGAGTTTTCAAAGAAAACTCAACTTTCTACAACAGAGTCGTCATGACATGGACACTAATGGCTAAAAAATGAAAGGGAATTCATCACGGCAGAAATGAGATGTTTGAGGAGAATATTAAATGTAAAAGTAGAGACAAAATCAGAAATGATAACATTAGGGAAAAGGCTGGAGTAACATCAGTAATACACTACATCCAGAAACAAGTCATTCTGGTCACGTTACATGGCTACACCAGAAAGTACAACACAGAAAATATTCATGATAAAAACCGTGGGAAACATAAAGACGCAAGAGGCGGAGGGAGGAAAATCTTACATCTTACATCCTTCCCGTGCCGTTAAACACCACACAGAGCTCACGGGGTTGTCTGCCAAGTTTTCCTGTTTTCGGTGAGCTTTTCAATCTCTTCCACTGATTTTATGTCTACAAATTTGGCCTCTCTTAGCAATTTCCTCTTTAGAGTTTCACGTGGTCGCCATCTTTTTTTTTCTTCGGCCTGTTGTGTTCCACTTGATAGCTTAATTTGGGATTCTCTGACTGTTTCTTCTCATCACGTGGCCGACAAATGTCCATCTCCTTTTTCTGATCATCCATGAAACAAGAATTTACAGAAAACTTAAATATCCTGCAACATGAAGCAAATCACAGCGACCTATCAAGGCGTCTATTTTTCACTCAACACTCAAAGGAGACAACACACGACAAGACAAGACGAGAGAGATCATTTACTGAATCGGTAACAGGAATCATTCTTCATCATATGCCCGTGCCGAAAGACATTGCTGATTATATTCTACTGAAGTCATTTAATCTTTTGTTCTACTAAATGTAGGGGTAAAATCAACGTCTCCATAAAATAAGGCACACTGGGGATACAGTGTTACACTTATCTCCACGACCTTCGCCACATGAAAGTGTGATGTGGTCAGTATCACGCCCTGGCCGTATTTACCTTTCCAGATGGTCCCCGGGGCCTTTTTGGTGTGTACCAGATTGTTCTACTATTATTTCTTAATTGCTCTACATTACTTACCAAAAATCCTAAACTGTGGATTCCATTGATGACGTTCAGGAAAGGTCCTTTTCGGCCTTCCCAAAGGTCTCCGCTCTGTAACAGAGTAACAAAATCAAGCGTTGATTTTTGTGTGATTTTTTCCCCCCACTTACATCACATTTTTTGTACGGATTAGCTTTACATAACTGTATGTGTTTCCTGCAGGTTTTGTAAAGTCTTTCACTGTATTTTCACATACAACAAAGCTGTGCTCCCTCTCTCTCTCTCTCTCACTCACACTCACACACTATATCACACCACGTCACAAGCACGTCACACAATACCACACGTGTGGTAATATTACCGATTTCACTATATGTACAATTTTCAGTTACGCACCACCTTCACGTGTATGTCAGCTTCACATAATCACACATGTGCTTTCCTTCAGTTACAAGTGTCCAAGGTATGGTTTGGTTCTACACATTTCAACATACGGTTCCAACAATATGTAAGCACGTCAACATCTCTCATATCACGTAAATATACTTCAACATCCCTTTGTGGCACAGCATGTAAAAAAGTCAACATTCCTGATATCTAAACACGCATAAGTCAACATTCCTCGTGTCACAATAAGTGAACACAACAGAATCCTTCTTCTACGTGAAAATATACGAACACTTGGACATCCCTTAGGTCTGAGCATGTGAATACTTCAGCGTTCTGTCTGTCGCTACCAATATACAACCTTGTATACTGTCTCAGCATTTTGTATGCAGTATTTCTATTACAAGCCAGGATTTACATGCAACGGTGAAGAAAGAAAGAAAGAAAGAAAGAAAAAAAGAAAGAAAGAAAGTTAATGATTTCACCCACACTCTCACACATAACTCTCTCTTTACCTCTTTATCTCTCTCCACCTCTCTCCCTCTCTCTCTTTTCCCCTCACTCTACTTCTCTCTCTCCCTCTCTCTCCACCTCTCTCTACCTTTTCTCTCCGTCTCTCTCCCCTCTCTCTCTCCGTCTCTCTCTCTCCTTCTCTCCCTCTCCCTCCCTCCCTCTTCATCATCTACAAATGCTCACACGCACTCACGCGTACCTGAAAAAGGAACTCTTTGTTAAGACCATATTCTATGCAACCTTTGTTGTAGGACTCAATGTTGCCCATAGCAACGAAAGGAGAAGCGACTTTCTTCTGGAAGCTGACCTTGCCCTTGCCTTCAGAAGCCAACAACTTGTTGATCAACCTGGGGAACGTATTAAGAACTTGAACTAATGTTCATGTGTATCAGGCAGGGTTGTCTCCCCGCCAATAGAACAAATCACGTTAAATTACAGTCTTAGCAAGTAGTTACTGAGAACAGATTTTATGACCAAGACGTGAAATAGGACAAAGTGTGAAGTTGCATTCAGCCGGGACAATGCTCTGGGATCCTGGGGTTTATCCCTGCTTTAAGAGTGGGCTGAGATGAGAGAGCCCTAGTGGACGAAAACAAATAAGCGGGAGGGTATAACGAGGGGGGGGGGGGGGTTACAAAATTTATGTCGAAAATCTTGACTACATTACGATCTCAGCAATATTTACTATCAAAGGCTTAATATGTAAGAAGACAAATACAACAGCAGCAACAGCAATAACAACAACAACAACAAAATACCCTGCAGAGTTAAACTAGTCTTAGCAAAGTGATTAATAAAAGTGTTATATTAAAAGAGAGAAATAAAAGAAAAAAAAACAACGACAAAGTTAAATTAAGCTGGTAACACTATCTTACAACGTTAAGTTGTCGTTTCTTTACACTCCAAATTTTTGTAGCTTTCTTTCTTCCTTTTTTCTTTATTTCTTATATTTCTTTTCTGAAAGCAAAATTCATCTGATACAGAAAACATAATATTATAAACTTTGTAGCACATAGAATAAATATATTACAATCTATCTATCTATCTATCTATCTATCTATCTATCTATCTATCTATCTATCTATCTATCTATCTATCTATCTATCTATCTATCTATCTATCTATCTATCTATCTATCTATCTATCTATCTATCTATCTATCTATCTATTTGTCTGTCTGTCTGTCTGTCTGTCTGTCTATCTGTCTGTCTGTCTGCGCCAATCAGACGTTGAACGTATCTGATTTCCAGAACTGTCTATCATTTTCTCTTTCTATAAGAAGCGTGTTAAACCCTGCTCCATTCCACTCTTTTAGTCCACGTATCTTGCTTCTTTGTCTTCCTCTATCCCTTTATCCTTCCAAATTTTCTCGTTGGCACCAGGCGTTGCAGTTTTCATATATATATATATATATATATATATATATATATATATATATTTCAAGCTACCTGAAGAAATGCTTGCCTTAAGGCAGCACGTGGATGGGTGCAAAGACATCAAAATGTCCTGGACTTTCATAAAGAAAAGAAACTGTGCTAGACAAAAGAGGAAAATTAGCCTAGTTAGTACTAACATATAAAGATTAGCCAGAAATTATTATTATTATTATTATTATGTTTTAAGTGGCTAAGGCACATTCAAAGAAGAAAAGCAAATCATAATCATAAAAGCACTGAAGTGGAACCATTGTATGTGTAAGAATATGGGGGTTTTATAATAACGAGAGTAATTAATTGTATGATTTTAAATAAAAAAAAACAGTTTCATTAAGTTGTGTGGTGGTGTCGTGGTTAGCACATTCGCCCGCCTATCAGAAGATCCCTGGTTCGATTTCTCACTCGGCCGCGACCTAGCCTCCAAAAAAAAAAAAAGATTGGGGTTTACCTTGGAGAACACGGGCAGCGAGGACATGTGCTAGAGTCCCCACCTCCAGTAGCCTTGAAATATGAATGCACTAAAACTTCACAACCTCTATGGCGTGCAAGTGACACACAGGATGTTTATTATCAAGGTGGAAGCCACAAGATTTAGCCATAGAGTAGCATCAGAGCACAACATGTATAATTAGTCTTCAACAAAATTGTAGAAAGAGTACTTTACATTCAACAAAATAGTGGAAAGAGTACTTCACATTCAACAAAATAGTAGAAAGAGTATTTTACATTCAACAAAATGGTGGAAAGAGTACTTTACATTCAACAAAATAGTAGAAAGAGTACCTTACATTCAACAAAATGGTGGAAAGAGTACTTTACATTCAACAAAATAGTAGAAAGAGTACTTCACACACGAGAGGCAGACAAAATACTAAAAGAATGACCGTGGACCCGAACCCAGGTAACACGGGGAAATCCCCTTCAGAGGAGGATAACACACTATGAACTCAGCCACCTCGCATCCTTGCCTAGGCAGCTGCTCATCCTACTGGAGCCCGAGGTTCGAATTACAGTCATTCTCTACTTTTCTTCCCTTCACGCCTCAGGAACTTTGCTGAATACCTTTTTTTTCAAGACTAATCGGACACGCTTGTAGCTTGCTCTAACACTTTAAAATAGTAACAACACGTAATTTTGTTTTTATTTTCCCTCAAAATTTGACCGTGTTTATTCAGAAAGTAATACAGAAGATCACCTAGTTACGAAATTCCGAATTACATACAATCCATAATTAGAACGACAACCCCAACCCCCCCCCCCCCCCCCCGCCCTGGACCTCCCATAAAGCTTTTTAAAAATAATTCGACTTAACATGCAGTGGTTTGTAACAACAATGCCATGCGCATCAAAACATTTCGCGTTTACTTCAGTTTATTCAATGTACACAGCACGCTATATACTATAGAACTTACATTTAATACGAGTAGTACCTAACTGTTTCGACTTACGTACAAATTCGACATACGAATAGACTTATGAAATGAATTCGTTCGTAATCCGAGAACGGCATGCATACAATGGTTCTGAGGAACAATTTTTTTTTTAATAAATAGGAAACTACGAGGCTTTGGTACGGTAGAGTAAGAGAACACACTTTTGTAGGATTAGATCTCGAATTTTTCGACGTCTTATCCTACAAAATTGTGTTCTCTTTCAATGGTTCTGAGAGTTAACTCATAAACTGCGCAGTTAAAACTATAATGTGCTTTAGAATTCAGATACGACTGACCTCTTATGGTGTAACATGATACAGAAAGTACTTTAGTTCTGTGTCGTCTCAGACTGATAGCACAAACGCGTTATATCACGTTATAATTGCAATGATACAAGAATAATAACACAACCGCGATGATGAAGAAGAAAGTGACAAGTTTGAAGGAAAGCAAAAAAAAAAAAAAAATCATTTCAAGATTTGAAAAATTCACGCTGAAAGTAAAACGGATAAACTGTCAACATACAGACTTCAGACGCAAGGCTTTATGACGAAATGGAGAACAGCTATGTCAAGAGTTCAAAGGCCATAGGTTAAGATATAAAAGTGAACACATGAGTTGTGTCAAGAGTTCAAGTGCACGGGTTGTTCAAGGTGTTTGAGAGGGTTAAGTAAAAACACACACACACACACACACACACACACACACACACACACACACACACACACACACACACACACACACACACACACACACACACATATACGAGGTTCGACAATTAAGTAATGAGACTGATTTTATTATGGCCAAGACAAAAATGCCATCTATGAAGTTAAGCATCGAATCCACAGAGGTGACCTTCATCTATGATCGGGCAACTTTTCATCTCCGCCGAATAAAGAGACGACGTACAAGCCGCCAATTTGTAGATTTAGTCAGAGGTGCATTGTTACGTAATCAGCATTGGAGCAAAAAGCTAACATTAAATTCTGTTTAAAACTCGGAAAAAGTGCCACTGAGACAGCTGAATTGATGCGACAAGTTTATGGAGATAATTGTTTATCTTGTGCACAGATATTCAGGTGGTATTCACGACTCAAAAGTTGTGTGGAAACGATTACAAATGCAACTAGACATGGACGCCCAATTTCTGTTCGTAATGAGGAACTAAGTGCAAAAGTTAGAGAACGAATACAAGAAGATCGTTGTTTGACTGCAAGGATGATGGCAGATGAATTTGATGTTAACCGAGAGGCCATTCGTAAAATTTTAGTGAAAGATTTGGGCAAGAAAAAAGTTGCTTGCCGGTTTCTACCACACTCGTTGTCTGATGACCAAAAACATCAGCGTGTTGAGTACGCAGAAGACCATTAAAAACGTGTCGCAGAAATAAACATTTCTTTAAATTTGATTGTTGCAGAGGATGAAACATGGATTTTCCGCTACGATTCCACAACAAAACACCAAAGTGCTCAGTGGAAGTCATCATCATCACCAAAAGGCAAAAAATTTCGTCTTCAAAGGTCGAAAGTGAAGACATTGGTGGTATGCTTCTACGACAGCAAAGGAGTTATTCAAGCAAAATTTATTCCAGAGGAACAGACTGTCATTGCAAAAGTTTATTTAAGTATTTTGAAACACCTATTGAAAAAGATTCTCCAAGTCCGACCTGAGTATTCAACACCTGGCAGTTTTTTCCTTTTTAATGATAATGCACCGGCTCATCGGGCGGTAGGTGTACTGGAATTTTTGCCCCAAAAGCAAGTGTGTGCTCTCAAATATCCACACTATTCCCCAGATTTGTCTCTCTGAGATGATTTTCTATTCCCAAAATTAAAGTTACCAGTGAAAGGACGTTTCTTTCACGATACTGATGACATCCAAAGGGCTGTAACATCGAGTTTAAGGTCCATACCAACAGAAGAACTACAGATGTCGTTCCAGTGTTTCCACTCGCTGTATCAATGCACAAGGGGCTTACTTTGAATAAAATACAGGTTATCAGGTTATATCTTCAAATGTTGTTTATGTTACTTTTTAATGTAATTAGTCTCATTACTTAATTGTCGGACCGTCATGCATGCATATATATATATATATATATATATATATATATATATATATATCAGAGGGGTCATGCCAAGATATGAGAAAACACAAGGTAAAGAAGAAAGTAAAGGGGATTATGTCCAGATTTTGAAAAACTAAGGTTTACAAAACAAACAAACTGGAGGATGAACATAACTGTCATTCTGAGAGATAACAGGTCACAAGTTCAAAGATTTCACGTGAACGCGGAATTCATGCCAGTAGTTAGAATGACATAGATATACTGAGAAATATGAAAACAAAACACAGAGGACCATGCTCAATCTCCAAGGACATACTTTATGAAATGAAAGGTAATTTAGCTCAAGAAGTCCATGCCAAGAATTCTGAAATCAAACACAAAGCTACGTCATATCAACACTTACTTGCACAGCAAAACACCGTCTCTCAAAGACCTGTGCAATTCCTTATGGGACTGGTTCGCCTGGGACAAGAGGTCAAGGAAAAAGGACAGTGGGTTTTAGGTTGAGGTAAAAACTTTATTCTACGGAACAAATATGAATATTTCACACAGTGGAGATTACAAAATAAAAATGAACAAAAAAATTAACTACCTGGGTCTTGTAACTTGTAAAATCACTGTATAAAAAGGATAAAAACACATCAGTTTTTTTAGTAAATGTTTTTAATGATCTATCTTCCTGGGAAAAGCAAGGGGAAATCAATTCAGGAGACAGAAATGGAGAATAAAATGATCAAATTAAGCGCCTAATAAAACACTGATGTCGATATACTCATTGGTAGTTTATTCACACACACAAAAAAACGAGGTTTTCCTGTCACCCATGAGGTTTGCGAAGAACTGGATAAAGACCGAGTCATGTGGAGGACTACTCTGCGCAAGGACGGAAGCATCATTTGAAAAGGAACTTAGGACCAAACTTGAAGTTGGAAGATGCAAGCGCAAAGGAAACTGGACCTTACAGCATAAATATTGTTTGCTGTTACTGTAGCAGCTAGCAAATCCATCACTGGTAGAAGCAGCTATGAGAGAAGCTGCCTTGCAAGACAATGCATGGCAAAATCCACAACTGTTGATGTTAGCTTGTTTTAAAACCGTTTCCTTAGATGCATGAAAAGTGCCAGTAAGTATATGTAGACTTCACGCGCACACAGCGCCAAGTCAAAACAGGCACTTGATTACTACTTGGTTTAGAACTCGCTGACTGAAGACAGCAATGCTGACCACCAAGAAAAATTAGAAGTTCTCGTTTAGTAATTCTGTTTTATGGGCAGAATCCGTCTTGTTCCAGCCTGTAGCTTAGGAAAAACAAAAAACAAAAAAAGCAGAATGGCTGTTATGCGAAAAGTGAAAACTGTATTATATCCTGTAGCAAAACCGAGAAATAGTTTTGTGTTCTTCATTTAATCAGATAAATGAAACAATGGTTACTAGCTGAAGCTTTACACAGCTTCCATTCTATTTACCTTCTCTTCTTTCACACGACTGTATTAAAATAAACGGCCAGTTATTTCCTATTCATATTTGTGTCAAGGTTGGCGAATCATGGCCCACCAAGGCCCTGTTCCATTTCTCCGTTGGTAACTCCATCAAGAAGCTGAACCTAGCTAACAGGGAGGGGGAGGGGGGAGGGGATCGCTGAAGTCCTCCTAGAGGTAAATTCTGTTAGGGAAACATCAACTCCCCCCCCCTCCTTTTTTATTTTAAAGTATCACTTAGGGTCTGATGAAAAATAGTAACCAACTCTCCATTCAACACGAATGGCCTCACCATTTTCACCGCATCTGCTGCAAGAAACATCTGCTAGGGTTCCATGGAGATAAAACAAGAAGAACTTACTTACAGATATAAAGAACTAATTTACAGATTTAAAGAGCTAGATTAGAGATATAAAGAAACTAACAGATATAAAGAACAAGCTTACAGATATAAAGAACTAACTTACACATATAAAGAACTAGCTTACAGATATAAAGAACTAACTTACAGACAAGAAAGAACTAACTTATAGATATAAATTAGCACTTACAATTGGCTCATGTTCGCCATGAGTGATAGCGTTGATCCAGACAACAATTGCGTTCATAGTTCCTGCGGCCTCTTCTTGATCATATCTCTGAAATCCACAGACAACTTTATTCAAGCTTATTCGATTCTGTTACCGTGTAATAAACTAACTTTATTCAAATTTATTCGATACTGTTATTACTTGCTAAAAAAACCTCATTCAAGCTTATTCAGTACTGTTATGGCGTACTAACACTACTTTATTCAAGTTTCTTTCTATACTGTTACTACGTAACAAAGTAGCTAAAAAGTGACAAATATGATGTGTGGACTGGATAACATACTCCCCCCCCCCCCTCGTCATTATTAGTCCCCTGTACTCCCAATAAAGCATGAAACATCAACAAATCTTCTCCAGCCAGTCCTGTCTTGATCAAGTCGGGATACTTCAAACAGTGTCTTTCCGGCTTCCTTTACTTCTTGTTTCCAGTAGCCTGGCCCTCTTTCTTTTCTCTTGAGCTTTCAAGGAGAAGGGTGTCTTGTTTTCTTGTTCTTTTTTCCATTCGCAATATGTGGTTCATTTGTCGTCTTTTGACCTCTTTAGTAATGTCCTCAACGAATGTTCTTTTGGTTATTTCCTCGTTGATCACGCGCCCCCCCCCCCCCCAAGCGCACTTTTAAAATTTTCCTGAGGCATCTTCATTCAAATCCTCTCAGTCTACTTTCGATTCTCCGATTGCTTCTCCATCTTTATAAATCACTAGTCAAATCAAACAATATAACATTGCAAACTAGAAGATATATAATAAACAGGCTATTTTATATAACCAGAGGTCTGACTAACATTATAAGAGAGCGGGCTAAAGTAATATGAACTAATGAACGAAGCAATTTCCAGTGAAATGTGAACTAATCTGTTAAATAAGTTTAAAGAAAGGAAGGTCATTAACGACAAACATACGGTGCAAAAGACACTGATGATGATGATGATGATGGTGATGATGATGATATCTAAGACAATATGTGCAGTAAATTATCTCACATCTTCCAGTTTCCTCTCAATGTCGGCTCCAATGCCGGATTTCTTTGCCCTGTTTTCTGCCATCTTTGCTGTGTCAGTAATGGAATGCTCAACGCTGCAGAAACATGGAAAGAGAGAAAGAAGGTGAGCAGAAAGTAAAACTGGACTTCTGAAGAAAAGAAATAAAGCGCAAAAGACATTTCAGCAATGGACTCAGGAACCCTCATCAGATACCAGAAAGTAGTGGTGTTGTTGTTGCTCCATTAAGTTTGTGACTCCATTAAGTTTGCCGTTCCATTAAGTTTGTGTGACTCTAGTAACTTTGTTGCTTTATTAAGTTTACTGACTCCCTTGTTGCTCGATTAAGTTTGTGACCCAGTTAAGTCTATTAAACCAATAAATTTGCTACATCATGAAGATTGTTACTTCATCAAGTTCGTGACTCTATGAAGTCCTTTTTTTATTCTAATAAAATTTATTACTTCTTCAAATGAAAGTCCTAAGATAACCACACACAAAAAAAAATTCTGTGGCCTACTTCCAGATATGTAAACTTTAATTCACTTCGTTAGAACGCTTTCTACTGGAGTTTTAAAATATGGAAAATGTAGAACAAATTCTTTATTTTTAACTACATTTCCTTTCTTTTCTTCCCCCCTTATACTCCATTTCTTTTGCTTCCCTTCCTGTCTCGCGTTCTTGGGAAATGTTCCCACGGCCATTAGAGCTGGCATTCCTTTTACCTTGCGTTCCTGTGACCCAGGAATTTTCTTTGAAACAGAGGTATTAAAAAAAGACACACATGTCACAGGTAAATACACTTTTGACATGCAGGCGCGCGATGGAAGCCCGGCAAGTTGGGTAAGGGCATCTTTCCTGGCAGCCATGGAGGTGATGAAGTTACATCTAGTCCGCCGAGTTGTCTTATGTTACTGCAGCTAGCGCTAGAGTTGTATGTTGATTATTTTTCCTGCTCTAGCTGTGTTAATGATATTTTAGTTTGCAAAACATAATATACTATTATTATTTTTTTTTTAAAAAAGGTAAAATCCCCGTTTCCATGTCATTAAGGCATATTCGAGATACGGTATTAGACCCTTATTTCCAAGACCTTCGGCACATGAAAGTCTGATGTGGTCAGTATCACGCCTGGTCGCTTTATCTTCCCAGATTTCTCTGGTACCCGTTTTTAGAGGCTGGGTGAACCCAGGGGCCTTTTCTTTCGTTGGAGTGCACCAGAAAAAATCCCCACTGCTGGGGCTGAACCCGGTACCACCGGTGTAGTAAACCAAGCGCCCTAACCATTCAGCCAACCAGTTCGCCGCCATTACTTTGTAGCTTTCTAAAAATGTGTAGCGTAGATTTATAATAGTAGTTCGCCATTCCTACAGCTATAGTGGAAATTTGTTTTTTTTTTAACTAGTCAAGAAGAAAGATTTGAAACGCTGCATGTTGTGTGCGCTATAAAAACGCAAAGATTGCAGGTTACCATGGAACTCTCTCTCTCTCTCTTTCTTTCTTTCTCTCTTTCTTTCTCTCTCTCTCTCTCTCTCTCTCTCTAATGGTGAAAAAATATCATCAGTGCATTAAGAACAAGTTCACTGACGATTTCATCACTATTTTCAGCTGTACTGTGTGTGTGTACTCATCTGCGGATGCAGGTCGTGGCGTGGCGGGGCAAGACACAACCCGCTACTTTTAGTCTGAGAAGCCGTATCGTTCATGCTCGCTCCCGACCGGAAGTTAATATATCCAAACTTTAGAAACCTGAAGACTAAACAACGGTTTTATTGTAGCACATGGAAGAAACTACAGTAACTTAAGTTGCATGGCTGGGACTTTTGTTATCTGTAGAAGACCGCTGAACACAAAACCACTTCATTATTGTAGAGGCGACAAATATAACATCAGTCTGACCGTGGAGACTGAAAATATATTCTTCAGGTATCTCTGTACAAAAAACGCAGATGCCAATAGAAACATTAGCAAATTGTATGCGCTGCACTTCTACAAAAGAGAGAAACAAAAACAGAACTCCTCAGATCATCAGAAGAGGTACCTCCTTCCTCACTACCAAGATAAGTACTTCGTCCCTTTAATCTCCTAAAACTCTAAAGGTGGGGGTGGAGGGAGACTTTCTTCTAACATGACTCACAGAGATCTGAAAGTTGTAGGAAAGGGAGGTAGGCCCTTCTGGGCTATGACACCAAGAGTTCTGAGGTAGGCCCTTCTAGGCTATGACTTCAAGAGTTCTGAGGTAGGCCCTTCTAGGCTATGACTTCATGAGTTCTGAGGTAGGCCCTTCTGGGCTATGACACCAAGAGTTCTGTGTAAGTTGTTGGGGATGAGGGTAGGTAGGCCCTTCTGGGCTATGACACCAAGAGTTCTGTGTAAGTTGTTGGGGATGGTGGTAGGTAGGCCCTTCTAGGCTATGACACCAAGACTTCTGTGTAAGTTGTTGGGGATGGTGGTAGGTAGGCCCTTCTAGGCTATGACACCAAGAGTTCTGTGTAAGTTGTTGGGGATGAGGGTAGGTAGGCCCTTCTAGGCTATGACACCAAGAGTTCTGTGTAAGCTGTTGGGGATGAGGGTAGGTAGGCCCTTCTAGGCTATAACACTGAGAGTTCTGTGTAAGCTGTTGGGGATGGTGGTAGGTAGGCCCTTCTGGGCCATGACTCCCAGACTTCTGTAAGTTGTTGGATTCTGTTATAGCATATATATTCTTCGTGATGTAAGGAACAAGAGTAAAACAAGTTCTGGTTACGGCTACTGTAGTAGTGCGCAAACAGTACTTGCTACACAAGATATCCACACAGCAATTATCATCATTATCAGGTGCCGTGACGGTAGGCTCTGATGGTCATGCTTCCCCATGGATCTCGTTCCTTGATATTTTCTATATCTGTTAGAACAGTTTATATAGGATTGTGCACTAGTTTGCTTACCAAAGTTATGATTGAAGGCGCGTCCCCCCATTCTTACAGGTTTAGGTTAGAAGGTCTCACTCCATGCATTCTTACATGATCTTCAATTAACGACTCATGGCACAAAAAGGAGGGAAAAGCTCTTAAGAGAAACAATGCAAATGAGACTAATCAGCTTTGTGGTATTATAATGTATGAGTTTCGACAAAGAGAGGTGGATGAGATGGATGGGATGCAAGGTCTGATTAAGGAAAAGACCATAACATCAACAGAGAATACAAGCTACATTGGCTTTCGTCGAAACTATAACAGAATACTACTGCACTATGTAGTCGCTATAAAAAAAAAAAACTGTGGATATAGTAACTTTACTTACAGTGAAAGAAAGGTAACGCTTTAGTAAAGGTTTACAACTTTTATACACTTTTAAGTATGGGAGAAAATTGTATGAAGACCAGACAAAATGAATCCAGAACACGAAACAACTGACTAGGACGCATTTGGAACAAATCTATTAGGGTCTAATGTATTCGAAAGAAGCCTTGCCATCGAACAAGTTCAAAATGAAGTTATGAAGGTGGTTATATATCCATGAACTAACAGACCTAGCCTAGCTAACGGGGCAGGGATCGCCATAATCCCCATGGTGGTGGAGTCTGCTAAAGAAGTACTGCACACATCCCTTTGCCTTTTTAGCTCCACCCGTGTTCTGAAACAACTAGCTGCCATAACCAGCTCCCAATCCGACACCGTGCTGTGCCTCAACATCTTCTCAGCATCGGCTGCAAAGAACGCCAGCTCGCAGCTTCAGGGAGACAGAAGACATGACAAGACAAGACAAGACAAGAACTAAAAAAAAAAAACCCCAAGAATGCCATCCACAGACTGATGTGCGCACATTTCTGTGTTGGCAGTCATCATTTCTTCATGCCACACAATTCTGATTCTGTTTCCTGTAAAATGCAAAGAAAAACCACGTCATGTTTATTGGCAGAGTTCTATACAGGTAAAAGATAGAACATTACGTGAAATAAATCTTTATTATAGAAGTGATGGAGAGACGGGGGAAAAATGATTCCAGCATGGCGTAGACACAGATAATGTTACTGATAAGGTATTCCCATTTATCTTGGAAATGTGGGCGAGTAGTGAAGGGTTGTATGGAAGCCATAAAAATATGGTTTCTTAGAAGAGAAATATTGTTAGGGAATTTCAGAAAGGAAAAAAAAAGTGCTCCTCACATGATTACCACGAGAGAGGGGGAGAAAGAGAGAGAAGAAGGAGAGAGAGGGGGAGAAGGAGAGAACAGAGAAAACTAAGGACAAGTGGCTATGGAGAACACGATCTTCAACTGTGGTAAATCCCGTATGTTATAAAGAAGAAGCCAATATGTTGTTCTCCTCTCTATTTCTCTCTCTTTCTCGTTCTTTCTCTCTCTCTCTTTCTCTCTGTATGGCTAACATATGTTGGAGTGTTTCACATTCACCTGTTTCCGCAACATTTCAGTGACTTCATGCAACAAGCAGCTCTCTCTTTCTCTCTCTCCCTCTCTCTCTGTATGGCTAACATATGTTTGAGTGTTTCACATTCACCTGTTTCTGCAACATTTCAGTGACTTCATGCAACAAGCATCTCTCTCTCTCTCTCTCTCTCTCTCTCTCTCTCTCTCTCTCTCTCCAGCTCATCTATCTCCCTTCCTACCCTCTATCTCCCCTCCTACCCTCTCTCCCCGCCGGCTTGCACGTTTCAAGGACTCAACTTGACTCCCAGAACGAGCTAAATATAGCCACAAGAACGAGAACTCGACATTTCCTCCCTTCAATTTGAACTGACGAAAATGGCCAGCGCAGGATGTTTAGTATCACTTTCTCAGAGCTCACAATGTGAAGCCATCACTGGGAAATTTGTAGTAATCGTTTTAATCATAAACAGATTGTGAATGTTTATTTTTTCAATCAAATTTTGTGTTTGGTTTACTGTTGAATAGAAAAAGATTTATGGCTGGAAATAAACATTCTTTTTCCTTTATAAAATCTGATAGAAAGCGAGAAAAAAATATGGAGGATGACGTTCAAGAGAAATGATACTGGACAGTCTGATGAGATGGTGTGAGAGGAGATCACCAACTGAACGGATGGCCTGCATGAAGAATCGGGTACTCTGGAGAAGCATAATAGCCAATGCCAGTCGGCACGGCACCTGATGATGATGATGATGATACTTGTGAGGCCAGACAACGGATTTACCATCAGCAGAAATGCAGGTCAGGGTCATAGGTTACGATGGGATAAAGTAATGCGAGCCGTGACATAAGCTACAGCGGCACAAAGTAATGCAAATCGTGATATAAATTAAGAGTGAGAAATAAAGTAATGTTAACCGCGACAAAAGCTACATTGATGTATATAGTTAGGAAAGTATAATATGTCAAGCCAAAACAGCTTTCAGACAAATGAGAAACATCTTGTGCAATGCAACATCTGTCACTGAACGTCAGAGAAATCTTCTAAAATGCACTGAGCTCATCCTACCCTGTGGTAGTGAGTCAGGAACAATCACAGGTCAATGCAAAGGTCGCTAGAGACAACAGAGACGTGCTTTCGTAGGAGAATGTTAAGAATACCACGAACAGTTCAGATGACAAACAGGGGATGTCTAACACAAGAAATGTACTGTAGAAGGGAACCTAATTAAATCCATAAGTAAACGACCGCCATCATGATCGAAAATGAGAGTCAAGCCAAAGCAGCTTTCAAACACATGAACACTCAGAACATTCAGTACATTCAGAACATCCAGTACACTCAGTACACTTAAAACAACTAAAGAAGCTGTGGAAGAAACAGAAAACTACAAAAAAAAAGAGATTTTTAAGGAATTTAAATTAGACTCTTTTGAAAACAAATGCTTAAGGAAAATACTCGGCATCAAGTGAAACGAATTCAAGAACAATGCAGAGATAAGACAGATGACTGAACAACATCTAGTCTCATGGGTGATGAGGAAAAGGAGATGGACATATGTTGGTCACGTGATGAGAAGAAACGATCAGAGAATCCCAAAACAAGCTAACAAGTGGAACACAACAGGACAAAGAAAAAGAGGCAAACCGCGTGAAACTCTAAAGAGGACATTGTTAAGAGAGGCCAAATTAACAGGCAGAAAATCCCTTGATGAGGTTGAAAGACTCGCCGAAGACAGAAAAAATGGCGAACGGCCTTGCGTGCTCTATGTGATGTTTAACGGCACGGGGAGGATATAAGATATAAGACACAAGATCTTTCCCGTCGCAACATATGCCTGTGAGACTTTGACACTTAATAAAACAGCTGAGAAACACATAAATGCCGTTGAATGGAAATGCTACAGAAGAGTTCTTCAAATATCATGGACACAAAAAAAAAAGAATAAATATATCTATACTACGAGAACTTAATATTGAAGAAGGCTGGCTAGTAAGGAAGATTAAGCAGAGAAAACGTAAATATTTTGGATACATTAAACGTCAAGAGAATTTAGAGAAGACAGTCTTGGAAGGACACGTAACTGGAAAAAGAAAGAGAGGAAGACCAAGGCGAAGATGGCTGCAAGATATCGTTGATAATCTGCAAATGGATGCATCAGCAACAGGGCATCTTGCTTACAACCGAGAGGCCTTCAGTGTTAGGGAGGCAAAGTTCCGAAAAGGACATGCAAATGACTGACTGACTGGCCAGCGTTAAAACAACAATTACTCATAAATTCTATATTGTACCAGCGTTAGAATAAAATGTACTCATAAATTCTGTATTGTACCAGCTCTATCACAACTATAAGAGGAGATTAATCGCAGACAAAAAAAAAGACGGACACGCAGACATTTCTGGAAACAGACAGCCAGACTAAACTGAACGCTCACGAGTTGACTCAGCACTCACGCACTCGCATACCTTGGCATAAGCAACATCTTGAGAGTATTCCCCCCTTCCCCCCACCCCCCACGTGTCTAGAGCCTCAGATTCTCCCCCCCCCCCTGCTCTCCTTTAACTTTGTATTTTATCCCCCCAGTTCTCCTTTAATTTCGTGCGTTATTATCCCCATATTTTCCCTTAACTTCGTATTCTGTCTCTCTTATGTTTCAGCACTTTGAGGCTCTTCCATCTACTTACTTCTTCATTTAGTTTCTCCCGTGCGTGTCCTATTTGCAGCCGGTTCTAACCATAAAATCTCAATCTTCTTTGCGCTTCATTACCCTTCTCTGTTCCTTGGCTTATGCGGCCAAGTTTACTCTCGCAAGTAATTTAGTTCCATCTTGAAGACAAACTGCCGCTACCTCTTGTGTTTTCTCATATGAGACGGTTTGAGGTCATAGGGCAGCTGTGTAGTCAGGTAAATAATTATTCTGCAGTGTAGGCAAATCGAGAGAAATCCATCAAGCGTTATGGTGAGGGAGAGATAGAGATAGAGATAGATAGAGAGAGAGAGGAGAGAGAGAGAGGAGAGAGAGAGAGAGAGAGAGAACAACAATAGACTTTATTTCCAAAGAGTTGGAGAAATGGGCACGCAGGTCTTCTGCCCTTTATCTCAGGCAGGTAAGACACATTTGTGGAAATACCGATAACGCTAAATATGTCTTGTCGCCTGATTTGTTCAGACAAGCAAATGAAAGCAGGCTTGGAAAGGGGAAAAAAGGAGGTGGGGGAAGTTTACTCTCTCTAGTTTTCGACAGTCTTGAGGGGCTGGTTCCACTATAAAAATTTCTCAGCAGCAATTTCGCAGTTTAAAAAAAATCGGTCAAAATAATTTCCTTGAATCTGTCCGCTTACCTACACGGTCAGGAGGTGAAACACTTGGAGCATTGGTAAAGTGTGTGAACAAAGAGAGGAAAATGTTGAAGGTCCAATCTCAGACAGGGTTTTTTCCCCTTACACGAAGCTTTTAAGTAAACATAAAAAAGTGTTCATTTCTTTTCTCGTCGTTTTTAACGTGTGGCAACTAAAGACTGGAAGAAACACCAGAAAAGGCTTCAAATGACACTCGCAGTTGCCGTAACGTAAAGACGAAACACTGGACTCGGTGCATATCATAGGCCTGATAAACACTGCACTCGGTGCATATCATAGGTCTGATAAACACTGCACTCGGTGCATATCATAGGCCTGATAAATACTGCACTCGGTGCATATCTTAGGCCATGATATTCTGTTTCTCATGTCAGGGCCAAGTTATTTCTTCCCGTATGGTAGTAGAAACAAAAACTGCACAGAAGAAAAAGCTCTCAGAAATGCAGATAAAGCGTTAAAGATTTTTTTATAAGTTTCATATGTGCAGTCTTTTTTATGTCCTGTTAACTGATAAAGAGTTAATTGGCCCCTTTTACTTCGTATTTTGAGAACCAGTGGAGTGTAAGAGTCAAAATCGCATAAGTTTAATACTTAGACTTCATAAAAGATGCAGCATTTTCATGGTCGAACTATAGGGAAAAGGTTTTAACAGTAATGTAATATTCTATCAGTCAAATACTCACATGAAAATGTGATGCACGCATTACGTTGTTTCAAAACTAAGGAGTGGATGAATAGAGCAGGTTAAGTTCAAGAAAAAACTTTGTAAAAAAAAAGTGTTTTGAGGATCAAAAAACGGAACAAACTGATCTGAAAAAATTGAGATGATGTGGGAACTGAATGTTACCACTTAGTACATTCAGTACACTCAGAACAATCAGAATATTCAGAACACTCAGTACACTCAGAACATTCAGTGCACTCAGTACATTCAGAATATTCAGAACACTCAGTGCGCTCATTACACTCAGTACATTCAGAACATTCAGTGCGCTCAGTACGGCCACAGCATGATTTGAAATAAATTTCAAATTTTAACAACTTTCATAAAAACTCACTTGTTCTTCTGTATCTAACAGGTTGTAATAGTTATATTTGTCGTCCCCCCCCCCCCTTCCTTTCAGAGTTTGATGTCAAAGTTTAGACAAGTTTGTACAAAAATTAGTTTACGCCACGGTCTATAATGATTTCTGGGAAGGAAGTAAATACATCACAAAATAAGATAGAGATAAAATCTCCGTTCCCACGCCATTAAGGCATATTGGGGATACGGTGTCAGGCCCGTATTTCCAAGACCTTCGGCACATGAAAGTCTGATGTGGTCAGTATTACCCCTAGTCGCATTTACCTCCAAGATTTCTGATCCCCATTTTTTTAAAAGGCTGGTTGAACCCCAGGGCCTTTTTTTACATAACAAAATAAAATTTGTTCCAGTGTTTTCATTATAAATGTTTAAAAAAAAAGTTTATTTTGTTTTCTTTAAAACCTGTTCAACACATGTATTGTGTTGAACAGGTTTTAAAGAAAACAAAATAAACTTTTTTTTTTTAACACCCAAGTCATGATAAAGACTCATAACACATACAACTTATTCCTAAAACACTGGGACATGATCTCAGGACAAGTTAAAATGAAAAAACAAACAAATAAGAACACAAGTATTTTGCCAAGACATGTCTCAAGGTAGGTTGAAAAGTAAGGTAGGTTTGTGCAGGAGCACACCGCAGCTCATCTGGGCGGACTAAAATTAGAAAGTCCAAACCGGGAAGACGTTGAATGTTTACCTGTAGATAAGAAATCAGGGAGGTAGAATGTTTAGCTGTAGATAAGAAACCAGGGAGGTAGAGTGTTTACTTGCCAATAGGAAAACAGGGAGAATCCGAATGCTTGACTGACAGGACGAAAATAACAAGGACAACAAAGGACTTTCTTTCCTCGAAAGCTAAAACAAATGAAAACACAAGGTCCACTTTAATTCATAAATAGAAAACTTTCATTTCAAATAACGAACAAAGTAATTGGTACACCGTCTAGAGTTTGCATCGAGAATTAAAAAAACGCCAAAAGAGAGAAAGAATTTCTCATGTAATGATTTTCCTTTTCTTCATCTACTACGCGTCTCACACACAGCCTACATATATAAAATATGTTCTTTTTTTATACATGCTTGTTTCTTTATCTCACTGCCGACTATCTGCCCTGCTATCTGCCCTGCTAACCGTGGTATGCATCCGCCTTTCAGGCACCATTGTTCACGTGCCTGAAAGTCTTACCAAATTTTCCAAGAGACTGAAAGACAGCATGACACCACTGCAACCAGAGACTGATGATGAAGATTGTATTCACGAGCTACGTTATGTCGAAATAACTAAACTTAATTTTGCTAGCCCCAGACTACACACGGCAACTGATACAGAACCTGACCTCCCATGCAAGAGATGTTCAGTTTTTATACCTGTCTTATTTAAAACGTAGTGATGCAGTGAGTTCTAGCACATTTTTGTGTAAAGTTTACCGCAGTTATCAGGTAAAGGTAAATCCAGATGAAGAGTTAGTGTCGGAGAATGGCCTTATTACCAGCATGTTTTTATCTGTTATGTCTGTGCTGGAACAGCTCAAGACTGTAGTATTTTGTGTGTTTTCTAACAGCTCAAGACTGTAGTATTTTGTGTGTTTTCTAACAGCTCAAGACTGTAGTATTTTCTATTTGTGTTTTCTAACAGCTCAAGGTTGTAATATTTTGTATCTGTGTTTTCTAACAGCTCAAAGTTATAATATTTTGTACTTGTATTTTCTAACAGCTAAATACTGCGATATTTTTATCTGTATTTTTAATAGCTCAAATTATAGTTTGTTGCATATGTGTTTTCTAAGTAGTAAAGACTATCTCTCTCTCTCTCTCTGAACCTTAAGTGCCCAGGACACAAGGGGCTTCCGCAAGGGTTTCCACAAATGCCTGTCCTTTGCCTTTTTTTCTGCTCTTACCCAGGTGAGCCCTCTATTGTTCAACATCCTTTCTGTTGTTCTTCTCCATGTCTCTTTTGGTCTACCCTTACTTCTGCTCCCCTGTGGTGTCCATCTTAGTGCTATTTTTGGTAGTGAGTTGTCAGTCATTCGGAGCACATGTCCCAACCATCGCCAGCGTCTTTCCTCAATAACTGCTGTCATTGGCTTCATCTGCATTTCTGCCAACAAGATGTTATTTCTTATGGTGTTTGGCCAAAATATTTGTCTAATTCTTCGTAAACATTTAGTCTGGAATGAATTCAGCTTGTTTTCTATGGTTTTGGTGATTTTCCAGCATTCACTTCTATAGAGTAGTACATTTAGAGCATTACTCTTAAATATCCTGATTTTCATATTCATGCTAATAAAGACTATAGCATGTTGTATATGTGTTATCTAACAAACCAAGGCTATAGAATGTTGCATCTACGAGTATTTTATCTAACAACTGAATATTGCAGTAAACTGTTTTTTTTTCTAACTAAGGATTATAGCATGCGTATCTGTTTTCAAAGAACTTAAGACTATAATATGTTATATGTGTTTTATAACAATTTAAAATGATAGTATGTTATGTCTGTGCCGATATACGCATGTAAGTCTGTCAAATTCTAAATTTCATTCCCCTAAAAAATGCATTTTCATTCCGACCTTTCTGTGTCAATAAAGTAGATGTTTAGTATAATGTAGAGATCTCGGATCAACCGACCGACTCAGCTGTCTTAGAAGAAGGAAAGGCGATGGATCGAGCAGGCATAATCCATGCTGTAAGAGAAGCTGAACGAACTAAAGACCTCCAAGTAAGTCAGTCAGTTATTTGCACGTCCCTTGCGGAACATTGCCCCCCCACCCCCCCCCACCCCCCCACAGCAACTCTCCTGTAGGCCTCTCGGTTGTGAGCAAGATGGCCTGCTGCTGATGCATCCATTCGCAGATCGTCAACGATGTCTTGCAACCATCTTCGCCTTGGTTTTCCTCTCCTTCTTTTTCCTATTATGTACCCTTCCAAGACAGTCTTCTCTAGATTATCATGACGTTTAATGTGTCCAAAATATTTAAGTTTTCTCTGTTTAATCTTCCTTACTAGCCAGCTTCTTCAATATTAAGTTCTTGTAGTGTGGATATATTTGTTCTCTTTTGTGTCCATGATATTTGAAAGACTCTTCTGTAGCATTTACATTCAACGGCATTTATGTATTTCTCAGCTGTTTTGTTAAGTGTCCAGGTCTCACAAGCATATGGTAAGACCTCACTGACAGCTGTGAATAGGCGTCTTTATTAAGAATGAAGGAACTGGGGGTCTTGGAGAATGAGTGACTAACCAAGAGCTCCAGATGGTTGGCCAACCAAACAAGAACGGGAGTAGCCAGTTACTTGACCCTGAAAAAGATCATGAATAGGTGACTTGACCACCTATACGTGCGTCCGGAGTGCATGGGTGATGATCCTTCCTTCATAACCACCTAACTTCTAGTGTAAGAGCAATACTTCTCCTCTTCATGTCTTTGCTTCCTGTAATCTCTGTTCGCAGAGCTCGTAAACACATCAAAGGACAATGCATTCTCTCCATAGCAATTGCTCAAACGATGCCAGAAACGCACCCACAATGTAGAGATCAGACTCAGTCGTTGTTCACATTTGATTTACAATGACGTAAACGACAGTCTTCGTACGTCTTTCTGAAATAATGATGACCCAGAAGAAAAGGCGAAAGACTGAGCCTGATTGAAGGCAGAATATGGGGTTGTGTTATTCGAAATGGCAGTGGAGACAACCCAGAAAACATAAATGGAGTGAGCAGAGTTATTGGACGTTGTCAAACATTATTGGTTACTGCCCAATTCAATTTACGTGCCGTGCCGCGTGGCGTAGGCGATCATTTCTCTTCACAATTCTCTGTCTTTTGCGTTGATTATGAGATCCGCCGGTGACTTTCTTCCTAGCCACGCTGACAGCCCATCCAGTAACTTCTCTCTCTGTGTCTTCCTCTGCCTCTTCTTCCTTCAATTTTTCCAGTTGCCACAATGTGTTCCAATTTTCCTCTTCTCAGGAAATGTCCTACAAATCTCGCTTGTCTGCCTATGATCTTTGCTATAATTTGTTTTTTAACTCTTAAGCTTTCTTCACTGGAGTTCTTGGCTATCCATAGTACCTTCAACATCCTTCTTATAAACCACATTATCTCCATGGCCTCTATTTCTCGCTGTACTCTCTTATTCATAGACCATGCTTCACACTCATTAAAAAAAATGGCTCGATGTAATATTTAAGTACTCGCAATTTTGTTTCCATTGATACGGATCTGTTGCATAAGATGTGTCTCATTTTCTGGAATGCTGACTTGGCCTGAACATGTCTGCTTTTTATTTCGTTGTGACATTTCCCATCAGCTGTTATAATCGTTCCTAAGTACTTGAATCTATCAACTTGTTTCAGATTTGTGGTATTCTTTTCTTTGAGATGACCATCACTTCAGTCTTCTTTTTAGTCAGGCTGAGACTTTTACTTTCATGAACCACGATGTCCAGAAGAGCCTGTAGCTCCCCTTCACTTTTAGCAATCAGAACTGTGTCGTCTGCATATCTTAAGTTGTTAGGGTTGTACCCGCCAACTGATATTCCTGGCGTGTTCTCTATATTTCTCGTTATGTTTTCGCTGTACAAGGAGTAGAGGTCAGGAGATAAAACACATCCTTTTCTCACTCCCAATTTTATGTCTTGGAATGCTTCTATTTAGTTCTCGATCTTCATTGCTGCTGATTGCTGCCAATATATGTTTTTGATACGTTTCAGATCTTTCCCATTATGTTGATATCTTCCAAAGAAATTGTTAAAAATCAGCTTCTGAGAAATATCGGTAACCGTTAGAGATGCTCCACAGCCTTCTATTGGCACTTTTCCTCTTGTAGTTCCTTTCATGACGGACTCTCCCAATGAGTAAACGTGGCCAATTAGCACCTTACAGACTTGGAAAGGGGGAGGGGAGGGGGAGACTGTCTTCCTTGAGGCGGGATATAGCTGACCAGATACAGATAAAAAAAAATTGCTCCCATCATGGCCTCCTCCCTCTGGCTGGCTGGGTTGGGAGGATCACGTGAACTACCGCTTTTCCTTCCGTGTCCGAGGTGCACACAAGGATGGCGTTTACATCTTCCCTGATCTCTTATCCAGCTTCGCCTGGGCAAATGATGTGGAGAAAGTGCTGCGCCAGATAACCAACATCCGTATTTTATATCCGTCTACTTCAGCGACAAAGATTTACTTCTCTGATTTCAAATCAAGACTTTGCCAAGATCCCTCTTGTCTTCATGAAGTCCATATCTTTGCTGGCAAGTATTGCTTTATTAAAAACGAAATTTTCTTCTCTGAATGTATCTCCACACAGTGTGGTTGTTCAGGGCGGAGTGGCCATGCTCTTTGAACACTGGTTTCTCATTCAGAGAGACTAGGGTTCGAATCAGGATATGGTCAAGGTCGCCTGGCAGATTGCCTGCAGTTGTGGCTGTGTTTATTTCAGGATATGAATCTCCAGTGGCTTTGAAAATGCTACCTTATCATATGATGAACTTTTTGTTCCCATCGACAACTCTTGATTCTGTTCGCATTAAGCTGCCATTTTCATCAACTTGTTAAGTCCATTCAATTTATATTATCATTGCAACTTACTTTTTAAAAAATCCCTTGTGTGTTACCTTTCATTTACGCTTGTTTATTCCAGTGAAGAAGAATATATTTAGTTATTTTTCATCGTCTTATCTGGTTCTGTTCAATTTGTTCTTGATCTTGAGGTAGAAACATTAAAATAGCAGGCGGTAACTGTTCGCCCAGGGAAAACAAATATTTTTCTTCTGTTTCATGCCCCTCCTTGGACCCCCTCCCTTCTCTGCTCTTGCTCTGAGTCACATACCCCCCCCCCCCCCAAATCTAGAGATGAAAACAAATTTAGATCCAACATGTACGTGCCGGTAAAATCCGAGCCAAAGTTTTACTGGGTTTGCTCCCTTTGACCGGGAACTGAATACCTGAACCACATGTGCAACGTAACGCAGGAGCCGAGCGGTGGAGATTATGAAATTGCTGGAAACATGTTCGGTGGAGTGGTATGAGTTTGCTTCCCACTCTGTACGCTGTATTGCGGTTTATTTTGATGAACAGAGAATTTTTTAAAAAGCAGTCAGATTTTGTGAGTACGTGTTGATGAGTATCAAAATAAGGGAAATAAGGGTGGGAAAATAAGAAGAAAAGGGAGAGAGAGAGAGGGAGAGAGAGATGGAAGAAGAAGAAGAAGGAGGAGGAGGAGGAAGAGGAGGATGATGATGAAAAGGAAAAGGAAATGATCATACACAATACACAGACAGATCAACATTATGGCATAAAACATCGTAAATAAAGCCGCGACGTAATAAAAAAAAATACCTAGAAAGAAGGAAGAATTCCATCCACAAGACACGGCACATGATGATGTCCGAATGAGCGAGGACTACATTTTGTCGCGAAATCCCACATTCTGATTTCTGAGGTCGTTGGCTACTAATATATATCAAGATATTCTAGCCATAAAGTTTTGTTTTCGTAATTAACCTGCACCTTATTTACTTACCTCTACTTTTTTCCTCTCTCTCTATTTGTCACGCAATGAAACTGTCCCCTGCATCAATCCCTACGCGTAACCGAATTTAGTATCACCAGAAAAACAGTCAGTGCAGGTCGGAACAAGGGCGAGAGGTGAAAAAAAGTTGCCCCGTCGAAGTATTTGAGCTCCTAAGACATTTCGTAACATCAGAACAGCATTATTATTATTATTATTGGGGGGGGGGGGTTGATCAGTGAACACAGGTAAAGAGAAACATTTCCAGACTTTACTGACAAATCTATCAACGGGGTAAGAACAGATTTTCAAAGATTAAAAATAATGTTGTCAAGTAACAGAAATGAGTAACCCAAGAAAGATGACATGTGATAGCATCCTTACTAAACAGTGCACAGCAAACAAACATCAGAGAATGTCTTTCATAATACGTTTAGTGAAACGCTTATTCTCCACTTCGCGGGTACCAATAATTTTTAATAGGCCAATGGCTATTTCAGATAATTCCATTTTGCTGCGACAAATTCACTTCACTTTCCACATTCACAGTTTCTTAACCCTGTAGACAAGAACAATGTTTCTCACACTGCTGTTGTTTATGAACGTTAAAAATATTTACTCAGCAGCACCAGTACCCAACTAGTTTTAGATTTGCAGTTACTTTCAAAATGAGTAGATATCGATGAGAACAATTTCTACAGTAAATATTGACGTATTTTTATGACACAGCGTGTAAACGCATTAAAGATCAGTTAGAAACTCAACGCCAAGTCCGTATTTCCAAACAAAAAAAAAATAAATAAACAAAAATAAACAAAAGTATTTACAGTAAGCTTCCCAAAGCTCTCCTGCAGACGCGGTAATCCCGGTTGAGCGATTCTTACAGATCTTGTGAAAGGAAAGGCACTTTAACCACGTGTTATTTGAAACATCTGCACCTGGTCAAAAGCTCCACTAAATGACCGCGTAAGGACTGCTACAAGGATGCAGTACTGCGCCAACCACTGCTGGGAAATTCAGAGCACAGCGTTCATCACTTTACATACGGCAGAGGCGATTCTAGAAAGGTGGAAGTATCCGCGTAACTGCCTAGACGTGGCCGTCCATGAGTAACTAATCCCCATCACAATTGCAGATTTGTTGTGTCATTTACGGAACAGACTATTTGCTGCCAACATCACTGCTGACAACATCACTGCTGCCAACATCACTGCTGACAACATCACTGCTGACAACATCACTGCTGACAACATCACTGCTGACAACATCTGGGGGTGGGGGGGTCTGTGTAAAATCCGGCATGCTGTGAAGCTGTGGCTACGAGACACTCAACTTTGAATTGTACAACGGGCACCGATGCCTCGTTGCTCGTGCAGCTCACTAGGAAAGGCAGCACGTTTTACTCTCAATCAATGGAGGAATGTGATGGTGGCCAAGAACTCCAGGTTCCGGCTGTCTCAAGCTGAAGAGCGCTGCAGACGTTGGGAAGTGCCAGTCGGACAACTGCTTTGTGGAGCGAGTTCATCCCGTGACACGGGCGTAATGGTGTCCAAGCCATCACTCATATGCGAGAGACACAAGTTTTCATGAAAGAATTCTGATAACGAGTCCGCGTTTACCAAATTCTTCCATTCGTCTAAAATTCTGTCATTTCCGTTCATTATGAAAGAAATATTCCTCTCGTCTAAATTCTAGTAATGAGCGCCTGATGACTAATTCCTCCATCAGGTTTCCATTTTTATCTTTTGTTTTACAAAAAAGTGAATTACAAGGTTAATTAATTAGCTCTTTTCAAATCTTAAACATTGTAACTATGGCTGATGCTTTAGAGAAAAATCTCTATTATCAAGGAGGAGATAAAGCAAGTGAAACCAAATCCTTTGCCAAACTGTGAAATCTCAACACATGCAACAAAGCAGTGAGTGATGTGTTTTAATGGTGGTGGAATTAACTAAGAAGCCACCTTTTGTCGTCCTCTCTAGAAGGAGGAGAAATCTAAATTACATATTTCCACCACGGGCTTTAAGCATCAGAAAAAACAAAAAACAAATAAGAATAAGAATAAAAAGCTAAGACGTCCAAGGAGTCCAAGCAGAGAACTTCAGAAAACGACAGACATCATCCATTGGATAGTATAATTAGAATGGGAGGGCTTGTAAACGTTACAGCAGGAAAGATAAATGAGAAGAGAGGCAGTGGAAGGGCAAGAGAAAAAAAGGAAATCAAGGACAGTTTAACACGGTGGCACAGGGAAAAGTCACAAACTGAACTAATGGAAAATATCAGTGATCGAGATCTGCGGAGAATCATGCCCGTCAACGCATACCGGCACAGCACCTAAAAATAACAACGAGAAAACTTCATTACGGTATTCCCATTCGCCGTAGCCAGCAAATATATCCATGCTACAAGAACTTAATACTGAAGAAGGTTGGCTAGTAAAGAGGATTAAAGAGAGAAAACTTAAGTATTTTTGATACATTAAACGTCATGAGAATTTAGAGAAGACCGTCTTGGAAGGGTACAAAATGGGAAAAAAGAAAGAGAGGAAGACCAATGCGAAGATGGCTGCAAGACACAGTTGATGATCTGCGAATGGATGCATCAGCAGCAGGGCATCTTGCTTACAACTGAGAAGCCTTCAGGAGAGCTGTTAGGGAGGCAAAGTTCCGCAAGGGACATGCAAATAACTGACTGATTGACTGTATGTATATAGATATTATACAACTAATTATCACTATGCTATTTTAAAAACTGTTACAGATTTGTGAATTGTTTCCTTTTCTATACAGTTAGGAATCTTTCTTTACTTATTTTTGTTTCTTAACGGTATTATATTCATCATTGATTTTCCAGTATAAGTACAAAATAAGTGATTGAAAGCAACGTACACTATATATCAATGCAATAAAATCACTTGGACCTAACGTATACAAAGAAATAAAATGAGGTAATAAAACTCGCCAACTTAAAAAAAAATTGTCCTCCCGACGTCTCGTTTTTCATTAACTTGTACCTAGATATTACAGAAGAACCCCCGGAAAATCTTGGAAGAATGAAAAGGAGCAGCGAAAGCATATCTGAAGAAATGGATGTGTATGAAAACCTGGCTTCGCAACTCCGTCAAGAAAAAGAGTTGTCCCTTCTTTGGTCATGATAAAACGACATGATGGCCAAGGTGGAAAAAATAAAGGGTATTGATCTTGATACACGAGGAAAGGGACGGCCGAGAAGACTAATATCGCTGAAACTCTAAACACCACGTTCACTGAAGCAAGCACCATGACTAGACAACGTTTTCATGTCGCATATGAAGAAGAAAGCAACGTTCTGCAAGGGACATGCCATATGAATGAATGTAACTAATTTTTTCACTCTATTTCAGTGCTTGAAGATAAATCAGCGTCTGTAACATTAGTATCACCATTATTTTAAATGGGCGTACAATCTGATATATAAGATAACTAGCTTTCATAACATTAACATTGCTGCTATTTAACAGGGCGTTTAAACTCTCATACAAGCTAAACAGGTTCTGTAACATTAACATTACTGTTATTTGACAGGGTTTATAAACTAACAGATAAGCTAAATAGTCTCTGTAACAATAGCATTACTGTTTATTTTATAAGGGATAAAACACAGAGAGATGAGATAAAAGATACAGATAAAATTCCAGCTTCCATGACTTTAAAGCATATTAGGGATACATGTTAGGCCCACATTTCCACGACCTTCGGCACATGAAAGTCTGATGTGGTCAGTATTACATCTGGTCGCATTTACCTTCCCAGATTTCTCTGGTGCCCATTTTTAGAGGCTGAGTGGACCCTGGGGGCCTTTTTGGTGTGTACCATAAAAGATCCCACCGCTGGAACTTGAAACCCAGTACCACTGAATTAGTAAACCTAGCGCCCTAACCACTCAGCCAACCAGGCCGCAGAGAGATGAGATATAGTGAGGTATTCCTGTCCTTGACATCATCGAGATAAAGCGGTCTGGACCTAATCTATGCCGTGCTTCTTGCACCAGGCTGTTGTGGCGTACAGTTAAGTAAGGATTCATCTGTTCCCCCCCCCACCCTTTATAGTTACAGTTTCTTATTCTTCAAGCCCGGCGCAGAAAGCAGATGTAAGCAACTTTCTGTCATAATAAACGCCCTTATAACGGAATCTTGATCACTGAATCCAAGCTGTTTGTAGGTTTTTAATATGAAAGATAAATCAACAACAACAGTAACTAAACGTAGAGAACATGGATACCATAACGCAGAACTCGGCAGCCTCCCTAACAAAAGCATGAAGATCAAACGCGATATAATCATTACATTAAACGAATGACTCGGTCGGTGACATTCTGCTACAAATAAGTGGGATACCGCGCCTGTATGTGAGTGACCGACGGACTACATCCATATGTATGGCTAACAAACAGAAGTACACGAATAACAGTTATTTAACTTACTTAATATTATGTAATAAAAAACAGCGTAATTACTGTGATACGACCATCTGGTCGTAGATTGCCGATCCCCTGTTCAATAATATCAGATTCATATTCATTAATTAACAAAAGGTTGACTTGCACAATAAATAAAAGATGCACAAAAAAACAAATTTTTTTTTTTTTACCTAGAAATGAAAAAGTCGCCTTCGGATAAGAGCAGTGATGATGATGAAAGCCCGTACTTCTCTCCAGGTAAAGAAGGAAGCCCAGCAAACCCCTTACTTTTTTATTCTTTCTGCCGGAGTGGGCGGGACCTAACTTTACTCGCGCGGTTTCTGAATTCGCCTCGTTCCGGAATGTGGCTACGCTTTCAGCTTTGGGTAACTCAGCCAGTGAAATCTTGAAACGGCGAAAAGCTAAATTTGGGAGCCAAGAAAAGGTGACTATTTCGTGGGGTAGGTGGGGGTGGGGGTGGGATAGGAAGATCCATGGTATAGCGAAATATTAACAGCTAGATCTAAAACGGTTTCTTCGCTGGACTGCTATGACCCAAAAGTGTCTTGTAAATGGAGGAGGCGGGCGAGGACAAAATGCGAAGCAAAATGAGTAAGAGAGCAAAAATGAGACACACACTGATATATTTAGATTCAGACATCTCATTTTTGTACCTGTCTGTTTCCCCCCATGTTTAAAGACACCAGGAAGACAACAGAGACAAATATTCAAGTTTGGGCTTTTGAGCTTGGTAGAAGCCATCAATCAGTTTAATATACTTTGCTGGAAAGTATTTGAGAAAGGTAGTCTAAATATTTAATTATAATTAATGTATTTTTCCGAAAGCGGGCATGTCTGTTTTAAAAAACGCAGCATTCTGAAATAGGCATCGTATTCAGGGATTTTTTAGGAGTCGTATGCGAGTGACGTTTTACAGTGTATAGGCAAACCGGCAGGAGGGGAGGTAACACAGAAAAAAAAGGGGGAGAAACAGGTACATCCACGTTCACCGGCTCGTGTAGCCTCTGTCTCACTTCGAGGAATCGCCCACGAGCGCAGCTGAGAGTTAGTTCTGCTCACTCAGCTCTCAGGGATGTGGCCTTATAAGGCGTGGACAGGTGAAATATGTCTGTCTAGCGCTAGGCCCGTTGATAGAAGAGAGAGAGAGAGAGAGAGAGAGAGAGAGCATGTGAGATAGAGGAGATAGAGGGGGAAAGAAAGAGAGGTGAAGAAGTGCCGGTTTGGAAAGCAAAGTCAACCGAGATATATTACGGCCAAACTCATATTCAGCATCTAGTATCTAAGATAAGTTTCGTCTCTGCCGTTATGCAAAACTTTGCACTGGCTTTAGTCGCTATACAAACCTTGTATTGCTCTTGGTTGTTACACAAACCTTGTTTTGATTTTGGATTTTACACAAACCTTGTTATGTTCTTGGTTGTTATAGAAACCTTGTGTTGTCTGACCTTCAGCAAGTTTCAAATCAAAAATCTACTCCAGTCTAGTATTACACATAACAATATAATGTATGCTTCGCAGAATGCAGATTCGCCGCTACGTTTATTACAGATGTTAAGATATCAAAACTAAAACAAACAGTAGGAACAGCTTTAGTAATGAACAAGAACACAGTTGTAACGTATTGATTTACACCTTAATCATACAATTCTTACTTGTAGGATAAATATATAGGAAAAGAAGAGAAAATATAAAATGTGACATAAGAGACAGTGTTATCCGAGATATTACAGGTAAACCAGTGAGACAGTCCTATCTCCTATATGTTACTGTTAAACAAGACAGACAGTGCTATCTCCTGTATGTTGCAGGTAAACTATTGCTATCTCCTATATGTTAAAGGTAAACCAGTGAGACAACCCTGTCCGCCATATGTTACAGGTAAATGATTTCACAATAGGCACTGTGATCTTGAGTGTGTGACTCAATTCAGTGGTTCAGCATGTATGAACAATCACGAGTTTTGAATTCCACAAAAAAAAAAAAACAACATCTCAGATACTTCCATGACCCTACAGTGAGTCACAGGTTTACCTGTAACATATAGGAAACAGCACTATTTCACTGGTTACCTGTAACATATAGGAAACAGCACTGTTTCACTGGTTTACCTGTAACATAGGAGATAACACTATCACTGGTTTACCTGTAACAAATAGGAGATAGCACTCTCATTGGTTTATCTGTAACCAATAGGAGATACCACTGTCTCACTGGTTTACTAGTAACATATAGGAGATAGCACTCTCATTGGTTTACTTGAAACATATAGGAGATAGCACTCTCATTGGTTTACTTGAAACATATAGGAGATAGCATTCACTGGTTTACTAGTAACATATAGGAGATAGCACTCTCACTGGTTTACTAGTAACATATAGGAGATAGCACTCTCACCAGTCTACCTGTAACCTATAGGAGATACTGCTGTCTCACTGGTGTACCTTTAACCTATAGGAGATACCGCTGTCTCGCAGTCCACCTTTAACTTACAGGAGATACCAATGTCTGACTGGTCTAACTGTAACCTACAGGAGATACCATTGTCTCACCGGTCTACTTATAACCTACAGGAGATACCGATGTCTGACCAGTCTAACTGTAACCTACAGGAGATACTGCTGTCTCCCTGGTTTACCTGTATAACCTACAGGAGATACCGCTGTCTCACCGGTCTACCTTTAACCTACAAGAAATATTGCTGTCTCACCAGTCTACCAATAACCTACAGGAGATACTGCTGTCTCACCAGTCACCTGTATAACCTACAGGAGATACCGCTGTCTCCCTGGTTTACCTGTATAACCTACAGGAGATACCAGTGTCTCACCGGTCTAATTTTAACCTACAAGAAATACCGCTGTCTCACTGGTCTACCTTTAACCTATATGAAATACCGCTGTCTCACTGGTCTACCTTTAACCTACAAGAAATATCGCTGTCTCACCGATCTACCAGTAACCTACAGGAGATACTGCTGTCTCACCAGTCTACCAGTAACCTACAAGAAATACCGCTGTCTCACTGGTCTATCTATAACCTACAGGAGATACCGCTGTCTCACCGGTCTACCTTTAACCTACAAGAAATACCACTGTCTCACTGGTCTACCTTTAACCTACAAGAAATACCGCTGTCTCACCGGTCTACCTTTAACCTACAAGAAATACTGCTGTCTCATGGGTCTACCTTTGACCTACAAGAAATACCGCTGTCTCGCTGGTCTACCTTTAACCTACAAGAAATACTGCTGTCTCGCTGGTCTACCTTTAACCTACAAGAAATACCGTTGTCTCACTGGTCTACCTTTAACCTACAAGAAATACCGCTGTCTCACTGGTCTACCTTTAACCTACAAGAAATACCGCTGTCTCACTGGTCTACTTTTAACCTACAAGAAATACCGCTGTCTCACTGGTCTACCTTTAACCTACAAGAAATACCGCTGTCTCACTGGTCTACCTTTAACCTACAAGAAATACCACTGTCTCACTGGTCTACCTTTAACCTACAAGAAATACAGCTGTCTCACCGGTCTACCTTTAACCTACAAGAAATACCACTGTCTCACTGGTCTACCTTTAACCTACAAGAAATATCGCTGTCTCACCGATCTACCAGTAACCTACAGGAGATACCACTGTCTCACCAGTCTACCAGTAACCTACAATAAATACCGCTGTCTCACCGGTCTACCTTTAACCTACAAGAAATACTGCTGTCTCATCTCACTGGTACACCTTTAACCTACAAGAAATACCGCTGTCTCACCGGTCTACCTTTAACCTACAGGAGATACCGCTGTCTCACCGGTCCACCTTTAACCTACAGGAGATACCGCTGTCTCACCAGTCTACCTGTATAACCTATAGGAGATACCGCTGTCTCACTGGTTTACCTGTATAATCTGCCTCACTTTAGACAACTCTATAAGTGCTCTGGTCTCATCCAGCGAGGAGGTGGGAGATCTCAGGGTGGTGCATGAACTCTGCACACCAGGAACAAACCTGATGAATGGAAGCAGTGGTGAGCCATTGCAGAACCCATGACATTTAGTCAGAGAAGCTACACCGATACTGACTCTGTCACTGCTGTTCGGATGAGAACATGGGCATTCTAATGTGCAAGTCTCATATAACATTTCAAGTGCCACAAGGAGCACATATAACGGATAAGTCTGAGAACTGCTGGAGTATTAGACAAGCACACTGATACCTGAGTGGCGAAGTGGTCAGTGCATTAGTCTCTCATGGCAAAGGTTGGGGGCTTCGAATCCAGTCACTCAGCTGTACAAATAGGCGCATGACTTCTTCTGGAGCCGGGAAAGGAAAGGCAGCCAAGCAAGAAGCTGAACACATCACCCTCTAGTGTTCTGACAGGTCAAGGAAAATATGGACACTAACACCACATTCCCCCCTAGATGCCTCCAAAGATTACCAGAGCTACCTTTACCTATAAATGACACAGCACTCAACAACTCAAACGCAAATACAAATAGTGTAACAATAAACATTAGATGACAAACGAATGACTCAGCCACTATGAATTCTCTCTTGCTACTTTTATATGAGACTGAAGTGAATCAAGATGCATAACAAAACATCATTAATAACAAATTATTATATTTTAATGCTCAGAATGCTCAGTGGTTTGGGAACTGTCCAGTTTATATCAAATATTTGATAGCTACAAGATGGTAGTAGGCTATGATTAAAATTATGCTACACATATTTCAGGTATTTGCTCAGAAATAAAAGTAAAGGTAATCCTGTCATGCCTTAGAGGCACACAGGGATATGGTGTTAGTGTTTTTTTTTTTTTAGAAAATTTTACTGTCGTAATTCCGGAATTTCCAAAGAAATAAAAACAATGATGACAGGATGGTCTGTTATGGCTGTGTAGAATGTTGGACAAGTTTGGAGTCATGAATGCAAGTTTTTTCTTTCTTCAGTTTATCACTTTCAAATCATGAGCGCATTGATGCTTTCACATCATGATTTCAGCATCACTTTCACAACATAAGTAGATTATCACTTTCACATCATGAGTATATCATCACTGTCACACAGTGAGAGTGCTCTACACAAGGATTATGAAAACAGTTACACCTTTGATCATTTAGAGATTATGAACACATCTTTAATCATTCTGAGACTGTAAACATGTCATTTTATAAGATAAAAGTTATGAACACAATCACACCATTGTTATCATTCTGACATCTTAGACAACATTTATTTACTCAATCATTTCAATATTTATGAAAACGGTTACATTTTCAATCAGTTTTGAGTTACCATCTTGGAAACATCATCTGAAGTCAAGAACATATTTGCATCTATGTTCCCTCTAAAAATGGCATGCACAAAATTTTTTTTATCCCACACACATACAAAAATGGCTACTTTTTTTTCAATTTCTGTAAGTTATTCAGTGACATGGTAGTTCATTCATTCATTCATTTGCATGTCCCTTGTGGAACTTTGCCTCCCTAACAGCACTCCTGTAGGCCTTTCGGTCGTGAGCAAGATAGCCTGCTGCTGATGTATCCATTTGCAGATCATCAACGATGTCTTGCAGCTATCTCCACCTTGGTTTTCCTCTCTTTCTTTTTTTCCCATTATGTACCCTTCCAAGACTATCTAGATTATCATGACAGCCAAAACATTTCAGTTTTCTCTCTTTAATCCTCTTTACTAGCCAGCCTTCTTCAATATTAAGTTCTTGTAGTATGGATATATTTGTTCTTTTTGTGTCAATGATATTTGAAGAACTCTTCTGTAGCACTTACATTCAAAGGCATTTAAGAGTTTCTCAGCTGTTTTGTTAAGTGTCCAGGTCTCACAGGCATTATGTTATGGTAGTGCTGAAGAAAAATACAATTGCACTACATGAATTTGTTTTTCCCTGGTTTCTCTGAGCTTTAGTAGCTTTTCTATGTGAACTTTAAATTATATTCTGTAATTCGACTCTATGTTGCATATTTACTACGAAGCTGTTTCTGAAAATGTGTTTCCACATGGACTGAAAATTTTAAGCATAACACACACAATTTTGAGGTCACATGATTTGCAAACATCAACTTTCCTAATATTATAGACACATTCGCCTTCTTTCATTTTGCAGTTAAGATAGTTGTCATACATGTACGAGAGTGAATACAGCATAGAATGTTTCATCACTCTGAGGACATGTATGGTGTAACATCTTGTTGTAAGAAGAAGGTTATGAATACAGCCTTGTCTTTTCACTTCTGTTTGAGGTTACAAATGCAGTCAGTCCTAGGTTACAAATGCAATCAGTCCGAGGTTACTAATGCAGTCAGTCCGAGCTTACAAATGTAACCAGTCTGAGGTTATAAATGTAGCCATTCTGATGTTATAAATGTAGCCAGTCTGAGGTTATAAACGCAGACAGTCTGAGTTTATAAATGTAGCCAGTCTGAGTTTCTAAATGCAGGTAGTCTGAGGTTCTAAACGCAGCCAAACATGAATGTCATGTAGAGAGTACAACAAGAATTGCACATCAATATAGAATGAATGTCATTATTTGCTGTCAACACAATGAATATCATCATTTGCTGTCAAAACAGAATGAATATTATCATTTCCTGTCAACACAGAATTAATATCATCATTTTCTGTCAACACAGAATGAACATCATTATTTGCTGTCAACACAGAGTGAATATCATCATTTTCTGTCAACACAGAATGAATATTATCAATTGCTGTATACAATGTAAGGTATACTTCATATGAAGGTGATTAAAGAATCTGCAAGGATGATGATGTTAACCCAATCTAACGTAACCTAAAAAAAACGCACAGTACAGGACAGCGGATAAGCTCTCCTGATCTTAGAAACAATCCCAATAACTCTCTTATATAAATGTTCTTACATATTCTTCTTATCTCCCCTTAGCTCACCACCTCCACACATAAATCTTACACAGTTAGATAACACAGCCATTATTATACTCAGAAAGTTTTTTTTAAAAACTTGCCATTAGCTATACTCTGACTAACAGAATACTGGCACATAAACTAAACTGTCATAATGATCCTTAAAATAATACAGAAAACCCAGCCTTAACTGCACCTGGATTCATGTGAACAACCAGCCACATCAACACATATCACAAGTTCAGCTTGACCCTCATCTTCAGTATGAATGCTTCTCAATTACCCTGAAAGACAAACTTTATGACTACTAATTTTGCCTTATCTTGTTATTAATTAATTACATTACTGTTATTATACTAAAATTTGTTCCTATCGTATTTTTTTTTCACATTCATGTTACTTTCCACAGCTTCAGAGCTAGTACTGTAAGTATTTATTTTACATATGTGGATATAATGTACTTCATATTATATTAGTGCTTAAAATATTCCTATTTCTTAGGTACAAACTTAGCAAATAGAAAACAATGAGGCTTGTGTTCAGCAAAGTGGCAGAACATAGGTTAACCTACAATGAGGCTTGTGTTCAGCAAAGTGGCAGAACATAGGCTAACCTACAATGAGGCTTGTGTTCAGCAAAGTGGCAGAAAATAGGCTAACCTACAATGAGGCTTGTGTTCAGCAAAGTGGCAGAACATAGGTTAACCTACAATGAGGCTTGTGTTCTGCAAAGTGGCAGAACATAGGTTACCTACAATGAGGCTTGTGTTCAGCAAAGTGGCAGAACATAGGTTAACCTACAATGAGGCTTGTGTTCAGCAAAGTGACAGAACATAGGCTAAACTACAATGAGGCCTGTGTTCAGCAAAGTGGCAGAACATAGGTTAACCTACAATGAGGCTTGTGTTCAGCAAAGTGGCAGAACATAGGTTACCTACAATGAGGCTTGTGTTCAGCAAAGTGGCAGAGCATAGGCTAACCTACAATGAGGCTTGTGTTCAGCAAAGTGACAGAGCATAGGCTAACCTACAATGAGGCTTGTGTTCAGCAAAGTGGCAGAACATAGGCTAACCTACAATGAGGCTTGTGTTCAGCAAAGTGGCAGAACATAGGCTAACCTACAATGAGGCTTGTGTTCAGCAAAGTGACAGAGCATAGGCTAACCTACAATGAGGCTTGTGTTCAGCAAAGTGACAGAACATAGGTTACCTACAATGAGGCTTGTGTTCAGCAAAGTGACAGAGCATAGGTTACCTACAATGAGGCTTGTGTTCAGCAAAGTGACAGAACATAGGCTAACCTACAATGAGGCTTGTGTTCTGCAAAGTGGCAGAACATAGGTTACCTACAATGAGGCTTGTGTTCAGCAAAGTGACAGAGCATAGGCTAACCTACAATGAGGCTTGTGCATAGTAAAGTGACAGAACACAGTATACCTTCTCAAGGCTAACTAGAGACAGTGTGCTTTATTTATTTATTTTTTTTTAAGATATATATTTTACGAATGTTTTTCACTTCTGCTTATTAAAATCTGTCTTCACAAAACTTACCATAAATATGTTATGACTCACTAAGGGTATTATGTCTCACCATGAATACGCTATTTCTTACCATGAGTATATTGTTTACTATTTAAGAGAGCAAAATTACATAAACTTTTGCAAAGAAAAGAAACCACTGAAACCTTTGCAAAACATATCAGTAATTTGCAAGCAAAAACATAAACACAGAAGTAAACACTTCACAAAAGGCCTTCATTACACAATATACCCTCACTTTCTTCAAACTCATGGATACTGTTATGAAAGCAGAAAGTTTTAACTTGAGATGCCCTGTGTCATGGATATGTAAATTCCAAATATGTAGAGTAATAATTTGAGGCTGATGATCATGTACGGCCAATATATATATATATATATATATATCCTTAAACATCCTTCACTATAATCCCATCATAGGATAGGCTACAACTTGAGAAAACATTTTCTCCCAGTTTTTAAGACAAACACGATGTTCCTCTGGTGTGGTTACAAACCAACAACTCACGGACCCCCCAAGTGGGGCCCACCCATTTTTAAAGCATCTGAGGTTTAAAAGACTGAAATAGTCTGAATGGGGTGGGGGTAACTTATCTGATGATCTGAGGAGTTTGTGTTGTTGTTTTACTCTCTACAAAGAACTCCCTGCCTACTCTTAATGAATACTCAGCATAATGTATAAATATGAATATGATTTTTGTTAAAATAAAATAAAAAAACCCCACTTTGACTTATGCCCATTTTGTTGGCACAAATGTTGCTGTAGTTCATTATTCTGTTTGACATTAATGAAAGTTATTGCACTTTCTTGTGAGCAGTGAGTGATGGTAGCATTACAGATGTTCTTATGTTTCTATTGACAAAAAAAAAACAAAAAACAAACAAACAAACAAACAAAAGAGCAAAATTGTAATCTTTGTAAATGTACATACATGCAATATATAAAAAAAACCAGTCTACATATAACAGATCAGATTCTCCAGTCTATATATAACAGATCAGATTCTCCAGTCTATATATAACAGATCAGATTCTCCAGTCTATATATAACAGATCAGATTCTCCATTCAGTCACAGAGCTTATGCTAGGTGCATGAGACTCATTCACACCTCTAACCTACATATAAATGATAACTATTGTTTTAAATCATTTAATAATCTTATGCCTCTTGGCAAGATTTCTAAATGACTACAAATCTAGGGTAAATAATACAAATACAATGTTTTTTTTAAAATAAAGTATCTGTCTATAAAAGTATCGCTACATTATTACATTTTAAAAAATAACTACCTCTGGAATCATTTCCAATGTGACTGTATTTACTCCTGCTTAAGCCAAGAAGACATTATTCAGGGAGCGATGTAACATTTTCAGTTTTTTTTTTCTTCAGCCAACTCTGAAAAATAAGAACTTCTTCCTGCAAATGAGGCACACCCGAGTAAGCTGTATACACTGACAGGAAACAAACAAATTATATCAAAAAAAGTTTCTGCAAATGTATTTCTTGAGTTTATGGCCTGCTCTAGCCCACCTGGGACAAGAAATAAATAAAATGCATCCTGAACACTTAAAAGCCCTGCATTACTTATCACATTACAGCTCATTATCACTGTATTTCTTTGGTTTCCACGAATCTCTTGGTGAAGAATGAACACATTATCAGTATCAGTGAGATATAAAGAAGATAACATGCTCGAATATGAAAAATCTACGACATAATACGATCTCAATCCAACATAACCTGTAGCATACATAATGTGATAAACAATAAACATATTTTATATCAAAAACTGATGTAGATCAATACTGGACCTGCAGCTTTCACATTCGAAGACCTCTGTATTATAATAACAACAACAGTAACAATTTCAAGGACATTACATTGCAAAAAAATAAACATTGATTATAAATTCCTCATTCAGGAAGCAATGAAACAAATTTTCTATTTTCTAGTCTGCGTAAGAAAGACTAACTGGCTCTTATTACATCTGGGGGGTGGGGGGGAAGCAGTGCCTTAGTAGTGAAGTGCTTAAAGCACTCAAATCTCTCATGGTGAGGGCTGGTGGTTCAGATTAGGCCCGCTGTAGAAATGGGTATTCTGGAGTTGAGCAAGGAAAAGCACCCAAGCATGATACTGATTAATGCTCCCTCTAAGCTGTGCAGCTGCGTGCGCGTGCATGTGCACACACACACAATTTTATATACCACACCAAAAAAAAAAACACACAAAATTTTATATGCCACACAAAAAAACAAACAAAAAAAATTTTTTTTAAATAATAAAATTGCTACATTTATTTAAACATTTTCTGACGTTCCTCTGTACTTTAGTGATGTTACATCAACAAATTTTTTTTATTACGCTATAAGAGCCATTAATGTAAAACGATTAACAAAATGTCTTTTCATCATCATCTGAAGGTCATGGAGTTTAAGACCTGCTGCCACTGCCATCCAGTTAACCCAGAAGTACAAATATGTACCTGAGACTAGGTACTGAGGATATCTGCCTGGAAGGAGAAGTCACTCTGTTTACACTATCAACGTGGTGTCAATGCATTAAAATCTCTGAAAGTATCATGAGTACTGGATTAAATCAAAATCCAAAATTGGTGATGAAAAGAGGAAAAAAAAATACACACACAAGTTATTATGGTCAGTAGGATGTTTTATTATGTTAATCCGTCAAGTCCAAGTATTAAGTTTTTCATGATGATTCTTCCACACTGGTGTTTGATGTTTGTGATGTTGGGATCCTTTTTCCTTCCTTTGCCAAGCCTGTAGTCACTGCAGCTTCCTTAATCTGTAGAGGAGAAAATGCTGGGTTGTTATGTGTGACAAAGGATTAGTAGCGTTGCTGACAGTTTTACTAGAGATATGCTGCAGAGTGTCTAGCAGGAGGTGGAGTACAAGTTCTCTGTATGCAGACTTATACAAGGTGCTCATACTGTAGTGTGATAAAAGGTAAATGTAAAAATCTCCATTTCCATGCCATTTAGGAATACTGGGAATACGGTGTTAGGCCCGTATTTCCATGACCATCGGCATGTGACGGTGTGATGTGGTTATTATTACACCTGGCTTGATTTTCCTTGTACCCATTTTTAGAGGCTGGGTGGACCCCGGGGCCTATTTTTGGCATGGTGGTACCAGAAAAACACATTCCCACTGCTAGGATTTAAACCCTTTACCACCAGATTAGCAGACCAAGTCCCTAACCACTCAGCCAACCAGGCTGCCACTGAAGTGTAACGAAGTTAAGGAAAAAAAAAAACAAGGAAAAAAAAACCCACACTTGTAAATGTATGAAATAAAATGAAATAACCTACTTTTAAAGTTTTAAAATAAATGACTTTAGTTACCCTTCATGGGAAAACCCTTACATGAGGAATGCAAGCATATACACAGTTTTAATGTGCTGGTTTCCCATTTCTGTATCTATGAGCTGGTACACTGACAGATGATGCAATCATCATCCAGTGTGGTGTCTTATGAGGCAAGAAAAAATACTCTCTCCTTTCTCACATGGTCAGCAGCCGGGTCCAGCCGTCTTCTAAATTAATCTCACCTTCAACAGCTCTTTGCCAAGCTTCATTTTTTCAGTGTCTCTTCAGTTTCTACTGGTTGTTCTAGCAAAAGCCCAGCTGTACAACCACTTTATTACCACTGACCATATCACCCCTCTAGTGTGCTGATAGGTGAAGGAAAATATGGACACTTAACACCATATCCCTATGTGCCTCTAAGGCATGACAGGATTACCTTTACCTTTTTTTTTTTTTTTAACCTAGGTGCAGAGCATTACTTTCTTTGGGTGAAAAGGTTTCTTCTGCTTATGGTCTGCAACACAAAATTTTCAGAATTTTCTTTCGATGGAACGTTCAGAATTAGGATAATCAGGTCATTTCTTTCTCAGACATGTTTCATACTGAAGTGCTGGGTAGAACAGATCTTCAACATAAAATTTACTTTAGAAACGTTCATTTACTTGGGTTAACCCCCATGTTTCTCATGTTAATACTCTTGTTTAACTTAAAAAAAAAAAACAGTGGTGGTGTAGTTGCTTGTGCACTCACCTTACCAAACCAGAGGGTCCCTGATTTGATTTGACACTCAGGCAGAATTTTTTTGGACCAACTGGCACCGGAGTCAACCCAGACTCCCCCCCAAAAAAAAAAAATGGATACCTGGGGGTATTATTCCCAGGAAAACAAAGGCAGCAAGGGCAAAATGCTGTTATCCCCACATGAAATGCTGCAGTGGTCTAGAAATGTGAAGGAACTAACATTTCACACCCCTATGGCACGCAAATGCCCCAGGGCATAGATTTACTTCAAAATATGCCCTTGTAATAAGGACACAAAGATAAGAGGAGCGATAAAAGCACAAAAAGAAGAACTGGATACACTGAAAACTAGCTCCTCAGCTCAATCAGAAAATAAAAAAGGAAGCTATCCTTCCTTGGCCATGTTGAGAAGGTATAAATGGCACTAAAGCCTTGAGAGAACCATAACAGAGGTTGTGGTTCCTGGAACATAAGAGAGAGCACCAGCCAAGGAGATGATGGCCTCAAGATATCACTACCTCCTCTCTAACCACCACACTTCCAGAAGCGGACATCCTGGCCTGTACAACAAGACATTTTCAGACTGGCTAATAAGACATCAACGTACAATAACAGACACAGTACTCAAAAGAAAATTAAGAACATATATGAATGGAACAAGAATGACCGGTTATCCAGCTACTTCATGTGGTGCACATGCAGCATGCGTATGCCTGTTTCTTGCAAAAATATGCACTTTCTTACTTCACATACATGGATAGGTGTATTTCATGAATGTAATGTATCTGTCTAATACAATCAAGTCAATCATTTACCTGTCTAGTGTAATCAAGACAATCATTTATCTATCTAATGTAATCAAGACAATCATTTACCTGTCTAATGTAATCAAGACAATCATTTTCCTGTCTAATGTAATGAAGACAATCATTTACTTGTCTAACACAATCAAGGCAATCATTTACCAGCCTAGTGTAATCAAGGCAACCATTTACCTGTCTAATGTAATCAAGACACTCATTTTTGGCTTGAAGCAAAAGATCTGCCTGGCCCTTCAGCACATGAATGTTCCATGAAAAGTTTTCCGTGGCCTGCAATGACAAACAAGAATTATTGGAAGTAATTAACTCTTTGACTACCAAACAATATTTCTCACACATTAACATTTTTTTATAATAAAAAAAAAATTTGCTGCTACAATTTCTTACTGGAAAATGATACGATGCTTATATTTAGCATTTACTGTAGTCAGCAGCAGAGCATCTTGCTTACAACTGAGAGGCCTACAGGAGAGCTGTTAGGGAGGCAAAGTTCTGCAAGGGACATGCAAATGACTGATTGTAGTTTAAAATTATGAATTCATGATTACTTTACAAAATTGTCCAAACTGGTTCTAGGACTAATATACAATCTTCAGCAAGGGTCTAAATTACTGGTAACTGCTTTCACCTTATATCTGTCATGCGTAATTTTCAGTTTTTTTTTGTTTTTTTTTTTCATTCTCAGTTCATTCAAAGATGATGCCCATATTTTCTTCTGGTTTTTTTAAAAAATTCTTCTTTTCTATGAAGTTTATCCTTTAAAACAGATCTTATTAGATTATTTAATCCTTGAATGTGACACTAAGTAAGTTTCCATTATTAAAAAAAAAAAAAAGTATTCTCTGAAGGCTATATTATCTCTCTTCGATCTAAACTATCTAAATAAGAAAAATGTCACACTTTGGAAAGTTTCTTGCCCCTAAGTCCAACTTGTTGACAGATATTCTCCAGATCTTCATGCCATTCCAGACCTGCCCTCTGGCACTGTAGCAGCTGTAAAATAAAATGCACAAGATACTCATTTAAGTATTAAATGGAATACAGATATATCTTTACATTTTCTATGAACACTTAGACTTATATCTTACATCCTTCCCGGGGCCTTAAACATCACATAGGGCTCACATAGTTGTTTGGAAAGTTTTTCTGTTTTCAGCGAGTTTTTCAACTTCATCAAGGGATGTTATGCCCACTAAACTGGCTTCTCTTAACAATGTCCTCTTTAGAGTTTCATGTGGTCGGCCTCTTTTTCTTTGGCATGTTGTGCTCCACTTCAGAACTTGTTTTGGTATTCTCTGATTGTTTCTTTTCATCACATGGCCTACATATGTCCATCTTCTTTTTCTGATCAACCATGAGACAGGTTGTTGTTTGCTCATATGTCTTATCTCTGTGTTCTTAAATTCATTCCACTTTATACAGAGTATTTTCCTTAGGCATTTGTTTTCAAAAGTGTCTAATTTCTTGTTTATTTCTTTAACTGATTTCCAGTTTTGAATGAGGCCAACAACCTCATACTGAGACCCATCTAGAGGCGATGCTAGAGGCGACATCTAGAGGCGATGCTAGATGGGGTAAAAAACCCTGCCGTTATGGAATCTCGCAACAGTTGTAACTGAGCATCAAGGACACTTAGACTACATGACAGATTTTTTTTTAGTAACAGACAAATAATGAAAAAATAAAATTCACATCTAATATAAGATAAATGATTTTAAAAAATAAACTCAGATATAGGAGACATGGTGGTAATGACTACATTTTCCTCAACCTGTCAGTACACTATGATGTCCAGTCAGGAATGGTGGACAGCAACTGTGCTTCTGTTTGAGTGCATGAACAACCGTGCTTATTTCCTCATGGTTTGGGTTCCCCTGTGAAGCAGATGCGGATCACACCATTCCTAATCATTGTGCGTGTAATCTATGTGAGCTTTTATGCAGGCAACGGGGTCTTTTCCCTGGATGGCACTTGAACTGGGAAACTCGGGTGAGTGCCGCTATTCCTGACGATGGATCCTGAATTCCTTAACCCAGGCTGCCAAAGACGGAGAGTGTTGGCCAACAAGTGGCACAGGCTGGGAAAGCCAGGACACACACAACTACGAGAGATGATCCTGCTGATGTCACAGACAGCATCGTGACTGTGCTGCTCCTGTCAGCCTCAAAAGGGGCAACAGCAACACCAGGCCCAAAAACTATGGGGCTCCCGTTCGAGCCTGGAGGAGATGGCCAGGTCTTGTCGGGGACAGAGCTGCAGACTTGACACAACTGATTCTACTCTCAAATATTGAAGGACAAGTGTGTGTGGTGTGTGTGTGAGAGAGAGAGAGAGTGAGAGAGAGAGAGAAACGTTAGTTCTTTCATATTCCAAGACCACTATGCCTTGCCACCTTTCTTTCACCAGTTCCAGAATCAGCAAGACACCCATTTCAACACCTGACCCACTGGGCCATCCTCCTGCTGGGTTCGAACCACCAACCTACCCAAGAAAAACGTGTAAAATAAGCACATCTCTACTCAAGTCCTGTATTTTTATTATGTAACCCTATAAATTACTACTTCATCCTGTAATCATTGTGGTTCAAGTGGCTGCTCAAATAAAACAAACATTATCAAACTCTGAAGGGGGTGATGATGCTGTCTGATGAGGCAATCAGCGACCCATAGCTGATATGCCAGCGTCAGGGTTAGCGAACCATAGCTGACCAAGACCTTGTCCCACCCCTCCGTTGTACCCCCAGTAACAGGCAAAGCCTGGCTAACGGGGCAGGGATTGCCATAGTCCCCATGGTAGTGGAGTCTGCTAAATAAGCACTGCACAGCCCCTGCTTTTTAGCTGTACTCCGGGACTGAAAAAGTAGCTGCCATAACCCGATACAATGTTGTACCTCAACACCTCTACAGCATCAGCTGCAAAGAACGGCAGCTCGCAGTTACAGGGACTTCGTACAAGTACAAAAATCAAACTCTGAAAAAAAAAAAAACACCCAAAAACAAATCTGAAAACATCAGAATACGAAATCACCTTTTCATAAACTGAGTCTGCATTCTGTATTATGTTCCTGCACTCATTAACCAGCTGTGAGGAAAAATAAAAAATAGAAATGAGACATTTTCAACAGAAATAAACGTATGTAAACTGATAGAAAGAAAAAGGATACATTTGTTAACATAGAAACATGACATGCTAACAAATGGAAATATAAGGCATATAAAAAAAAAAAAATCCAAAAAAAAAAAATCATGTGATAACAAAAAAAAAAAGGCATGTGATACAATTTAGACTTCGCAAATGAGGCACTTCTGAAACAGACGGAAATTCTGCACACAGTCAAACATTATGAAACATGAAGATGTATGATTTGCTTTACCACAGAGAAATGATGCTTGCTTTTGCATGCAGAAATAGGATGTTGGTATGCTGAAACAATACCTAGTTATGAACCAAATCGAGGGATGTAACCACTGAAAAAATACATACAAGTCCTTGTTTTTCCGATGGGGTTCTGTTCTGGTGAGCATGTTGGAAAGCAATATGGATGTAAAGTGAACTTCGTAGGAGTGGGTATATGGTACTTCACTGTCAACAGACAGACATGTTTTAAAACATTGAAAAAGAGTGAAAACTCGTAAACCCAGGGATCGGAAAAGTCAAAGTCAAGTCAAAGTTTTAAAACATTAAAAAAAACTGGAATTACCTTATAATTACCTTCAGAATAAGTAGTTTTACTTTATATAAGCATAAATACTCTTTTAAAAAATGAGTAAATTTACAATACTAAGTCCTAATATTTCAACAGACCAATGGTCATAAAAACAAACTACTGGAAAATGGAAACTGTATATATTTTTTTTCAGTGGCTACATCCCTTTATCTGCAGTTACCTTCCAGCCCGCCTTGTAAAACATGGAAATACAAGGGGTGATTGATAAGTTCTCCACATAAGGTACAACGGATTATATGTGGACATTTTTTTTTTTGGTTATTTCTCAACATAGTCCCCTTGCAAGTTTATGCACTTAGTCCAGCGATCCTGGAGCATACGGATCCATTCTTTGTAATAGTCAGCATCTTGTGCCAGTAGAAAGTGGTAGATAGCATGAATGACATCATCATCTGAAGCATATTTGTGACCACTGAGCTCCTTTTTGAGTTTGATAAACAGGTAGTAGTCCGAAGGGGCCAAATCTGGGGAATAAGGAGGATGTTCAAGAAGCTGGAAGCCGCATTCATGAATGGCAGGAATTGCCACCGCCGACTTGTGAACTGGAGCATTGTCTTGCTGAAAGTTGACTCAATTTCCCTCGACGCTTTTCCTTCAATTTGACCCGCAGTTGCTTCACAAGATTAGCGTAATAGGCCCCTGTGACCATTCTGCCCTTCTGAAGATAGTCTACCAATAGCACACCATCTGAATCCCAAAAGATGGAAGCCATCACTTTGCCGGCAGACAAAACCACCCTTGCTTTCTTTGGAGGTGAGTGGGTCCATGTTTCCACTGCTTTGACTGTTCTTTGGTTTCTGGTTGAAAATGATGAACCCAAGTTTCATCCATAGTCACAAATTGCTTAAGAAGCTTTTCAGGATCTGCAGAAAAATGGCCAAGATTGTCTCTTGACATGTTGAGATGCTGTCATTTGTGTTCAGCTCCAAGAAGTTTTGGGACCCATTGAGCAGAGATTTGAATATCAATGTGAATAATGGCATGAACACATTCCTGGGAATGCCCAACTCAGTAGCAATGTTAGTTAGTCATCGATCCTCCATTATCATGTCATGGATTCTGCCACTGGTTACCGTTCTTGGTCTTCCCGGATGGCAATCATCTTCCAGACTCTCCCTTCCATGTTTGAAATGAGCTGCCCATTTCTTCACTGTGCTGTAAGAAGGGGCACTCTCCCCTAGAGTCTCTACCATATCCTCATGGATCTCCTTTGATGATAAGCCCTTGATGCAGAGGTAGCGAATGACTGCTCGCTGAGAAATTGTATCCATTTTCTAAATTTCTGTTACCTCTTATCATTTCAGTAGCCTGTAAAAAAAATTGCTTGCAGTTAATTTCTTGAAACTTGGTGTTTAATCTTACATTAACCTGATCTACAAGTTCACTTAATATCAACTGTGTGTTTCAAGTATTTGTACCTTATCAATCACCCTTCATATAACATTTCAGACCAGAAATATGGTCTATTTTATTATATTTTTTTTTTCAAACAAAAGGAGATAAACCACATTTCAGTAAATGACTGTAAAAATATATTTTAAACAGACAGAAAAATAGCATATTTTAATATGTGAGAAAATTTTCACCAAATTTAAATACAAAATCTCATCACATTTAATACCACTAACACTATTTCCCACGTACTCACATTTATTTGTTTTAACTTTTTTTTCTTCACAATCTTTTATCTTTTAGTAATGACTGTAAAAATCAAGGGAAAAAGAAGGAAAGGAAGGCCAAGAGAAAAACATCTCAGTGGATTGAGTAGTGGGCAAGGGAAGAGAAAATCAGCTGAATTAACTGGAAACACCCAAGGAGTGCATGAGATGGAGAAACATATCGCCAAAGCTGCATGGCATGGCATATTATAATAATAATAACAATAAAAATAACCTATTATCATATACTGCACATTTTTCTGCACAACAAAAGACATATAACAAATACAACAATTTGCCACTTTGATCTAACGTACCTCTTCAAAAGACGACAAAGATTTTTTGAATATCTCTGGCATATTTCCTTCTGCCTCAAGGTATGGATACTGAATATGAAATGTAATGAAAACAAATCCAGTCAGTTTGGCTGAGTAATCTAACACTTCAGTTTATCTTTATGAAATGTGAAATGAACTCATTTTGATCAGATTAGGAAATTAAGTTAAAAACTTCTTTCAACCAAAGTTAATTTTACTTTTACCTTTATTTTTGCACTTACTTTGCAGTGAAAATAAAAAAAAATTTTTTTGCACTCACCTACAGTGAAGTTTCTTTATTTTTTTTCACTCGCTAGAAGTGAAGTTTCTTTACTCATGGGACTGGTTTAATGCAATATGCAGATTTTTTCTTTTATATACCAATAATCATGTTCAGTACAGCTTGGTGCACCTAACTTTGGAGGCTAATCATTTCCATATCTAGAGGCTTTTTCCTCAACAATGGTGTACCAGGTGCCAGTATTTTTGCAGCTGGTCTGACTGGTAGACACAACACACAAACTCCCCCCAGTTTTTCAAGTGAGATGACAGGTCACTGTTGACTCAACTACTCATTCTCTGAACTTAACTCTTTCTATACTTCGTGTCACACTGTGTGACGATCCGGTGGACATTTTTTCCCTTGTGTACACGTCATGTGCTGGTAATGAGTTGGGCTCTAAAAGTGAATTTCATAATACAATGCTTAAACTCTGGCCAAAACTGGCTGTAGAAATCGCTTCCGGCATGATACAAGCATCAACACGAGGTCTCACGTGTGAATTGAGAGCCATGCTGTGATACAAAAATTAATTTTTAAAATGTTTTTCTAAGCTTATGGGCCACTGCCCGTGGTGTTGCCATGTTATTAGTGTATTGTAGACTGTAAATTAACTGTAAATAAATAATTAATGTATACTTTATGTGAGGAAATGGTCTTTGTGTAAAATTCTATTTGGATATCACTGGACCCACTACAGAGGAAACTTGAGCGGGGTAAGAGAGAACATTTTTTATCATAATTTTCCATTTTTTCTTCTCAACTCTCCTCAATTCTTAGCTCGCTTTTTTTCTGTTATATACTAATATATTAATACAAATTTTATTAGAAAAACAATATACAACTTTTCCTATTTAAAAAAATGTATAATATGTCATACTGCGAATCAGACTATGCCTTTGTGATCTTCTAAATGTGACAACCGTCCCATTTCAAGATAAGAAATTTACCCCACTGAGATGACCATTGGTCATTTGAGGGAAAAACCCCCAGTACACAAAGAGTTAACGAACTTTTAAAATTTTAAGCCACGCCAGCTCATCCAGAAATTATAAAACCAAACGGCCATCTTCACTGATGCGATGCCAAAAATGTTTTATTTCATTAAAAAAAATAAATAAATAAAATCACAACCAGCCATTAAATTGGCAACAGAAATACAAGTAAGTGCCACTGATGCATACTTAAACAGCTGTAAAAATTTCATTACGTATAAAAAAAAAAAAAACCATCTGTTAACTCTTTCCACTTGCGAGAGCCCCATAAGGGCCTTTGCGGTTTAGCAATGGCACCCTGCAGAGCCCTATGTGACACCGGAGTTTCTTTCATAGAAAACATGATGTTACTTTTCATTTAACCAGTTAGAACTCTTCTGGATTTAAAGTTAAGCTAGTGTTTTAAGCCTCGTGGATAAAGACGCCATTTTTGAAACATAGATAGAGGGTAAAATTCAAGTTTATTTCGAGATTGAGTGGTAAAATGGTCACACCGACCAACTAGATCTAGCTTACTATATGTGTTTCTAGTAGCTGTAGATCTGTTAGGTTTATTGGATGTCACAAAAATCCATAAATATTGATTTTTCCGTGTTGAAATTTGAATGACTACGTATTCTATATTGGATTATGACACAGCTAAGGTAAGTATAAAGTAGATTTTCTTGTTGAGCCCTAAAATTTTTTTAGCGCGAAAAAATCGATCCATTGTTTCACACCAGTTTTTTTCTTTTCTTTGTTTTTTTATGATAAATAACTTCATTTATGGAATCTTCATTCATTTCCACTTATTTTAATGTGTGATACACACATGTTGATCATGGAATTAATTTGGTACAATAACTTTTACACAGGGACCCCTTCTCGAAAATGTCCGCGCCCTTCTCCAAAATATCCGCGCCGTAAGAAACTAAGGAACATTTTGGAAGTAACGCGGGTGGAAAGAGTTAACAGATCTTCTTCTTCTTCTTTTTCAGCTTTCCAAGCCATTAAGGCTCATTGCTGCAGATAAGGTTTGCCTCCATTCCTCTCTATTCCTAATCTTAGTGTAACATATACAATATCAAAATTTAATGAAAGTGAACCCAAAATTTAATGAAAGTGAACTTAGTCATCTCAGCACATGCAAAAATATATATGTATAAAAGGCCAATGCAAAATGAAAAAAAAAAGGCCAATGCAAAATGCAAAAACTATATATATATATATGGCCGAGTGGTTGGCTAAAAATGAATGTTTTTATAGGATGATTCTGCTGTTAAACTTCTAGCCGTACTGTACCACTATTAGAAGCACCATGCATCTGTCTGCTAGTTACAGACACGGCAATAATTGAAGTACTTTGCAATTGTGTAAAAGCCACCACCCAAATGGTAAACTGTACTACTTTTCCTTACTCTATCTTCTGATTACATCTGAGGAATTTTCATGTGTAACTGAGAGCGAACACATCTCAACAGTTTGAGAACCATCAACACTCAATTGATAATAGCAATTTCACATATTTATTATGGGAAAAATGAGTGGTGAATAAGTGAGGATGTAGCAATAAACCGAGTAAACAGATGACTAACCAAACTCCTCTCCAGACGAGAACTAGTTCGCCATGTAGGGAGAGAGTGGCAACAGTCACTACTCTCAGCTAGGAAAAACAGGCATTCAACATGATGGAATAAGTGCCAACTTACTAGCTCACAGAAAACTACATGGATCCTTATATACAACATCACAACACCAAAAATATCAGACTTAAAGTTCTAAAAAATCTCAATATTTCACATTTCTTCTGTTACAAACTATTTCTAACAACTCGTAGCTGCATCAAAAATGTACACATTGGATTCATGAGGAAGCAAAAAAACTAATAATTCACATCCTATATTTTGACTTCAATTTATTTTCAGAACTTATGTGGACACATATTAGTATTAATAGATCTTTTATTCAGCAGTTCATTTCCAATTTTAAACCTTCACCTGGAGTATAGTGTTACAAAGGAATCCCCAGATCCTAATTTAATGCTGCATATTTAGCTGCACACTCACCTCTCCTTTTGTTGAATACTGCAATGACACCAGCTCTCCAGAATTGGCTATTCGAGATGAAAGCAGCCGCATGCACTGCTTGAGGTTCGCTACAGGCCCCAAGAAATAGGAGTCTTTGAAAGTGGAAAGGGCTATCTGTACATTATCCCTGAGGTCTGCCCCATCTTTCAGTGGCTGTATGGCCATCTGAAACATGGATGTTAGTTTATGGATGTTTTTAGTATGCTTAACTCTTTTTCTGCTACTGGCCGTTTAGATGGCTTTGTTAAAAAAAAAAAAAAAAATTACAAATATAATAAATATCTAAATACTTCCGTTTCACTTTTTGGAGATAAGTAAAATCACCATTGATTGGGGATACAGCATTAGGCCCATATTTACATGATCACAGGCACATTAAAATGTGATGTGGTCATTATAACACTTGGCCACATTTACCTACCCAGATTTCTCTGGTACCTATTTTTACAGGTTGGGTGAACCCTGTGGCCTTCTTGAAGTGCACCAGAAAAAATCCCACTGCTGGGACTTGAACCGAGTGCCTAACCAGTCAGCTAACCGGGCCACACCTTTTGGAGATACAAATGTTAAACCACTGTATAAGCTAATGATAATCCTAGCATCATTCCCTAGCAAAAAAACATAGGGACTTCAATATCAATTTTTTGTGCGGTCTTGGACTACCAAGGAAATCATGTGCTATGTCATCTACACTCCTACATAACAGTTTGGTCCTGCTATCTATGGAATTCTATACACAAACTTCTTCCTGGAAACACCAGCCATTACATGTATTTCCTAACATACAGCCTGTACAAAACATGACCATCCTCATACCACTAGCCATGGGCAAATGCCGACTATCTAACCATGTCTATGTTTTTTTGTTTAATCTATATTATAATACATTTTTTTTTCATTGTCTTGTTCTATTCACGCTGTGAGGTAATGAATACTGAACAATGAACTCTATTCATTGTTTAAATCTCTTCATTCTTTATTTGGTAATGAACTCGTTTACGTCAATATTAATTAAAGTTTATTTATTGCCTTTAAGACAAAACACTCATAAGGTACTCTATACTTTTCTCTGTATCTGTGTCTGACTGGAAAAAACAAACAAATGAAATACAAGTGTACGGTGTACCTTGAAGGTCTCATCAATAGTTTTGACTCCAATAGGCTTCATACTTGTGTACTCCTTGGATCTACGATCTTTCTTCACTGGAATACCTCGTCTGTTCACCTTTTGGAGGAAAAACACAAAAATATTCCTCTGATGAATCTAGATGTAGCTATATCTGATGAGAAATGAGCCAAGATATGTGGGTATATTTGATGAGAAATGAGTCAAGGTGTAAGACTATATCCGATGAGAAATGAGTCAAGGTTTGTGGCTATATCTGATAAGAAATAATTCAAGATGTGTGACTATATCTGATGAAGAATGAGATGAGCTGTACGACTTTATCTAACGAGAATTCCGAAAATTTATGTCACCATATCTGACAAGAAATGAGCCAAGCTGTGTGACTATATCTGATGATAATTGAGATATACTGCATGACCAGATAAGATAAGGAACGAAATGAGATGTGCTACTATATCCGAAGATAAATGAGACATTCTGCAGCCATATCAAATCACACACATGATAGGTTGTGCGGTTAAGCCTAACATTCACTTCTGCTCTATACCATATAAATGCACATGCTACATAAACAACAGCTAATTAATTCTATATGCTAGTCAGCATATGTCCGATACAACATTCATGAATAAAGACAAGAAAATGATAAAGAGAAAAAAAATAAGATTCAGCTATAACTGGGCAGCTAAGAAACCTTTTTCTGTCTCATACATACAGTTAAAGCTCGTCTAGTTATCTTATATTATCAAAACCTACCTACTGTATTAAATTTTGTGTATCATTACAGTCATCAACACAACATAAGCAATACGTACCCCTCCACCTCGTTTATTGGTTATTGCTACATGAATAAACAGTGTGCAATTTTCCATAGGGTTTCCTGTGTTTGACAGCAGCTGAATGTGCCGAAAACCTGGTTTGTTTCATAAAAACAGTCCTGTTACTTTGATCAAATTTTTTATTAGACACGAAATGCATACCAGCTTAGTAGAAACAAGTATAACAAGTAAGGCTTCACAACACAGTGTAAGAAAGCAGCATAATCACACTTCATCCTTTAAGACAGCAGCATAATCACACTTCATCCCTTAAGACAGCAGCATAATCACACTTCATCCTTTAAAACAGCAGAATAATCACACTTCATCCTTTAAAACAGCAGAATAATCACACTTCATCCTTTAAAACAGCAGAATAATCACACGTCATTCTTTAAAACAGCAGAATAATCACACTTCATCCTTTAAAACAACAGAATAATCACACTTCATCCTTTAAGACAGCAGAATAACCACACTTCATCCTTTAAGACAGCAGAATAATCACACTTCATCCTTTAAAACAGCAGAATAATCACACTTCATCCTTTAAGACAGCAGAATAACCACACTTCATCCTTTAAGAAAGCAGAATAATCACACTTCATCCTTTAAGTCTTATTTTTACTAGAAATACATTCTTGCTCCTCTCTGTGGTTTTGTAATGCTGCAGCTTTTTCTGCGAAACAGATCGCTGGCCTATCCCCCAACTTCTTTAGTTGCCTCCTACAGGTGGCAGTGATCCTACTCTTTTCTACCCAGACTTAGATCTGGGCCCAAGTAACCACACTAAGACAATACAATGGAAGATACAAGCATTTATGAACTACTGCTTGAGGAGGATTTTAACTGGCAATAATAAATGGCATGACGAGATCAGGAATGAGGAGCTCTGGGAAAGAGCTGGACAAGAGCCTATGAACCTACAAATCATGTCTAAAGAAAGGGAAGTGGACTGGCCACACACTGAGGAAATCCAACACCAGCATAACAAGACAGGCGCTGAAGTGGAATGCTCAGCGAAATAGAGATTGAGGAAGATCTAGAATGTCTTGGAGAAGGAAAATTATGACAGTGTTCAGAGACAAGGGATACATGTGGGGGGAAGTAGCGAATAAAACCAAGAACAGGGATGACTGGAGAACCTTATCCGTGGCCTATGCTCCCAAGGAAGTGAAAGACGACAATGATTCTTGCTTCAGTTAAATGCAAATAATTTTATTAACTGAAAGAATCTGAATGTGACTACTGAACAGTGTGGAGGAGAGAGTGAAAAGAGAAGGAGAAAATTCCATGCGTCCCAACCTCCCATATCACCCTCTCTATATCTTTTTCATGATTTCAAATCATCATCAAATGTTCAAAAAAAAAAAAAAAAAAGAGTCAGTTACAGCACATATACCAGATTCCCAGTGTTTGAGGACTTTGGGGGTGAAGACAGTAGTCAAGGAGCATGCAGCCTAGGTTTATTAAGTACCTCCAACCTGGGTTCCTCAAGTGAGAAACCTGCATCCAAAGAACAAGGCCATGGCCACAAAAAAAAAAAGTTTGAAGTCTAAATTGTTTCAGGGAACCCAACACAAAATGAAACAGTTAGCACATTAAAACTTAAAATTTCTGGCAATACAAACACCTCAGACATTTCTTATATACAAGATGAATTAAACACCAATATAATAACTAAAAATATGCCAGGCAAAAGTAGCATTTCAGAAACTGAAAACCATCTTGTGCAATAAGTCATTTTCACTGAAAGTGAGAAAGAAAGTATTACAGTGCTATAGTGAAACTATTTTGCTATACAGATGTGAATCATGGACTACTGGCAGACAAATGAGTAAATCATTGGAGGCAACAGAGATGTGGTACCTGAGAAGAATGATGAGGATCCCATGGACAGCCGAGATAACTAGTGAGCAGTGAGACAAGCTAATGTAGTATAATAACAAAGGAAAAGGAAAAGGCAGTCATCATCCTTGAGGCATGTGATGAGAAGACAGAAATTGGAAAACATCATAACAATCGACAACTGGGGGCAGAAAAGGCAGAGGACAACTGAAGGAACAGATGTTAGAAGGCCTGACATTGCGGCATGGAAAGAAATCAGCAACGGAGCTACATAGAAATGCCAAGGATCAACATTTGTGAAGGACTATGCTGCCCGGCATGGCATGTGATGATGATGATGATAACAAATGTGTTTTGTAAATTACAGAATGACAAGGAAGTACAACCTTACCACAGATATATAACATTTCATCCACACTCATTACCTGTCTGCATGCATTCAAATGCCACAGTATACTGGCCAATGAACTCATCACCGATGTAGTCATCATCCAGCACTGTAAACCTGACCAAAGCCAGCTCAGGCAGGTTTATGTGAAACTCAAAGCTCTCATCAAAAATAGGATTGTAGCCTGAGAAGAAACGTTTTGTTTTACTTTGCAGATTTATGATGTGCTCATGGTCAAATCATAAAATGTAAAAGAAAAAAAACAACAGAAAGGACCAATCTAATGCCTGCAGCAGTTTAGTATTTGGGCTGGCATCTCAGGATCACATGCTGTTTTATTCTTCTGTCTCCATGTAACTGGGAGGGCAGTGTTCTTAGCTGCTGACTAGGAGAAGATGTTGGCTCAAAGCACTGTGTCAAACTGAGAGTGGGCTACAGAAGCTATTTTCTTCAGTCTCTGAGTGGGGCTAAAAAGCAGACAAGTGACACTTCTTTAACAGACTCCATTGCCATGGGAACTGTAGTGATCCCTGTCTCATCAGCCAGATTATAATGAGTTCATCAGTCAGAGTTGAATGTCATCCTTTTGAAACCACTGACCTCACAATTGGTGGACATTCTGATTATAGGGTTCATTTCATGTTTACTTGGTTGCTGCTCATGCACAACTGAAAAAATTGGACTGCAGTTTGGCATTTAGTGAGATATCATTTTACTGTGTCATACTGTTATGGAAACTGGTTTATTTTTACCAGCCAGTCAGAAATTGATTCTGAAATAGTCCTCGCATGATAATGCAAAAAAAAACAAAAAACAAAAAACAAAGCAAAACAAAACCAAAAAAAAACTAAGCTTTGAAAATTTTCCCATACAGAGATCTGATCATACAAAGAAATCCTTGTCAGTGTGTTTTATCAAAATGAACTCACCAGACAATGCTCTTACCAAATTCTGATGCTCAACACTGAACTCTGTAGCTGTAAGTAAAATCTCTCTCCCTCTCTTCTACAATCCTGATAACCTTTCAGCACACTCTTTCTTCTCATATATTCCTATTTCTTACATGCATTCACATAACTATGACAAAAGCTTGCGTACGCACCATTATGTGGAACAGTTTTAGTCCTCTCTTCTGAACAATCTGCTGGAATGCCAAATACTTCAACTGTGACATAGGGGTCAGTGACATCACCTTTCGATGCTGAGCCTTTGGGCTTTGGGAAATTCTGTCCGCTAATAATCTGCAGGTAGATAGCAAGCAAGAAAGGTTAAAATAAGAAGAGTTTAAATTATCATGTACCCATTGGTGTAAGAACAGGTAAAAAAAAAAAATATTAATCACTGGCTCAGGTAAAGACAGCTATCTAAGACATATGGCAGTGAAGATGCAGCATGAAATAGCAGTCTGCAACCCACAGCCTTCTGCAAGTGCCAGGGCTGGTGAACCATAGCTGACCAAGATCCTCTCTGCTGGTGATGAAGCCCCTGTCCCACCTCTCTGTTGGTGATGCTAGTAATAAACATACCTGTTGCTAGTGTTAGTTACATTAACTAACTGCCCTGTTAGCCATGCTAAATAAACATTGCACCCTTCCCACTTTTTGACTTCACTCTAGGTCTGCAGAAATGGCAGCTTCAATCCAAAATAATGCTTCTGCTTCAACACCCTTACCACCCAGGTTGGGCAGATCATCCTACTTACAGTTCTGTGAAGACAGAATAATAACAACTTCTAAGACACATATGGTAGAAAAGAAACAATAAGACAACATAGCTGTAAACAAAAAAATAATAATAGCTCCTTTTGTCTCAGAGAATGGTTTTGAAGGAAGCAGACAGATTTTTTTCCTTGGTGGTTTCTTTGCCATGGTGGCAAAATACTTCTGTCAAAGAAACCACCAATGAAAATGAGACATTTCTGTTACTGCAATCCGCTCCTGCTCTTCCGTTGTATGTTCTCGGGAAAGCTCAACAGCGGCGCCTTATTTTCCAGGCTGGCTGTCTCCACCCACCTGGCATTAACAACAGATTCTGCTTCCTTTAAACTTATTTAGATTACCGCCTACTTTCTGCTACTCAAGCTCAACTTTCTTGTGTTAGCCGCGCTCATTTCACTGCAGGTTTTCATTCCAAGTTATTAGCTTTGTCTTCCAGCCCTGTCCTTCTGTAGCAGCTATAGGGCATTTATAGCTTCCTTGTCTCTTCCTTACCCTTCCCTCCCCAATATTTTTTTCTCTCTTTTACCACACACCACCTGCAGAGCTATAGGTATCTAACTAGTCCAAGTTGATATCCTTTTGTCATCTCTCAGCCAAATACACTTGCTTGCTTCCACTTTCTGGGCACATTCATTCCTATCTTTCAAACTACGAGGATACCGAAAAAGCTAAGTTGTTCATCTATTTTCCATGTTTTTTTTTTTATGTGTTGTGTTGTTCTTGTACGTAATCCTTGAAAAAGGTTGATGCCGAAATACTGGGTGTTGTATGTTCTTTATTTATACTTTCTCATCTTACTTTCTTACTTCCTGCCATTTGTGTCCCTGCTCACATTCCTCACTCGCTTTGTTGCTCTGTAAAACTGTACCATACACCTCTGTCTACCTTTATTACTAGAACCAGTTTTACTGCAGTCGTCATCTCTTTTATCTCTGCCAACAGAGTAAATTAGCCAGACAACAGGGTAAACTAGCTGGGCAACAAAGTAAATTAGCCAGAAACCAGAGTAAATTAGCCTGACAGCTGGATAAATTAGCCAGCCAACAGGGTGAATTAGCCAAAATGGGTAAATTAGCCAGACAACAGGGTAAATTAGCCATTCAATAAATTAGTCAGCCAAGAGAGTACACGAGTCAGCCAATAAAAGTAAATCAGCCTGCCAGTAAATCAACTGGTGAACCAGCTATCAACCACTTATCCTGACAAGACAGCCTGGCAAACAGTCTGTGTGCTAACCAAGTCAGCTACATCATAAGCAGTCTACCACAAGTTAACATGAGCAGTTTACCACAAGAAGTTAAAACAACCATTCTGCTTTTTCTTCTTTGTACACATTTCCCATCTATACCTGCAGTCCTGTCTTTTGGATAAATTTCACTGTTTTTTGTAACTCATGTATGGAACTATAGAGCATATCTTCTTTGCTGGTTTCACTGGGCCAGTTATTTCTTCTCAGTGCCTCATAGTTGGTACAGTTCCATAGTTTGGGATACCTGGGCACATGTACAAAAAATAGTAGTACCAACTTTAAGCTTTGTATACATATGACTTTGGAGTCGTCTGTGTCCTATTCAGAGATGGAATATGGTGACTTGTTCCTTTCTATTTAGCTTAAAACAACTCAAATTTCTAAACACCAATGAACAAATTCTTTGGCACAAAAAAAGTACTGATTGAAAACTGACATGGCTGAATCTTCATTTCTCACATGCTTTCACTCTTCCTTTTCTTTCTCTCTGCCTTCCTTCCTTCCTTCTTTACCCTTATCTGGGGCATAAGGCCACCAACAAGGGCTCTCCATTTATTTTTGTCCTGGGCTGTTTCATCTATCCATCTTCAGGTGTAACTGATCTTTTCGATCTCTGCTTCGAGATTCCTTCACCAGGTGCTTCTAGGTCTTCCTCGTTTTCTCTTTCCCTGGTGATTCCAGGTGAGAGCTTGTCTGCTTATGTTTGTGGTAGGGTTTCGAAGTTTATGTTCTATCCATCTCCAATGTCTTTTCATTATCACTTCTTTCTCTCTTGCATACAATTTATTACTGTGCAGTAGTCACATAAGAATTGTCACATACATTTTTTTAAAACAGTCTGTTTTATATATTTGCAGTTCAACAAATTCTGACAAAAATACCCAAAAAAATATCAAATCTGAGTGGCAGATGATCACTTGTAGATGACCACCTTCTTAAGTACTAATCTGAGTACTAATTTGTTCCACTTTCTTACCTTGATGTGCAGAATCTGAGGTGAGACACCAGGTACTGCATCTCGTGTGTTGGCACTAAAGTAGGCAATCTCTTCTCTCATGATGGCAGGCTTAAGGATGTACCCACACCCTCCATTCTTGTGGAACCATCCATTATAAAGATCCATCATCAGGCCTGCAGTCTGGTAATTTAGGGCAACTGATAGAAACAAAAATATTTCTAAATAAAACAACAGTATAAAGAAATTTGTTCTAAATAAAATGCTGGGACAAACACAAAAAAAGGCTCAATAAAATAAAGGGACAAACACAAGTACTGTTCAATAAAATGCTGGGACAAACACAAAAAATGCTCAGTAAAATAAAGGGACAAACAAAAAAATGGCTCAATAAAAAGCTAGGACAAAAATAAAATACTGGGACAAACAAAAACACTGTTCAATAAAATACTGAGACAAACACCAAATGTTGGAATAAGCACAAAAATTGTTCAGTAAAATACTGGGACAAACACCAAATATTGGAACAAGCACAAAAACTGTTCAGTAAAATACTGGGACAAACATAAAAACACTGCCCAATAAATAATGCCTGTACCATTCAGACATGTACGGTATATGACAAATGGACTACCAGTGACAAGAGAAAACTGAAAACCTATATACTGCTCTGGACAGTTGATCCTTATATCACAACAGGTTAAGGAAGTAGGATAGGATAATGAAAAGATGTGGTCCACTGGCCTTGATTTCATAACTAACTTCACTATCATTGACTAATGTAATGTTAAAACAACTACAACTTCTATAAGCACTGTTCTTGCACCCAGGGAGATAAAACAATGGAATAGATCTAAAATGGTAGTTGTCTCGGCATGCTACTATCAGAAAAGCCTCCTTTCTGGAGACAGACTTGGAGGTATTACATTGTGTTCCTCATGCTCATTATGTAATATAAATGTTTATTTTACTCAATGACGGGCCTACAGTATCCCTGACACTCTAAACACCATGCTCACTGAAGCATACATGTCAAAGAGAGAATCCTTTTCTGAAGGACAGGCCACATGACATTTAACTCAATCTTTCTCCTCACAAAATCTCACCCATGTGACACCCACAGTTCCAGAAGTCCTGGGGGTTGTAGTTGCTGGAATCTACCCTCATACTGTTGGGGTATATCTGAGACAGAAACTTTTTGTTGTGGTTGACAAACTCTTCAGGGTTGGACATGGCCAGCTTCAGGGCATGAGATTCACTGAATGAGTTCATTTCCCAGTACTTCTCTGGTAAACGATTCAATATAGAGCTTTTGATGGACTTAAACTTTAAGGTGATTGATTCAATACAGAGCTTTTGATGGACTTAAACTTTAAGGTGACTGATTCAATACAGAGCTTTTGATGGACTTAAACTTTAAGGTGACTGATTCAATACAGAGCTTTTGATGGACTTAAACTTTAAGGTGATTGATTCAATATAGAGCTTTTGATGGACTTAAACTTTAAGGTGATTGATTCAATATAGAGCTTTTGATGGACTTAAACTTTAAGGTGACTGATTCAATATAGAGCTTTTGATGGACTTAAACTTTAAGGTGACTGATTCAATATAGAGCTTTTGATGGACTTAAACTTTAAGGTGACTGATTCAATATAGAGCTTTTGATGGACTTAAACTTTAAGGTGACTGATTCAATATAGAGCTTTTGATGGACTTAAACTTTAAGGTGACTGATTCAATATAGAGCTTTTGATGGACTTAAACTTTAAGGTGACTGATTCAATACAGAGCTTTTGATGGACTTAAACTTTAAGGTGATTGATTCAATATAGAGCTTTTGATGGACTTAAACTTTAAGGTGATTGATTCAATATAGAGCTTTTGATGGACTTAAACTTTAAGGTGACTGATTCAATATAGAGCTCCTGGTGGACAAAAACACTGAAGCACCTTTAGCCTTTTATTTATCCTATGTCGAATGAAGGGCTGTGTGGTCTTGACGTCAGACATTTGTCTCCAGTGTTGGGAAGATTTGATTCCCACAGAATACTATATATATATATATATATACAAGAACTGAAACTAAATAAATGAGTTCACAGAAATAGTCTTTTTTTTTTTAGTCTTTTCATTTACAATATGGTCATAAATGGCTTCACACACTAAAGAATAAATACCTATCCATGTTCTGCATGTTCAGTGGCCAACTTTACAACAACTAAATAATCATTCATGGCTGGAAGCATTTTGTTTGAAAACAATGACTTAAGCAAGAACTACCTCTAGAAATTCATACATAGCTGTCAAGAACATCAAACTTTAAAGGAGTTTATGGAATATTCATCAGGACTCGGGATCTCTGAAACATCATGAATGATCTGAGGTCATTAATATTCACAAGGTCTCGGGATCTCTGAAACATCATGAATGATCTGAGGTCATTAATATTCACAAGGTCTCGGTATCTCTGAAACATCATGAATGATCTGATGTCATTAATATTCACAAGGTCTCGGGATCTCTGAAACATCATGAATGATCTGAGGTCACTAATATTCACCAGGACTCGGGATCTCTGAAACATCATGAATGATCTGAGGTCACTAATATTCACCAGGACTCTGGATCTCTGAAACATCATGAATGATCTGAGGTCACTAATATTCACCAGGACTTGGGATCTCTGAAACATCATGAATGATCTGAGGTCATTAATATTCACAAGGACTCGGGATCTCTGAAACATCATGAATGATCTGAGGTCATTAATATTCACAAGGTCTCGGGATCTCTGAAACATCATGAATGATCTGAAGTCACCAATGCAGATACACCTTAAAAGCACAATCAAAAGAATCTGTTTAGAACTGAATCTCTCTCTCTCTCTCTGTCTGTGGTTCATGCCAATTAGGTGCTGGTTGTCACTGATTTCCACAACCATCTATCCTTTTTTTTTCTATAGGTTGTGTATTGGGCTATGCTCTGTGCCACTCTTTTATACCATAAATATCTTGTTTCTTTGTTTTCCTCTGTCCCTTTGTCCCTCGGGTTTTCCTGTTGTCACTAGGCGTTCCAGTTTGCCTCTTCTCAAAATATATTCTACAAATCTGGACCGTCATGTTCTGTATTTTGTCATGATTTCTCTCTTTTGCCCAGCCTCACTTTAAATTGCTTCATCTATTTTCTTGGCTGTCCATGGCATTCTCATCATTCTTCTTATGAACAACATCTCCGCTGCCTCCAGTAGATTCTGAGTGCTCTTGGTTACTGGCCATGCTTCGCATCCAATTAACAATACGGGTTCAATATAACACAGAATAACTCTTTTTATGGTATTTGTCAACAAAGCTTTAATGTATAGAACGTTTTTCATTTTCATAAATGCTGACTTGGCCTGAGCTATTCTGCTCATAATTTCAGTTTCACATCTTTCATCTTTTTGTTATTACTGTTCTTAATATTTGAATTTGTCTGCTTGCTTTAATTCTGTGCCTCTTTCTTTGATGTTACATTTTGCTAGTGTTCCTTTTTTGGATATGATCATGACCTCTGTCTTTATTTTATTTAAACTAAGTCCTCTGGGAAATGAATACAATACCACTAACATGCCTGTAAAACAAAATAACAAATTCACTGAAAACCACAGAATAAGCATTTACTGCAATGTAACATAATAGGTAGATTCTGTATGGCTTACGGTACTGCTGTGAGTTATGGAAGTCCTCAAATTTGCAGGACACACAACAAGTGATAAGATCTGACATCTCCTTGGCCAGCTTATGTTTTTTGATGGACCCTTCCTGAAAAAAACAATGTTTAAATCACCATTTCAGATTATAAACAATACCATTTATATGTAGCACAGATAAAGTACTTGCATGTCCTGGGACAAAGATAAAACACCTGCATGTTCTTTGGGGAAAAGATAAAACACCTGCATATGCCAGGGAAAAGATAAAACATTTGCATATCCTGGGGCAAAGGTAAAACACCTGCATGTTCTGGAGGAAAAGATAAAACTTCTGCATATCCTTGGACAAAGATAAAACACTTGTATATTCTGGGGGAAAAAGATAAAACACTAGCATGTCCTGGGACAAAGATAAAACACCTGTATGTTCTGGGGGAAAAGATAAAACTTCTGCATGTCCTGGGACAAAGATAAAACACCTGCATGTTCTGGGGGAAAAGATAAAACTTCTGCATGTCCTGGGACAAAGATAAAACACCTGTATGTTCTGGGGGAAAAAATAAAACTTCTGCATGTCCTGGGACAAAGATAAAACACCTGTATGTTCTGGGGGAAAAGATAAAACTTCTGCATGTCCTGGGACAAAGATAAAACACCTGTATGTTCTGGGGGGAAAAGATAAAACTTCTGCATGTCCTGGGACAAAGATAAAACACCTGTATGTTCTGGGGGGAAAAGATAAAACTTCTGCATGTCCTGGGATAAAGATAAAACACTTGCATGTTCTGGGGGGGGAAATATAAAATACTAGCATGTCCTAAGACAAAGATAAAATGCCTGCATGTCCTAGGACAAAGATAAAATGCCTGCATGTCCTGGGACAAAGATAAAATGCCTGCATGTCCTGGAACAAAGACAAAGCACCTACATGTATCAGGACAAAAATAAAACATCTGCATGTCCTGGAACAAAGATAAACCACTTGAATGTCCTTAGACAAAAAGATAAATTTCATTTACAAAGATAAAAATGATTTAGATCTGTGTACTCACTGAAATAAAAAAAAAATGATGAGATCCAACTTACTCTCTTGCTGTTCTTCTTTTTCTCTGATTCTGCGGCCTCATCCTCATCTGTGACATAACCTTCAGCAGCTTCAGAGCTGAGTGGTAGCTTCTTGCCCTGGATGTGGTTTAGATGAGATATTACGTGTTTAGGGCTGTATGTAATCACATTACATGAATGTAAACATCTGAGGCAGTAGCTTCCAACCTGCATGAGATAGCTAGTTTTATGGTATGAAGAACAAATATAGCAGCCTAGGATGAGGAGAAATGAAGGCAAGTAAAAGCTAGTTTTATGGTATGAAGAACAACAGAGCAGCCTAGGATGAGGAGAAATGAAGGCAAGTAAAAGCTAGTTTTATGGTATGAAGAACAACAGAACAGCCTAGGATGAGGAGAAATGAAGGCAAGTAAAAGCTAGTTTTATGGTATGAAGAACAACAGAGCAGCCTAGGATGAGGAGAAATGAAGGCAAGTAAAAGCTAGTTTTATGGTATGAAGAACAACAGAGCAGCTTAGGATGAGGGGAATAAAGGCAAGTAAAAGCTAGTTTTATGGTATGAAGAACAACAGAGCAGCCTAGGATGAGGAGAAATGAAGGCAAGTAAAAGCTAGTTTTATGGTATGAAGAACAACAGAGCAGCCTAGGATGAGGAGAAATGAAGGCAAGTAAAAGCTAGTTTTATGGTATGAAGAACAACAGAACAGCCTAGGATGAGGAGAAATGAAGGCAAGTAAAAGCTAGTTTTATGGTATGAAGAACAATAGAGCAGCTTAGGATGAGGGGAATGAAGGCAAGTAAAAGCTAGTTTTATGGTATGAAGAACAATAGAGCAGCTTAGGATGAGGGGAATAAAGGCAAGCTAAATTCAGTGCAAATGAATTTTTTTTCTTTCCCAATGGTCTACAAATTTATCCTCTATATTTGCACCTGGTCTAATCTGTCAAACATCCATAAAGGGATAATTTAATTCTGAGACTGAAAAAAATGAAACAGAGAGAGAGGGAGGGAGAGATGGAGAGAGAAAAAGAGAGAGAGAAACTCCAGTTACTCAATGGCCTACTTTTATAAGAATTTTGTTCCTGAAGAACTCTGGTGAAGGTAATGTTGCCTGACTCCTGTCTATATTGTCTGTGAAAAGTTTGTCCATAAAAACAAACTTCATGAGATGAGCCATCACTTGCTGCTGTTTCACACTACAGTGATTCTCAATAGCCAGTATCACAGGGTAGCTGAAACATAAGAGAAGAATGGGAGAGATTACTACATATATAAACATTTTTTTTTGGTCTAATATTAACCTCCATTTCAGAATTCTGTCACGCTCACCTGCTACACGTAATACTGAATACTTTATCTGTGGCTGTCAAGCCCACAGTCCTCTACGTGGGCTGGCATATTAAAGGCTAAATAAGTAAATCTTGAGGAAAAATATCTAGGGATGAACTCTAATTAAGCCAACAGCTGAACTACATTGCAGAACTTCAGACACTTACATCTGCTCTGCTCACCCATTTCAGCAAACCATCACAAAAGTAACTCTGCAAACTGCCCCAGTCAGAGGCTGATTATAAGACTTTCTGGTACATTCTCCAATGGGGCTAGATCTTTCCCTGTGTCAGACCCATGCCCTTCATTAGCCAGACATAAATATTCTCCTTGCTTGATATAAAATCATGAAGCAGCATTGTTGATAAAGCAATGAAGATAGCATCTTGTTCCAAAAGCCAGTATGTAATTGCTGTTACTTGCCATTCTATGACACTGTCATGACCTCTGACCTTCACACAGCCAAGAAATACACACACATAAGATCTTATATCTTACATCCTTCCTGTGCTGTTAAACGGTGCATAGGGCTCGCATGCTAGTTTGCCAAGATTTCCTGTTTTTGGCAAGCTTTTCAACCTCATCAAGGGATGCTATTCCCACTAAACTGGCCTCTCTTAACAATGTCCTCTTTAGAGTTTCACACGGTTGACCTCTTTTTCTTTGGCCTCTTGTGTTCCATTTGATAGCTTATTTTTGGATTCTCTGGTTGTTTCTTCTCAGCACATGACTGACATATGTTCATTTTCTTTCTCTGATCACCCATGAGACAGGTTGTTGTTTGCTCATCTGTCTTATCTCTGTGCTGTTCTTGAACTCATTCCACTTTATACATAAGATACACATAAGATACTGGACATGTAAATGGTTAAGGAACTTAGTCCATTTCTTTCTTAAGCATGTGTGGTTGTATCCTACAAAGCATACTTCGGGGGATCTATCACAATTATCAGTTGCAGTGCATCTCTCTTGACCAGTCTTGTAATTACAACAGTCACTGCCTGTCTTCATCCTCATACTAGACACTGTCCCTCATACACATACAGCATGATCTAGTGGTGGATAAGCATATGTGTGAAGACTTATGTTGTAAGTAATGGCATCTCAACATGCAACAACATCCAAATAATGAACACTCCATGCAGACTTTGACCACCAATCAGGAACAACATCCACACTGAAGAACATGTCCAAGCACGTGTCCAAGATCTCACATACATACTCCCATTTTTCATCACTTTCTCAGCACTCATGTAGAAAGATAAAGACCCTGCATACTCCCATACATCAATCCTTTAGCTGCCACTCCAAAAGTCTTGCCAAGACCTCTCTCATGGCCAAGTTCAATAACAACTCAGTCACATGATCAAATGACCATCATTCCCACTGTCAATGTTTAAACACTGTAGTAAGACATGAACAGATAGCACACTTAATAACTCAGATACTGCTATCTTCTACTTCTTCTCTTCTTCAATCTCCCTGAAACTGTGAGCTGGTGCAGTGAAGATGTTGAGACACAGCATCGTGTTGGTCAGTGAACTGCCCATGGCAGCTATTTTTTTCAAACCCTGAGTCATCTAAAAAAAGGCAGGGAGTGTTTCTTTAGCAGACTCAGCCCCCCCTCCATACTTGTATTAAGTTAACATGAAATGTTAGTAATGTTTGTCTGAGTGAAAGTGGAAACATGAAAGATAGAATGTTAGGCTGGCCTGCTTATCCAAAACATGAAGGATGGAATATTAGGCTGGCCTGCTTATCCAAAACATGAAGGATGGAATATTAGGCTGGCCTGCTTATCCAAAACATGAAGGATGGAATATTAGGTTGGCCTGCTTATCCAAAACATGAAGGATGGAATATTAGGCTGGCTTGCTTGGTCCATGGTTTAACACACTGAAAATAAAGCTCATTCACTTGCTCTCTTCCCAATTACCTTTCCTGGTTTATATTTAACACATGAATTCAGAAATATCTAACACCATTTTCACACTAACAAACAACAAAACTGGTACACAAATAGGAAAAATAACAAGGTTCATGACTGCCGAGGTGACAGCTTACACTGAACATGTGAAGGCATGCTCATTGATGGCTTCTATGACAGACTTGAATGAGATTTTGGATGTCAGGGTGTGGCCATGGTAGATGACTGGTTCTCCACTGGGACCATCCCAACAGTCCACTGCTCCAAAGATGAAGAGAAAAAAAAAAAAATTCACTATCTGGCAAATGAAACTTGTTCATGCTCTGACTGACAACTCACATCATAAAAAGCATACCTCTATTCTGAAAATACTACTATGGTAATGGGTAAAAAACAAGTGAATACATAGTGAAGTATTCACTTTTTTTTAAGGCAAACATTTTAAAGTCAAATGATCACATTTATCCAAGTGTCTTGGCAGTGTGGTCATTCTGTTGTTGTTGCTAAAGAGGAATGGGGTGTTTGAAAATCCATCCGTGAAAAGGTAGCAATCTTTTAAAGAGTGTCTGGAAATCCATCTATGAAAAGGTGGTCATCATGGAAAATCATCATTGAAAAGATGGCAATCCTTTAAGCTGTGTCTGGAAATTCATCAATAAAACAGGTGGTAATTCTCTAAAGAATGTCTGGAATTTCATCCATGAAAAGATGGTAATCCTTTAAAGAATGTCTGGAAAGCCACTGGTGAAAAGGTGGTGATCCTTAAGGGTGTGTGTGTATGTGTATGTGTGACATGTCCTTTCCAGAATGTTGTCCCTCTCACACACACACCACCCACCCCTGAATGCAATAGGGTCTTGAAAAAACAAAAAGAAGGCAGATGCCAGTGTCGGGAAAAGAGTTCATTAATAAAATGTCCATCATCATTTAAACTCAAAAAAAAAAAAAAAGAAGGCAGATGCCAGTGTCGGGAAAAGAGTTCAATAACAAAATGTCCATCATCATTTAAACTCCAAAAAAAAAAAAAATAATGAACAAAAGTTCAAAAGAGATTAACAAGCAACCCTTGCACAACAGAGGTTTGCTAGTTTTTGCCTTCCTACTTCTGTTATGACAAATCCACGATCAGTGATTGCTTCAAATTATCTAAGACCACCACAAAAGTGTTATAATAAATACAACCACCATGGGCTTAGACGTAATTTTTGGTCTATTTAGTACTTTAACATTTGAATTATTGAAACAAATAAAAAAAAATAACAGACATATGTAATAAATTTTTAAAAAAATAATTGTTTACAAAGCCACTTAAACTGATGGCGGGAACTGAGATATAAATGACTTTGCCTATAATGGCTGGCTCCAAAAGTCTACATGAGGTCTGATAAATGGTGGACTGGATCAGGCTCACTGTTTGTATCAGATTTTTTTTTTTTTTTTATATCTTCGTCTAGAATATGCAAGTGATTATAGAACACACTCTGTGCTACATTGTAACAAAATTATGTGGAAAATTAGTCTGCTGTGAAAAAACATCACATGGATATATTGTCCAAGCCATGCCAGAGTTGATGGAAACAACAAGGCCAATGAGCTAGCAGCAAGGGCCAAACCTGAAGGCCTCATCAAAATGGAAAAATCAGACATACCAACCCATCAAAAATACCTGGATGAACAACTGCAAAGTAACTCCCCCCCCCCCCCCAATACATGACTCACTGCATGACATGTAACCAAGGACAGTGGTTGCAAATCCCAACTAAATGCTAGATCAGGTGCATCATCATCATCACACAGTCAACACAACATCAGAGTCTTCTCCCTAAAAACGCTGAAGGAAATCCTGATGTCAAAGGCCAAAATTGTGTGGGCATGCCCCCTTGTGTAATGTTGCCACTCCCCAGAACCACCAACAGAGATAGGGCCTTTTTTTTCACACTTAGTCAGTCTACTGTAACTGCATCAGGTGAAGTTATCTCTAAACATCCGTCCAGTTGGTTCAATCAGGACCTTTAGTGGTGTCAGTCAAGTGGCTAACATAATATCATGATCAACAGTCCAGGCCTCACAGAATTATAAATAACTGATATTACAAAACTAAATATGAGGAGATTCCTCTTCCTGGATAGCACACTCACACTCTATATAATGACAACCCGCATCTAGAACTCAAATATAGATAATAATCACACTCTATATAATGACAACCCGCATCTAGAACTCAAATATAGATAATACTCACACTCTATATAATGACAACCCACATCTAGAACTCAAATATAGATAATAATCACACTCTGTATAATAACAACCCGCATCTAGAACTCAAATATAGATAATACTCACACTCTGTATAATGACAACCCGCATCTAGAACTCAAATATAGATAATACTCACACTCTGTATAATGACAACCCGCATCTAGAACTCAAATATAGATAATACTCACACTCTGTATAATGACAACCTGCATCTAGAACTCAAATATAGATAATACTTACACTCTATATAATGACAAACTGTATTTGGAGCTCTTATATAGATAATACTCACACTCTGTATAATGACAACCTGTATCTAGAACTCAAATATAGATAATACTTACACTCTATATAATGACAACCTGTATCTGGGGCTTGGAGATAGAGATAGACTCTGCATAACAAACCCTGTTTAGCACTTGAATGAAGATTATACTCACATTCTATATAACGGCACCCTCTGTTTAGTGCTCGGATATAACCTTCTGCACTTGAAGGCCCCTTCAGCTGGTCTTCTAGCAGATACCTTGGAGACAAGATGAAACTACTAGAATGAAATATGAGGCACACATGCACTACCACAAAACATGGACTATACTAGAGGCATAAACAGTTATTAGAACCAGAAAATGAGGGCTGGCCCAAGATCCTATCCAAACTCTCTTGGAAGTTCACGAAAACAGGCAGCTGAATGACTTCAGACTACCACAAAGGTAGAGGAAGATGTGTTTCTCAGTAGTGGTGCAGTTTTTCAAAACATACTTTTTTAGTTCTTTTCTAGAAGGCTAGCACACATACAATGGCAATGTGCTGGAAGGCAGTACACATATAATGAAAATATGCTGGAAGGCTAGTACACATATGACAATGTGCTGGAAGGCTAGCACTCATACAATGACAATGTGCTGGAAGGCTAGTACATATACAATGACAGTGTGTTAGACGCCTAGTATACATATAATGACAATGTGCTTGAAGGCCAGTAGACATATGACAATGTGCTGGAAGGCTAGTACACATATGTCAATGCGCTGAAAGGCTGGTACACATATAATGACATGTGCTTAAAGGCTGGTACACATATAATGACATGTGCTGGAAGGCTAGTACACATATGACAATGTGTTGAAAGGCTAGTACACATATGATAATGTGCTGAAAGGTTAGTACACATATAATAACAATATGCTGAAAGGCTAGTACACATATAATGACAATATGCTGAAAGGCTAGTACACATATAATGATAATGTGCTGGAAGGCTAGTACACATATAACAACAATATGCTGGAAGGCTAGTACACATATAACAACAATATGCTGGAAGGCTAGTACTCAACTTTACAACCTTTAAAAGTCATCAATGCAGTAATTTCTCACCTATACATCAGCGGAAGAACATGCTTAATTTTAGCTGTTAAAAACTGCATAGAGGAAAAGACATGGAGCACTTCTCTTCAGGCCTCATTTCCCTGACATGCCGTCCTAAATTTAACTTCATTGTTCTTGGGACCATTAAAACCAGAACGCATGTACCTACGTGTTATGTGAACTTGCAATGAAATAGTGGCTGAGAGGTTGAGTCATGTCCTGGCACACTCTCGTGTGCTCTGGGTCGAATAAATCACATTCTTCAGACAAGAGGTAAGCAGTGAAACCTGGGGGAATTAAAGAGAGAGAGAGAGAGAGAGTCAAGGGTAAGTATTATAATTACATGGATGGTCAGGTTGTTTAAGAATTTATGAGAGATGATCTTGAGTACCTGTGAATCTGATGTCAAGGCCGTGGTTATGACTGGACTGCGAGTTTTCGTTAAGTCCTGGATCAGTGACAAGAAGCATGCTTTCCCAGAGGCTCCATCACCACGTGGGGGGGAGGGGGCAATGTGGAAACAATTCCATTCCGTTTCCAGAAGAACAAAGGGAAGGCAGAAGGGCTGTGGAGTGGGTACACGAAACACTCCACGCCGACTCCTGTACGTTTCTACTGTCCAACCCTGGTTCGGTATTCTTCAAACCACGGTACACATCTATAGACTGACTCTTGACGCCATTCAAAATTGCTTTCGACCGTAGCTCTTCTACTTTTGTAGAACCCCGCTTTCGACTCTTCAAAACATGGCACATTTCAATAGACTCACTCCACTAAGAATTGTCTTCAATCTTGGTTCTTCTACTTTTCTACTGTCCAACTTCGGTTTCAACTCTTTCAAAATACGGTACATTTCTACAGGGCGGCCTGGTTGGCTGAGTGGTTAGGCGCTCGGTTTACTAATCCAGTGGTACCAGGTTCAAGTCCCAGCAGTGAGAATTTTTATCTAGTGCACACCAAAAAGCCCTCGGGGTTCATCCAGCCTCCAAAAATTGGTACCAGAGAAATCTTGGAAGGTAGAGCGGCCAGGCTTGATACTGACCACATCACACTTTCTTGTGCCGAAGGTCGTGGAAAATACGGGTCTAACACCGTATCCCCTATATACCTTAATGGCACGGAAAAGGGAATTTTACTTTTATTTTACATTTCTACACACTTAAAATTGCTTCTATTTTAAAAAAAAAATGTGTAACTCTCACACATAAATAGCACATTTAACTCCACAACTTCGACTCCGAAGTTCTGAAAGGTAGAGAAAGCCCTGACCACCTTTGATTTGTTGCTCTCTCCTCTAGGTGCCACCTATGCCTCTTTGTTTGGCGATGAAACAAGTAGTGGGAGCCACATAAGCATACCATTACACATAATGGCGTGCTTTCAGCATGTAGCATTCAGTATAACAATCCCAGACTAGCCAAAAGGAGGCCCTATTAAACGGGGTAAAACAGGTGTTTTCATCGTGAATTTAAAATAATGCTGAAATGAAACATTAAAAAAAAAAGTTTCCCATCCCAATTCACCCGAACAGTCTGTGAATTAAGACAACCTAACCCACCCCCACCCCCACAAGACAGAGCCCTCAACTTTTTCTTACGGCCCAAAAACTCTCTAAAAATAAACAGCATCCACTCACCATCAATGCCCAAATGACCTTTCGTCCGACCCTCGGTAGAAGGTTCGAATCTGTCGATAATCTCCAAGCACTTGTCCTTCGTTACTCTTTGCATCTGTGGATAAGAAAAGTGTGTTATCGCTTGGTGTCTGGCTTTTATGCTCGTATCTATGTGTCTCTATGTGTGTGTGTGCATGTGTGTATGCATGTATGTACAGTATATGTGTATGTATGAATGTGTGTATCTGTGTATGCATATATCTAATGTGTGTATTTATGTATGCATTTATGTGTGTACGTATATATCTATGTATGTATGTATGTATATGTGTGTGCATTTATGTATGTTTGTGTCTATGTGTATATATATATATATGTATTATACACATACATACACATATATCCACAACCAAACCACCCCCCACCACAAAAAAGGCCAGGCCAGCTCAAATGAATGTGTGTGTATGTATGTATGTATGTATGTATGTACGCATGTATGTATGTATGCATGCTAGTGTAAATATGCATGTGTGTGGAGTCTGGCTTGATTACATGAACAACAGTCTGTATACCTTGGAGGCAGACATCGTTGAGTTTTTGTTTGTAAATAGTGCCCCCCCCCCCCCCCCCACCACACACACACAACAGGAAGGGAGTAAATATGAAGCGAAGTACAACAGAACGATCTTCTTCAGGAAAACTAGACCCAGCACTTCCACCGCCAGAAGACAATTCATGGCATTCGCTGTCATTTGGTGACTAGACATATCAGACATGGAAAGAAGCTACACAGCAAAGCTCGCCCCACTTTAGACCGGGGTTCGATTCACAACCTCTCTCTCTTCTCTCTCTCCTCTCTCTCTCTCTCTAAAGTGTTTTGTCTACAGATTCCCTACACTAATGACACGAGTATTTCGCGCCATCACTTTGCTGCACACACGCTTAATCGTTTGTAAATTGCCAAAAATTGCTCAAATAAATATGGCCAAAATTCATGTCATTGAATATATAGTCCCCAAAATTTCTGAGGAACACAATAATCTGCTCCTTTAAACAACAACAACAACAACAACAACAACAACAACAACATTAAACACGCTATACAGCTCTCTTCGTAAATGAAACCACGGAACCCATTTTAAAACTATTTCCATTCCAGAAAACTATTACCAAAAGACAAGAAGCACAGAGAAACATGAAAATGGAAACCAACTATAATATTAGAAAAAAGAAAGCTTTATGGAACGAAATAACAAGGAAATTAACACAAATCTACTCATTAATTATTATGAACAGCTGATATTTAGCAGGGCTTTCTTTCGGGTGCCTAAATGTCCGTTGCCTAACTGTCCTAACGCCTAATCTTCCTGGCTGTCCAGGTCAGTAAATGCCCGGGTATTTTACTTTCCCCGACTGTCTGATTTCCTGGTGCCTTCTTCTTCTTCTGTCTCCCTGGAACTGGAAGCTGCTGTTGTTTGCAGACAATGAGGTAAATATGTTAAGGCACAGTGTCGACTTGTCAGCTATGGAAAGTGGGGCGGGGCGGGAGCGTGTGACCTCCCCAGTGGGAGACAACCGCTGACTTAAGTGAAGCAAACTACCGAACTCTGTACAAAAAGGTTATTTCCCCTCCCTTACTGAAAATTACAACAGGAAAGAGATAACACAAGACTGTATAAGGACAAGACAGATTGAAGAGGGAAGATAAAATATAACAGAAGTAGAGAAACCTGCGTAAGGAACAACTGAGAAAAGAGAGAGGTTGATGTGTGTAAAGAAAGGGGAATCGAAGCTGAACAGAACAAGGAGAGATCAATCAATCAATCAAATGCCGTGCTGCATGGCGTAGGCGACCATTTCTCTCCACAATTTCCTTGTCTTTTGAGTTGATTATGAGATCTGCCGGTGACTTTCCTCCTAGCCACACTGGCAGCCCATCGAGTAATTTCTTCTGCCTTCCTTCGTCTCTTCTTCCCTCAATTTTTCCAGCTGCCACTATGTGTTCCAATTTTCCTCTTCTCAGAAAGTGTCCTACAAATCTCACTTGTCTGCCTCTGATCTTTGCTGTAATTTGCCTTTTAACTCCAGCCTCCCTTAAGATTTCTTCGTTGGTTTTCTTGGCTGTCCATGGTACCTTCAACATCCTTCTTATGAACCACATTTCCATGGCCTCCATTTCTCGCTGTATTCTCTTATTCATGGACCATGCTTCACATCCATAAAACAAAATTGGCTCGATGTAACATTTAAGTACTCGGAAACTTGTTTCCATTGATACAGATCTGTTGCACAAGATATGTCTCATTTTCTGGAATGCTGACTTGGCCTGAGAATGTCTGCTCTTTATTTCGTTGTGACATTTCCCATCAGCTGTTATAATCGTTCCTAAGTACTTGAATCTATCAACTTGTTTCAGATTTGTGCCATCGATGGTAATGCTACATTTTGGTGGTATTCTTTTCTTTGAGATGACCATCACTTCAGTCTTCTTTTTGCTCAGGCTGAGACCTTTATTTTTACTTTCACGAACCACGATGTCCAGAAGAGCCTGTAGCTCCCCTTCACTTTTAGCAATCAGAACTGTGTCGTCTGCATATCTTAAGTTGTTAGGGTTGTACCTGCCAATTCATATTCCTGGCAAGCTCTCTATATTTCTCATTATGTTTTCACTGTACAAGGAGAAGAGGTCAGGAGATAGAACATATCCTTGTCTCACTCCCAGTTTTATGTCTTGGAATGCTCCTATTTGATTCTCAACCCTCATTGCTGCTGACTGCTGCCTGCTGCCAGTATATGTTTTTGAAGAGTTTCAGATCTTTCCCATCTATGCTGATGTCTTCCAACATTCTTATAATTTCTGTGTCTCACTTTATCGAATGCTTTACAGTAGTCTATGAAGAATAAATATAGGTCCATCTTTACTTCTATTGATCTTTCTATCAATGTTATATATATATATAGAACACTGATAGAAATATATATATATATATATATATATATATATATACAGCAGTACTTGTGCCTTTTCCTTCGACAAAGCCACACTGTTATTCAGCGATTTCTGGTTTTATTTTGCCCCTGACTCTTCTCATGACAATACGAAGCAGGATTTTGGTAATACGGCTCATAAGACTAATGATTCGAGATGGTCTTCACATTCATTGTTTAGAAGAGATACATCAGAAGAAAAAAAAAGGGGGGGGGTGGTGGGGAGGGACGCAAAGAAAAGAAAACTGACTGAACTTTATTTGCAAAAGGTTGAAGAATTGGGCACCCAAGCCCGTCTAAAATTCTACCTTTTATCAGACAATCTCTATACTCAAGACACCCAACACCAGACAATACAAAAATGCTATACATATAACAAACATTATTAACATGGAAATTGCAAAACAAGGTTTACATATACAACTCTGTATGCAATAAAGTTGCTCTCACAGTCTAGACAGAGAGACGGAGATAGGCAGACAAGCAGATTGACAAACAGAGAGAAAGGCAGGCAGCCAGACGGACAGACATACTGGATAGATAGATAGACACACACACACACACACATATATATATATATATATGCATACAAGCAGAATGACAGACAGGCAGGCAGGCAGCCAGACAGACAGACAGATAGATAGATAGGCAGACAAGCAGACTGACAGACAGGCAGGCAGGCAGCCTGACTGACAGACAGATTAGATCGACAGAAAGACATAGATTAGGCATTCAGGCAGACAGATAAATAGAAAAACTTTTATTTTCAAATCATTAAAATTGTGCATAAAGAATGTAAGTGGAGAAAGACCGAGGATAAAACAAAACCGTCAGAAACTGGAAAACAAACGAGTTATTCTTACTTGAATTCCCACGACAATCAACCTAGAAATATGGACATTTCCTAGCAGACAAGAAAATTCTTTGAGACGCCCTTCAAATTTCCAGTAAGGAGAATTCCCCCAACCTCAAGCAGACATATTATATCTCATTTTATCCAGGCAAACATTCCCAAGCTAATGATCTGCTTTCATCTTCAATACGGCGACAAACACGATCAATATTTCGAACTCAGGTCAACAAAGCGGGGTTGCAGGACAACAGACAGAAGAAAAAAAAACCCCAGTTTCGGTTTCTGAAGTCAGATATTTTCAGTTTTCTGGTGATATTGTTTCCGAACTTAATACTGAAGAAGGCTGGTTAGTAAAGAGGATTAAACAGAGGAAACTTAAAATATTTTGGACACATTAAACGTCATAATAAAATCTAGAGAAACCCGTCTTGGAAGGGTAGATAATGGGAAAAAGAAAGAGAGGAAGACCAAGGCAAAGATGGCTGCAAGACATCGTTGATGATCTGCAAATGGATGCATCAGCAGCATCTTGCTCACAACCGAGAAGCCTACAGGAGTGCTGTTAGGGAGGCAAAGTTCCGCACAGGACATGCAAATGAATGAATGAATGAATGGTTTCCGATTTCAAATTAATAGACTTCTTTCTAATGCTTTGGAGGGGGGGGGGGGGCGCGGGGCGGGGCGGGGCGCATAAAAATCTTTGAGTCATTGAAGTGGGTCATGATAAAAAAAAAGGGTTGGGAAACACTGGTTTAATGTAACCGTGAAAATCTTTTCAGCTTGAACTAAAAGGGTCCTAGTCACTTGATAAAGGAAAGCAAAATGTTGCTTTTCTCTCCCTTCTGCTTTTCCCAGGCGCTCTTGATAATCTCGTGGAGAGCTTTTTCCTATTTCTTGTCACTGAGGTTCATCCAGTAGCTCTTGAGCCTACTCTGATTTCACGTCAGAGAACTCTGCTATCACTTTCATCATTTTTTTTTAAATTTTAAATCTCTGCCGACAGTTTGAAACCGTTTCAAGCCACCAACTACCTCAGTTATGCCACAGATTCTTCAAGCAGAAATATAAAAGGTATGAGGTTATCCAAGGTTTACCACAGTGGTTAACCAACTGGATTAATTCTTCAGGGCATCGCATAGTACCTCTTCTGTACATACTGTACATATTGCACTGAAGACAATGCGAAATGATCAAAGCAGATGTTTGGCACCAAGGCAGGTGAAAGATAAATGATCAAGATCGCACCTCATTTTCGCCAAAGAGCACTCTGGTAACTGGTTGTACATCCAGCGTCTGAAGAATAAAATACGTGGATATCGGCCACCGCTTCTCTAAATACAAAATCTTTATATGCTCTCTCTCTTTCTTTCTCTCTCCATCTTAATTTCTCTCTCTTTATTTCTTTCTCTTTCTTTCTTTCTCTTTCATTCTCTCTCTTTCATTCTCTCTCTCTCTTTCTTTCTTTCTCTCTCTCTTTCTTCTCTTTCTTTGTTTGTCTCTCCCTTTCTTTGTCTCTCTCTTTCTCTCTCTTTCTTTCTTTATCTCTCTCTTTCTTTCTTTCTTTCTCTCTCTCTCTTTCTTTCTCTCTCTCTCTCTCCTTTCTCTCTCTTTTTTTCTTTCTCTCTCTTTCTTTCTCTCTCTCCTTCTTTCTCTCTTTCTTTCTTTCTCTCTCTCTCTGAATACAAAAGTTCTGTCATTTAAAAAATTTTCCTTATGCTCTTTATGTAATTATTCCTGGTAGAAAAAAATTTTCCTCATGCTCTTTATGTAATTATTCCTGGTAGAAAAAAAATTTCCTTATGCTCTTTATGTAATTATTCCTGGTAATAAACTGAATGTCTGAAAGTTAATGATGAAAGGAGAAGGTGTCCAACGGGGCTGAGTACCTTCACCTTTTGAAAACTAAAGTTCATTCGCTCGCTCGCTCGCTCTCTCCACGCACGCATTCATTCAAACAGAAATGAGTTTTAAGCAATCTTGCCATCCTCTTTACAAAACAAAACAAAAAAAAAAAAATTCCGATCCGCTTCCGTATGAAGCCATCAAAAATTAACTGGCCATCACTAAATGGAAAACCATACATCCGCAGGACTCCATTTCGAAAAATTTGATTATAACAAGAATCATCGCAAGAGCAAATGAATGAAAAATGCATAATACGTGCATGTGGCTCTCCGTACGCGAACACTGGCGACAGATGACGATTCGAGGATAGCACAGGGTAACTGCGTCGATCAAATAAAAGAATTCTTGGAGTCAACACTGAGTCATTCAGACGCACGTAAAATGATTATCTAAACTGTAGATTCTTCCAGTGTGATACGGAGTGCCAAACTGATCAATCTTTATTTCGACATACGAGAGTAATCGACACTTATTTTCTGAAAGTAAAAGAATATGTTTTATATTGGGGACATGAAAGATATGTATAAAATAAACAAGTATAATTTCGCTGTAATTCATTTGTAAATGAAATTAGGGTTTGAAAGATTGCTTAACACTGAAATATTACACCGGGTCTCCTTAGCTGTAGCACCCAAAAAATTAATTCTTATTCACCATGATCCATCCAAAACAGGTTAAAAAAATTCATTAAATAACTAAATTTATATGGTTTTGTCTCGTAGTTTGGAGTGGTCAATTTTACAACTTGTAAACTGCTGTAAACCAGCCACTGCATCACTTCACGCCAGAATATTACATCTATGATGTTTGATTTAATATATATATATAATTGTTATCATGCTTGTTGTTTACGAGGATAAGAGTTAAAGAATGACACTACAAAATTATACAAACGTACAAAAATATATATACACACGCACAAAGGATATGATGTATGGGGGAGAAAGGGGGATATTTTACGAAACGTCCAGAAGGAAAAGGATGGACGGCAAAAAATAATAAAACCCACTAATATTTCGGCCACAAAGCCTTCTGCGTTGAAAACTCGCACGACATAACCAAAATATTCAAATCCTGACAACAGCCCCTCATACAAAAACTTAAGAGTATGTTTTATTCTCACTTTGATGCGAGTAGAAAGATGCTTTGCCCACTCTGGTAAAATTTTAATACATTATATTTCAAGATTACTCCGTCGTGTTACATAACATTTTTTTTAAGCCTACAGTTTCCAAAAACCACTTTTTTTTCCCTAATAGCCGGTCTTCAGTTAACCATATTGCTTTTTATCAGAAACTCCGGATAATCGGGGCTGACTGTTAATCCCACAGCAAATATCTGTCTAGCCTCATGATTCCTAAACTGGGCGTTACAGCCCCCTTTGGGGAGTTGGGGGAAAATCCAGAAAGAGAAGGAGTGTCCACTGACGTGTAAAAGAAGTAACAGGGGGGCACCATAACAAAACTGAGCGGGGGAAAGTATTTTAAGGACGCCATGGATGTGACCTGGCAGCCAAAGGGAGCGGCAACCCGAAAAAAATACTTTTGAGAACCACTGGTCTAGACAGACGAGGTGTTAAACTGAGAACTGTGGATCTTAGTTTTAGAAGGAATGTTCACAAAGTCGTGTGTAGCAAGCGTCAACAAACTCCTTCCGGGATACCTTTTTTGGGAACAAAGATGAAACTGATCTTATAATAATAAAAAAAAAATCCCCTAAAGCTACCATCATCATCATCATCATCATGTGCCGTAATCAGTACGTAGACTGGTGGTAACGAACCTCCAGCATCTTCTCTTCCTCGCCTAGATGGTGCGCTCAGCCAAACTGTATCCTCGTACTCTCTCATTATATTATCTCCCCATCTACATCTCTGTCTACCTCTTACTTTTTAATTCCACCTTTCCTACTAATCTGGTTTAATTCTGTCTTTTGATATGGTCAAAGTATTTCGTTTTCTTGACCCTTATTTCTTTCAGAAGTCCACTTTGCACGTGTAGTTGTTGGAATACGTGCACAATTGTTCTTTTCATTTTCCATGATATCTGACCTTCACACTGAAGTTATCTCGACTATAAATAGAAGTAAAACGACTTTAGCTCTGGATAATACGCCCTTTATTCATGAAATCAATACGTGTATGTCACAGTTAGAGCACGATGTGTGATGTCACTACTCATTAACTTGTCCCCTCCAACGCAGTGATTATACACCAACTCTTCTCCTCCGATGCAGTGATTATACATCAAATCTTCTCATCCGACGCAATGATTATATACCAACTCTTCTCCTCCAATGCAGTGATTATACATCAAATCTTCTCATCCGACGCAATGATTATATACCAACTCTTCTCCTCCAATGCAGTGATTATACACCAACTCTTCTCCTCCAATGCAGTGATTATACATAAAATCTTCTCTTCTGACGCAGTGATTATATACCAACTCTTCTCCTCCAATGCAGTGATTATACATCAAATCTTCTCATCCGACGCAGTGATATATACTAACTCTTCTCCTCCAATGCAGTGATTATACACCAACTCTTCTCCTCCAATGCAGTGATTATACATCAAATCTTCTCCTCCAATGCAGTGATTATACACCAACTCTTCTCCTCCAATGCTGTGATTATACATCAAATCTTCTCATCCGACGCAGTGATTATATACTAACTCTTCTCCTCTAATGCAGTGATTATACACCAACTCTTCTCCTCCAATGCAGTGATTATACATCAAATCTTCTCTTCCGACGCAGTGATTATATACCAACTCTTCTCCTCCAATGCAGTGATTATACATCAACTCTCCTCTTCCGACGCAGTGATTATACACCAACTCTTCTTTTCCAACGCAGTGATTATACACCAACTCTTCTCTTCCGATGCAGCGATTATACAACAACTCTTCTCCGACGCAGCGACTATACACCAACTGTTCTCCGATAACGTAGTGACTATACACCAACTGTTCTCCGATAACGTAGTGACTATACACCAACTGTTCTCCGATAACGTAGTGATTATACACCAACAGTTCTGCGAGCAGACTATTACTGTAGAAGCCAGTAACTCACGATGATTCCAAATCAGACAATAAATGGCTAAACTTTCAACGTGATCCTACTTGGGGAGACTTTGGGGGCATATCTGAGATTCTGAAGAACTACAAGCACACCGCCACTCCGCAGGGCAAAGTGCTCTATAATCAGGTCTGACGAACTACAGGCCGTCATTTAATCTTTTTTTTTTTCCTGTCAGATAGCTCTCTAGAAACAGGCTATGTCACGTGGGTCTGTCCACTCTACACGGGCGCATATTAAAAGTGTTACTGGAAGAGTGCAGACTTTTCATTTTGTATTCTTCCAAGACTGAAGCTAAGTATTAGCTAATTTGCAATTTTATCATTATTATTTTTTCATTTTTTTAAAAATTATTTCTTTAACATAGGATTCATGTGAATCTATACTTTGTATCCTCTTTCTAATTCTTCGTCCTGTTTGTGTTTGTATGATGATGGCTAACGCCGAAACGTCACAGCTTTGTAATCGTTAAATAATAAAGCTGTTTCTATTTTTTTTTTTCCCTCTAGCTTATACATCTTGGTATCACAGCTTTACTGCAGTGCCTCCGTGTACAGCTGTAAACTTATACACTAATTACTGCAGGAATTTACGTGATTCACGTGGTCGCGGAGCTTAATGAGAGGTCGTGAGATGCAGCTTTTCTGAGAAGACTTCTTTCCGCCTTGTTTTCTCCACATAGGTACATTAGGAAAACAACGGCTCCCAGCTAAGGTGGATATACATCACTTCCATTACTTCTGTTGTTCTTCTCCGTGTCGCCTTTGGTCTGCTCTTACTCCTGTATCCCTGGGGTGTCCATCTCCGTGCTATTTTCGGCAATGAGTCACCAGTCATCCAGAGCACATGTCCCAACCAACTCCAGCTTCCTACCTCAATAACTGAGGTCAGTGGTTTCATCCGTATTCCTGCCAGCAATGTGTTATTTCTTTTGGTGTTTGGCCAAAATATTCGTCTAATCCTGCAGAAATATACATATGAAGTAATCTGTGTTTTTCCCTACAGAAATATACGGGTCAAGTAATCTGTGTTGTTCACTATAGAAACATACGAGTAAAATTGTATACTCTTATACCACCTATTTGAAGGAAACTGGTTTTTTTTTCGGCGTGACCAATGGATGGCAGATAATGAAGGTGTCTCTACAAAACTACGTTCGTTAAATGAATTTCCAATAAACAGTGAGAAGCAAATATCCTGCTCCTTTACACGGTTGCCATATGTGGGTAAAAATTTGGTAAAATCAGACGCCTGGCCAAAATGATGATGTTGATGATGATGATGATGATGAGCATTTACCGTGCGACGATCATCTCTCTCTCTCTCTGAACCTTAAGTGCCCAGGGCACATGGGGCTTCCGCAAGGGTTTTCCACAAATGCCTGTCCTTCGCCTTTTTTTCTGCTCTTGCCCAGGTGAGCCCTCTATTGCTCAACATCCTTTCTGTTGTTCTTCTCCATGTCTCTTTTGGTCTACCCTTACTTCTGCTCCCCTGTGGTGTCCATCTTAGTGCTATTTTTGGTAGTGAGTTGTCAGTCATTCGGAGCACATGTCCCAACCATCGCCAGCGTCTTTCCTCAATAATTGTTGTCAGCGGTTTCATCTGCATTTCTGCTAATAAGATGTTATTTCTTATAGTGTTTGGCCAAAATATTTTCGACGATCATATGGTCGCAATAAAAGAACGCGGTGAACGTCATGTAAAGACCTTTCATGATGTAAAATAGCGTCAGACCCTCAGGCCTGAAAAGGTCCCGTGATTATGGTCGTCGCGGAGCTTAATGAGGCGCCGGGGAATGCAGTTTTCTGGGTTTTCCACTTTGTTTTGTCCACGTCGTACATTAGTAAAACAACAGCAGGTAGCTAACATGGATATATATACTTCAACACCACTATCATCAGAGGGAAGAAGAGAAAATAACTGAGTCCACCGACACTTCCTCTATAAAGTGGAGTCAGGATACACACAGCTCAATTCAAAACACTACTGTCCACAACAAGAATACTCTACACATATTACAATGGAATTCAGTTCGAACTGAGCAACAGTAAAAAGCACACGAATAACACCTAAAAGAGCGCCAGATTGGAGAATGCATCAAAAAAAAAAAAAACACCGATGCACGGCTAAACACTGTGGAAGAATTCTTTAGCCAAGCATAAAACTGCCTGATGAAGCTTATTAATGAGGTAACATTATAATCTCAAGAGTAATGTTCTAAGTGCACTACTCTATGGAAGTGAATGCTGGAAAATCATCAAAACTAACAGAAAACAAGCTGAATTCTTTCCAGAATAAATGTTTAAGAAGAATTAGAAGAATATTTTGGCCAAACACCAAAGAAATAACATCTTGTTGGCACAAATGCAGATGAAGCCGCTGACAGCAATTATTGAGGAAAGACGCTGGCGATGGTTGGGACATGTGCTCCGAATGACTGACAACTCACTACCAAAAAACAGCACTAAGATGGACACCACAGGGGAACAGAAGTAAGGATAGACCAAAGGAGACATGGAGAAGAACAACAAAGTGGATGCTGAGCAATAGAGGGCTCACCTGGGCAAGAGCGGAAAAAAAGGCAAAGGACAGGCATGTGTGGAAAACCCTTGTGGAAGCCCCATATCCCTTGGGCATTTAAGGTTGAGAGAGAGAGAGAGAGAGGAGAGAGAGAGAGAGATTATACTTTTTTTGTCCAGCAGGCATTCCTCTCTGCCTGCTGAATTTTCTGAAATTCTGCAGTGCCATAGTAGTCACTATTAAGACAATGTCTTGAACAAAATGAGACAATTATTACCACACCTATAGGCTTGTATATGTACCTCTCATGAACATCCAGCTAAGAACTGAAATACTCAAATACAGCAAGTCAGAAACTATAGGGCTTGATACGTTCGTTGAAGAAACACGTTTGACAGTCTGAATTAAGATGAATCGTCGACTACAAATGCAATTGTGAAGCTAACAGTTGAAATATATCCATATACCAGTGATGTCCAACTGGCAGCCCGCATGGCCTTTTTGTGGCCCGCGAGGGTATTTTTAAAATGTAATTTATCTGACTAAAATTAACATTTCTTTTCCTCAAATCATGTAAAAACATTTTTAAAAGAGCTGAAAATATAATTAAAAACAATCAACTCACTGTTCATAACTATCACCTTTTTTTTTTTTGTTGCTTGCCTTAATGCAAGCTGGAAAAACCCCAAATGATTTATATGTGGTCCATTACCCGATTTCCGCATACAAATGTGGCCCTTGAGCCCAGTGAATCTGGACAACTCAGCTTCACGTGCACTACTCGTGATATCTTCTCTGAAATGGCAACCCCCCCCCCCCTTTCCAAAAAAAAAAAAAGAATAATTGAATGAATTTTTTAAAAAAAAAACTGAAAAAAATATGTCCCACATCTTCAGAGATTCTGCCATATAGTGGCTAATACAGCAGTGCAGAACTGTAGGAAAATGCGATGCCTAAAAGACCGACAGACAAACGCTCTGTAATCCTTTTTTAAGTAAGAATAAATAAACGAATGCATCATGAACTGCCCTGAGATATCAGATACACGTTAAAATTCTGTGTGGTAGACAAAGACACAAAATAAAACATCAACAAGCATCCTACTGGTCACGTCAAACCAATCACAGCAGAAAACTGCCAAATAAGGATCTGGCGATCTTCAGTTGGCTACCGCCCAGGAACACAAGAAACTTACCCCTTGCTCCGCCTCCAAAAATATTAACAAATCATCCGTTGTCATATAGTCTGCGTTGCTTGCATATCTGTGAAGGAAAGCAAAATACAAACATCAACGTATATAGCGGCAATAAGTTCTAAGGGTAGATAAAGTGTTCAGTCTCTGCTTCCTATCGGCCATCATACCGTGAAAGAAAACTCTTTTAATGCGGTGAATCTCCATGTGAATGAACTACAATTTAATCGTTCATAAACATAAGTAGGAGCCCTTGTGATTAAGTTACGTGCATGCAATGGTTCATTTAATCTGTTAAACAATTTCAAATTCAATTCGTTAATAGCTGCTTAAGCTCACAACGGCAAACGTTCGACAGTTCAATGAACAAGTGTTACAGGTCCCTCCTCTTATTCATCCGGTCAAGTCGTTCTATCTTGCTTCATATTCCAACTTCGCAACAGGCCTTCTACTGCCTAGACAAGTGGTTCTCATTCTGTGGTCCGTGAAACATTAAAGTGTCTTCTATCGTCTAGACAGACGATCTCAGTCAATGTCCGTGGAGCATTAAGGAGTCTTTTATTTTCTAGACAAATGGTTATGTGGTCCGTGGGGCATTAAAAGGTCTTCTATCGTCTAAATAAGGGGTTCTCAATGTGTGGTCCGTGAAGAATTATCGATTGGTTTACGGCTGTCTTATCAATTTGATTTGTTATTAAGTGTCTTTCTTCTTCTCCTTCTCCTTCTTCTCCTCTTCTTATTCTTCTATCACCATGGAACTGCAAGCTGGTGTTCTTTGCAGCCGATACAGTGAGGATGATGAGGATCCACCACCAGGATCTCTGACCCGTTTGGGAAGGCTAGCCCTATTACTGCAGGTGCCAATGGATTGGTGAGACAGGGTCTTGGTCAGCTATGTTTCGCCAGCCCCTGACGCCAGCATGTCAGAGATGGTTGCCTGTCACATCGGACAAAGTCTTTGCCCTTCTACTGAATTAAAGTAACGAATGCTTCATGGCACTGTGTTATTACACAAAATATGGTTGTCCACAACGTATATGTATAGTAGTTGGAAAACCTATTGTGTTATTACACAAAATATGGTTGTCCGCAACTTATATGTGCAGTAGTTGGATAACCTATCCTTGGATGCATAATAGCTGAAAATCACTGGTTCTTGTCACACACTCTTGTTCAAGCCCTCTCTATAACCTGGTTCTAACAGAAAAGCGCACATAATGCTTCTTACAGGAAAAGTTAAGTTTCATTAGTTCAGACAAAACATCCCTCTCTCCTCACATCTTGAGAACCCGGCCTTCTTGTCATCTCACTGTAACTCTATAAGTCTGAGCCTAGTCATTGCTTACCCATGAAAACACAATTTTCTCCACTACATCAAGGCCCAAGTCGTGAATTACTGACCAGAACTAAAAGAAATAAAAAAAAAAAAATCTACTCTCATCTCACGAACACAAAATTTTACTCGCTTGCGCAAGTTCCTCTTAAGCTGAACCAAGAAAATAAGGAGGGCGTCGGCTAGCTGGACCAGTGGGCTCATTCCTACTCATTTCCACCAAGAAATCAACAACAAGAACAAATCTGATAAGATTTATCTAAGCATGTCCCAGCTAACATATATTCTCTGTCTGCAGCGATGGGGGCTTCACTTCCTCCTTCTTTTCAGTCTTTTTCTTTCCCTCCTACTCTTCTCCATCACTAAAGATACCTGATGCAGTATTACAGAGAGTAGGAAGGAGAGGGAAGAACAGACGGAAATCAAAGAAACAAAAAAAAAAAAACCCCGCATCTTTATTCTGACACACAATGTTCCACTGCTCCACTAGCCAAACTAACGAATTAAAAAAAAATGGTAAAGAGGGAGAAAACCAACTTCATTCATACAATGTTAACTGGGATAAAGTTAATTCGCGTCCTTTCTCGTCACTTCAATAAAACGGGCGACCAATTTGTCTAGATTAATCCCACGGCTTCAAGTCCAAATTAGGTAACATTTGGGGGGGGGGGGGGGAATAGACGCTAAATGGTTTCATTAGTCTTGGCATAAGGTCTATAGATCAAAACGGAATGACAGATAGTCAATACAAGCGCCATAAATTAATGAATCTGTGAACAATTTCGGCTCAAGATTTACCCAAAAAATATACGCAGAGGAATGGTGGAAAATGAAAACTGGTGGAAAATCAAAAATGGTGTCATTTATTTTACTGTCAATACTATCAGTCAGACACGAGAACGGTGAAGAGTAGGGGAGAGAAAACTGGAACGAAAGACAGAAGTACCAAGTCCCATCGCTCCTGACAGAGAATTATGTTAGCTGTAATGTGGTTGGACAAGTCTTACTAGATTTATCTTTGTCGTTTTGTGAAAATAAGTAGGTATCCGCGGCTGGTCCAGCTAGCCGACACCCTCAAGCTGTGCTGGGAGGTGGCGGTGGGAGTACTTTGAAGTTTCAGAATGAAAGGCCACTTTCAGTCTCCACAGAGTCTGCAGATTGAGTTGTTTTTACTTTGTCTACCTTCAACCCAAATTTAAAAAAAAACCCTTCCTACAATAATCTTCTCTCTTCTGGATGAGCAAACAGAGGTTCCAGTACACAAAAACTGCACACAGAAAAATCTTTGAATGATATAAACTCCGAGATAAAAAAAAAAGATAAATGGACACGCGCCGGTCATCTCTCTGTGCTTCAAGACAAGTGAACGAGGTAGCAGAGACATGCAAGCGATCTGACAGAAGAAACGTCCAACACGGACAAAATCCAAAAACCTTTCAAGCCTGAACCTTAAAAAAAAAAAAAGAAGGGAAAATATGGTTTAAAGAAATATTATGGTCTGGCTGAGTAGCAAGCTTCTGTCTCCAATGCATGTCGAGAATCTGTGTATATAATCCGTTTCATTACACTAACCATGTGAACAAAAGGAAATAGCTGCTAAATGACTACTCAACAATCTGATAGAAGCCCTATCACTAGCAAGCAAAATATTCAATAAAGAAGTCGAAATATGGATACCCGCCCATAGCAACATCCAAGAAAATGAAAAGACAGGCAGACTGGCAAAAAGAGGCAGGAAGAATGCAACAGATGGATAGAAGCACAACATATAAACAAAAACAATGAACTGAAGACTAAAAGCCATATACGAAGACAAACTGACAAAACAAGACCCCACAGCAAATACAGATGACGAATAGTGTAAACTCTCAAGAAATGACCAGCTGATAATCTTCTCACTGAGAACACGACAATGCAGGATGGGGCTCGGGCAAATGATCTGGGCAGACCCCAGACCCCCTACAAGAGAAGCTCTACGGTGATTGTGAAAACCTGAGGCGAACTGCCGCAGCTGTGTGAGGGACCGGCGTCGATATCCGAGACAACAACGAAGAAGAAGAAGAAGACTAATGTACTGAGAACCGCAGTAAGTTCCATATTATGAATGATAATGAATTAATTATTCTCCTTCAAATTTCAGGTTTGATTTTAGTTACAAGTCAAGATCCCCCCCCACCCCCTTTTTTATACGAGCAGAATGAATGAATGAGTCACAAATACAGAATAATGTTGGTATTCACATGTTTTATTCAATTTACAATTTGTAATAGTGTTCACCAGGGTATGTTCTAAGCTGGTTTCAGGCAAGGAAGAGGATCAAGAAATCATATAATCAATATAAGATTAATAATAGAGAAATGCAGAGAGTTTAATGTGAATCTATATTTAGCCTTTATAGACTACTCAAAGGCATTTGATTGTGTACAACACCAAAAACTTTGGGAAATAATGGAAAAAAATGGGATTTCCAACACATTTGATACAATTAACATCACTGCTGTATCTAGACCAACAAACAGCAGTAAGAATAAATGGTGAAACAACAACTTGGTTTGACATAAAACAAGGGATCCGTCAGGTGTGCATATTGTCGCCTTACTTATTTAACTTGTATACTGAAAATATAATGAGGAATGTTAGAGAAGATGTAGACAAAGAATATTACGATGCCATAACAATTGGAGGTTATGAAATACCAGAGATTAGATATGCTGATGACACAGTATTACTGTCCACAACACTAAAATGAATGGAAAAACTAATTATGTCAGTCCGTAAGAACAGCGAAGAGCAAAACCTCTATCTTAATGCAAAGAAAACTAAATTGATGACAACTAACAATACAAACAAGGCAGATGAAATATGTATCAATGAGGAAAAACTGGAAGAAGTGGAGAGCTTTGAATATCTTGGATCACTACTAACTAGTAATGGAGATACAATGAGGGAAATTAAAAGGAGGAAATCCATCGCTCTTCAGAAAGTAAAACAACTAAAAAATCTGTGGACAGAACTACAAAAATTAGATTTTTAAGGGCATACATCTTTCCCATCGCAACATATGCCTGTGAGACCTGGACATTTAACAAAACAGCTGAGAAACACATAAATGCCTTTAAATGTAAATGCTACAGAAGAGTTCTTCAAATATCATGGACACAAAAAAGAACAAATATATCTATACTACAGGAACGTAATATTGAAGAAGGATGGCTAGTAAAGAGGATTAAACAGAGAAAACTTACATATTTTGAACACATTAAACGTCATGATAATCTACAGAAGACCGTCTTGGAAGGGTACATAACGGGAAAAAGAAAGAGAGGAAGACCAAGGCGAAGATGGCTGCAAGACATCGTTGAGGATCTGCAAATGAATGCAGCAGCAGCAGGCCATCTTGCTCACAGCCGAGAGGCCTACAGGAGTGCTGCTAGGGAGGCAAAGTTCTGCAAGAGACATGCAAATGAATGAATGAATCGCCAGGGTACTGTATGATTTCAGATTTATATGTAACTTTCAGGATAACAGTACTGAGCCTCGGGTGTTGATGTGCGGGAAAAAAAATGGAGAAAGTAAGGAGATACTGCAGCTACTGTCTTGAGTCAGAAGATACTGCAGCTACTGTCTTGAGTCAGAAGATACTGCAGCTACTGTCTTGAGTCAGAAGATACTGCAGCTACTGTCTTGAGTCAGAAGATACTGCAGCTACTGTCTTGAGTCAGAAGATACTGCAGCTACTGTCTTGAGTCAGAAGATACTGCAGCTACTGTCTTGAGTCAGAAGATACTGCAGCTACTGTCTTGAGTCAGAAGATACTGCAGCTACTGTCTTGAGTCAGAAGATACTGCAGCTACTGTCTTGAGTCAGAAGATACTGCAGCTACTGTCTTGAGTCAGAAGATACTGCAGCTACTGTCTTGAGTCAGAAGATACTGCAGCTACTGTCTTGAGTCAGAAGATACTGCAGCTACTGTCTTGAGTCAGAAGATACTGCAGCTACTGTCTTGAGTCAGAAGGCTGTGATGTTATCATGACTAAATCCACATTTTCGTTTCTTTTTCCCTGCTCATAATGTGACAGATTACACCCATGTGAAAATGATGCCGGTGAGACAGCCCAGGCAAGATAGACACACAGGCATGTGGAAAATAAAAATGAACATATACAGTAAATATTTTGCATGTCCATTGCGGAACTTTGCTTCCCTAACAGCTCTCCTGTAGGCCTCTCGGTTGTAAGCAAGAAGACAGGCATGGAGATTGTTAAAATATATAATGGAAACTAGTTTCTGCAGTTAAAGTAGAGAACAACATTAGGAAGACATCAGGCAAATCAAGCAGGGAGTTAGACAAGGACGTGTTATGCCACCTGATCTGTTCTCTCTTTATAACGAAAGCATCAGAAAATCAATAACAGACAACCCAGATATAAAAGTAGGAGGATGCAAACTGAAATAACTTGCGTTACGCGGATGGTACAGTATTACGTAACAGCAGAAAATGAGAAAGATCTGAAGGACTTATTGTTGTAACAGTGAGTGAAGGGAAAGGACTTAGTCTTAACATAGGAAAATGGGAGACAATGGTTATTTCCAAAAAGAAGTGCCCACCAGTCTGTAACATGAGCATCAGTGGAAACAATGCACCAAGCGAACAAATTTGAATACCTGGGATCAATGATAACAGCTGATGAAAGATGTATCACAGAAATTAAAAGCACAATATTCTACGCAAAAGTAGCATTTCAAAACCTGAAAATCATCTTATGCTATAAGTCACTGAACGTGAGAAAGAACTACAGTGCTATACTGAACCTATTGTGCTTTATGGATGTGAGTCATGGCAGGCAAATGGGTAAATCATTGGAGGCAACAGAGACGTGGTTCCTGAGTAAAATGCTGAGGATCCCTTGGTCAGACAAGATAACTAATAAGCAGTGTCTGAGACGAACTAATGAAAAACTTAGTATAATAACAAATATAACGATGGTATATAAGGATATGGTGTGTAGTGAAAAGAGAGAAACTGGAAAACATCACAACAATGGGCAAAACTGAAGACAGGTGAGGCAGAGGACAACCGAGAGGACAGATGTTTGAAGTCCTGACACTGTGGCATGGAAGGAAATCAGTAACAGAGTTACTCAGAAATGTCAAGGACCGGGAACTGTGGAGGAATATGACCGTCCACGCTGCCCGGTGTGGCACATGATGATGATGATCATGATGATGATGATACATAGAGATAAGCTATCAAAAGACAAATTCAAGCAGTGAGTGTATACATGTACATGTGTGTGCATATCGATGATCAGACAGACGGATCTTAAACTGTGAGGCACACAGATAAGAAAACTAAACAGACAGGAAGACAAACAACCAAAGAGACGGACAGCTGTGTTTGAACAAGCCGCTACAGGAAATTGCTCCGCAGAACACGGTCGTCAGGCGCAGTGATTTACGAAATGAAGACGGATATATACAGGATGAAAGCAACCCCAAAAATAACCGCCGAACAACATCTCTGCTTCTGATCTAGGCAACAAATATATGTCCATTACTCTATTGTCTCGTAACTTGTACCCGAGTGCTGCTGTACTAGCTTGACTGGCTGGGGCGGAAAACAATTTTAGAAAGAAAAAAAACCCCATAGAAAAGTCGGGAAAAAAAGCCAGCTACATCATTTTAGTCAGGGCAAATCACTACTCAAACACAAATGATCGAACAGAAAACACAGAGCCTGACTGTAGTGTTATCTCAGACTTTAATTTCGGTCTTTACAATTATTTCAAAGAGTTTAGCAATTCCTTCAATTAGAGTTTAGCAATTCCTTCAATTAGAGTCTAGCAATTCCTTCAATTAGAGTCTAGCAAATTCCGTCAATTAGAGTTTAGCAAATTCCTTCAATCAGAGTTTAGCAAATCCCTTCAATTAGAGTTTAGCAAATTTCGTCAATTAGAGTTAAGCAAATTCCTTCAACCAGAGTTTAGCAAATTCCTTCAATTAAAGTTTAGCAATTCCTTCAAATGAGGTTCAACAACTCATTTAACTGAATTTTCATCTTCTCCAAATGTGTTTCAACGATTCCGTCAATTATAATTTCACAATAAAGTCAATTATTGAAAACGTCTTCAAGTGTTGCATAAGAATTACTTCAGCTGTGTTTCACAACTCCTTCAGTTGTTAACAATTCCCGTAACTGTTGTTTAACAAGTCATCAATTGCGATTTCATAATTCATCAATTGTTAACAACTCCTGCAACTGTTGTTTAAAAATTCATCAGTTTCGATTTCATAATTCATCAGTTGTTAACAACTCCTTCAACTGTTGATTAACAATTATTTCAGTTGTGGTTTCATAATTCATTCACTTGCTACACATTTCTTCAGTTGTAGTTTAACGTTTCTTAAATCATGACTTAACAATTCCGTCAATTCTGGTTTTACAATTCCTTCAGTTCTGGTTTTTAACAAACCTACTACCTACAGGAAAGTGAGAGAGAGAGAGAGAGAGAGAGAGAAGAAGAAGAAGAAGAAGAAGAAGAAGAGGAAGAGGAGGAGGAGGAGGAAGCGAGAGAGAGGAGGAGGAGGAGGAAGAAGAAGAAGAAAGAGAAAGAGAAGTGCAGTAAATGATAACACTTGATTTATTGCGTGACATATTTTAAGGTTGTCAATTTCATGGAAAATGTTGTTTACGATCATGTGAGTAGTTTTATTGCTCTTGATATCGATGCAGAAACTGTGGAGATGCCCTCTCCCCCTCCCCCCCCCCCAACCCCTAAGATTTTATCAGAGAAAGGGGTTTGGGAGCTTCTGTGCAAAACGTATAACCGTGTTTATACGAGCAGATAAAGATAAGCATATTCTGAATATCTCATCCTCAATGTGCGTTTTCATTTCTCATTTTTAAAAATAAATTGCCATGTTTATGAGTGTACGTGCTTGAGAGAAGAATGAGAGGAGCAAGGACCGGCTCGGTAGAAGCGTTGAAGGCTATTCATCTCATAGGCCATCCAGAACCACATCAAAGTGCTCGTATAAGAATGCTCAGGAACAGATTGAATTAATCAGTGGAAACCATAGATTAAAAAAAGAATAGCTGCCTTCCCTAAGGACATGCAGTCCTGTAGATGTACTACCACTGGCAGATGCCAATTTATTCACGAAAAAAAGAAGCTTATGATCAGGTAAAAATCACTTCCACATGTATACAGTTAACGCTGAAATTCCAACCAGGATGAACGTGAAAAAAGAAACCCAAATTAATCTGCGCATCTGACTGGGGACACATAAGGGCGATAAACGTGAAATGCTGGACTTGGTTACAGTCTGTCAGTCATTTGCATGTCCTCTGCGGAACTCTGCCTCCCTAACAGCTCTCCTGTAGGCCTATCGGTTGTAGGCAAGATGCCCTGCTGCTAATGCATCCACTTGCGGATTATCAACGATGTCTTGCAGCCATCTTCGCCTTGGTCTTCCCATCTTTCTTCTTCCTATTATGTACCAATCCAAGACTGTCTTCTCTAAATTCTCATAACGTTTAATATGTCCAAAATATTTAAGTTTTCTCTCTTTAGTAACCAGCCTTCTTCAATATTAATTTCTTGAAGTATAGATATATCTGTTCTTTTTTGTGTCCATGATATTTGAAGAACTCTTCTGTACCATTTGCACTCAAAGGCATTTATGTGTTTCTCCGCTGTTTTGTTAAGTAACCAGGTTACAGTAACTCTTGGTTATAGTAATACTGATGATATTAATATCAGAAAGAAAATAGAATGCACGGATCAAGCAGCCAGGAACTTTGGTTAAGTTACAGACGTCAGCACCCGAGTACTATCTTCAGCCTCGTGAAGCGGGTATAAACCAACAACCCACAGACCTCTGGGGGTCTGGACCCAGAGGGGGCCACCCTCCCTTACAGAGTCAGGGCCGAAACGCTTGCCTAAAAAATAGGGGGAGGGGGGGTAGTTCTCTGATGATCCGAAGAGTTGTTGTTTTGCTCTTGACAACAGTTTCCTAACCGGACAACTATTTTTGTTACAGCTTCTTTAAGCAGCCTCTAGTTCAATCTTCTTCTCGCGCGCATGTGCAAGCTACGTCATACGCTGATCACAGTCTTAAATCATATGATATCGGACGGGGAGATAATCAATTTGAATGAATGATGCGAAAATGAAAATGTCTTGACTGTGCCTCTAAAAAAAAAAAAAAAACCACTAACAGCAATCAAACGCATCTGATTTTATGGCAAATTTCTGCAATCACCTCCAGACACAACAAGAAATCATGCAGTGATACATGACATGGTAACCTGTTTATCAGAAAGCCCTGGAGGACGCGCCTTCTACATAAAAGTGTTGTGGGAATTATATTCTGTTTACTATTTCCTCCAATATCCAGGCATGAAGAAACTACGAGAAAGATAACTGTGCTGAAGCCAGAAATAAAAATTATAGGACAGAACAACAAAAAAAAATAATGACTGTTTGCTGAAGATACTTTGATATTCGTGGAGATATGTAAACGGTCTGTAAAGCCATATCGCCGTCCAAACAGGCGAGTAAATAAATCCAATAAGTTTCCACAGAGTTATCAATGTGGTGATAAATGTTTATTTTCGGCAATCGTTGTAATGAAAAGATACGTCAAAATAATGAAAAAAAAAACTTCTTTCTTTCTTTCTCTCTCAGATACTGACTCCAGACTCAGACATAAATGCTCTTTTTTTCAGGGTCATAGTAATGTACAGCAACTCTTCTATAGCTAAGACTATGAAAAGTACAGCGGAGAACGTTATGTATGTCATATAACTTGAAATCTAATTGAATCCCCTATACAATTATTTCAAATTCTATGCCTTGATAGGAAAACCCAGTTACTGATTTTTTTAATGCTGATACTGACAGCTCTTCAGTCTAGTTTCTATACTCAGTCTAATGGTTACCATTTCAGCTAAACTGATTACACTGGCCAACACGCATTATGGTGCCTTAAATGTTAGACCTGTTTCTGGGTATATTTGACCTGCTGATTCTAAAATTGGCACAAGTTTCCCCCTATCAGCTCTAGTTTTTTAGATACAGAACATATGCCACTCTTCACTCTGCTCGCCCATAGCAAATCAGGATATTTTAATGCAGTATTTAAATTAATATCTTTTAAGCATAAAAGAAACATTAAAAATTAAAAGAAAATCTACTTACTTCATACCACAAGCGTAAGTTTATATAATTATGTAACAAAATAGAAAAAAAGCGATTTTGTCATTTGAGCTATACGGTGGAGTCATTCCTGCGCTAATGCAGTTGTGTCATGTTGTGTTTCAATACCTCGTTACTTTTGCCAGAGAGTGAAATATCGAACAGTGGCACACTTATCAAATTTTGGGTGAAACTCAAGAAACAAGACATTTGAAAATTCAGCTGGAGGCTTACCGAGATGCCACTCTATCGAGAAATATGGTCTTCAGGTGGCACAAAGCTTTCAAAGACTTTCGAGATAATGTTGAAGACGAACCTCGTTCCGGAAAGCCAATCTCTTCAACAGGTGATCATATTGTAGAAGTTGTGTGAGCTGTGATGACGAAAGTCCGCCGACTGAGTACTAGGACTGATTTCAGAAGAAACAGGCTGGGATAAAAATGCAGATCATAGAATTCTAACAAACGTTTTGCAAACGAGAAAAATCTGTGCAAAACTCGTGCCCAAACATTTGTCTATGCAGGAAAATGAGAACTGGTAGGAAATTTGTCAGGATTTCCAAGGGAAGACTCGAAATTGAGCTAAGTTTCTTGGATAAAGTAATAATAGGAGAAGAATCATGGGTGTTCGAGTACGATCCCGAGACCAAACGACAAAGTGAGGAATGGCACATGTAAAATTCTCCCAGTCAGAACAAAGCTTGCATCATCAGATCCAGGGTGAAAACGGTGATTATCGTTTTTTTCCGCTGTTTTTGTTTTTCGACATCCGCGGAAATGAGAACAGAAAATTTGAACCTCCAGGACATACAGTTACTCAGGCCTTATCACAAAAATGTGTTGAAATGACGTCGAAATTGGGTCCAGCGAGTCTGAAGGAACACTGCAGATGACTGCGCACTACACACACAGGACTTCCAATTCCTAGAGTTTTTTATGAAGTAAACCATCACCACACTTCCACAGCCTCCCTACAGCCCAGATCTAGCTCCGTGTGATTTCTGCCTCTTCCCTAAGTTGAAATCTAAATTGAAGGGTCATCCTTTCGGGACTGTGGAAAACATCAAAAAAAAAAAGTGTAAACAATAAACTAACCACACTTACGGAAAGTGTTTTCCAGTACCGCACGATCAGTGGAAAAAAAAGTTGGAATTACTGTACAACTTCCACAGTGCTGAACTCTGAAGGAGGTAATGTGAAGGTTGCTGATTTTGACGTTTTGGGCGCGGCCGACAGGGAAGGTCAAAGCAGCACTTCGTGATGCTGGGGCACGTGACTGATGTTGTCTAGCTAGAATGTGTAGCTGACCAGACAATCGTCCGTTGTTTGTCGGGAGGTATGATCAGAAATAAAATGGTCAGAGATCATGTTATCATTATTGTCTTCTGGATCAGTGCATATTTGGTTGTATCGTTTCCTGCGATGATCTCCTCCTGTGCCATCCTCAAGTTGTGTAAGTTGTTGTGGGTCTGACATTTGGTTTGTTTATGTGTTTGTAGCTGTTAAGTTCTGTTAGAAGAAGTATTGCTCGCTGTTTTACGTAACTAAGTCGTAGTTCGTGGTGAAATATGTTCAGTGTTATATAGAAGTAGTTAAGATATGTGTATCATGAAAACAACCACTACTGATTCATTGCCATATTTGATATATTTGATTGATTGCATTTGCATTGACATTGCCATTTGTTGTGTTATGTGTTACGTGAGCACTGAACTTTGTCATTTTAATAATATTTGTGTTGAGCTTGATCTACTTGTCATTTTCAATTAGCTCGTCCATTTTAAAAAAAAAATCACTGATCATGTATGTCATCAGAAGTTTTCATATGAATCTTCACTGAAGTTATGCTCACTTACACTTTTATCAGTGTTCATCTCTCATACGTACATAATATCAAAATTTTCCATTCATATTTCCCGTATTTCATGTAATCTGATATTTCATTTGACAGTCATTATTTTGTGATGGTAAAGTGTAGGCATGATCACTGGGCAAATTCGAATACGATGTTTCATGAGTTAGCACGAGTACAATATGTGTTGTTAAGTATTCTGATGCTAACTCATGAGTTGTTGATGTAGCTTTCTGTTGAAAAGAAGACAGAATTGCCGACCATTAGTGCGAAAGTACAAGATAGGCTTGTGAGGCCTTCTATGTGGGCCCAGTTCTGAAGCAGACGTATGATTAATATGACAGTCACATGTAGTGACAGTTAGTTTTGTCAAGTGATTATATCTCATGACGTGTCTCCATTTTCTGGCTGTATGTTCCTGTTTGTGATGTATGCAGTTTTCGCGGTCCTCAGTTGTCGTATGTTGTCGTGTGTGGTATGCTTTCTTGTTTTGTGACTACAACTGATTATTATTTGCCTTGATCATTACGTGGTTACGAGTTGTTCTTATGTATGTGGAAAAAGTGCTATATTAATGCGTCTAATTTCTTCACATTAGGCAAAACGCATAGTGTAGCAAGTTGGGCACATATGAATAGATTAGAACCTGGACTGGTATATTTTGGAGGGGTGCAGTTTGGGGTCCCATATACGATTATACTTTAAAATGGGAAGGAAACATCTGACACCCACATATATTAAGTTCAAGGCACCAAAAGTCCAACTCCTCGTATACATTACTACATAATTCTTACAGAAAAGTGTAATTATTTCACGTGGGTATTATATACATGTAAATAAAAACTCTGTATACTTGCTTCTGGGACACACCTTTATATATATATATATATGTATATGTATATATATATATATATATATATAGTAAAAAAAACGTAAAAGTAACCCTGTCATGCCTTAGAGGCACATAGGGATATGGTGTTAGTGCCCATATTTTCCTTGACCTGTCAGCACACTAGAGGGTGATATGGTCAGTATCACGCCTGGCTGCCTTTTACTTCCCCAACTCCAGAAGAAGTCGGGTACCCATTTCTACAGCTGGGTGACTGGGGTGCCGCCGGCCGGATTCGAACCCCCGACCTTCGCCATGAGAGACCAGTGCACTAACCACTTCGCCACTCAGACACCCATATATATATATATATATATATATATATATATATATAATATTATCATCGCCTTTCACTCCCATCAGAGCATAGGCCACGGATAAAGGCTCTCCAGTCATCCCCGTCCTTGGAATTATTCTCTGCTTCCTTCCCTGTGTATCCCTTTCTCTGAGCACTGTCATAACTTCTCTTCTCTAAGTAATTCTAGGTCTTCCACATGTTCCATTTCCTTAAGGATTCTATGTCAGTGCCTGTCTTGCTATGATGGTTCATACATAAATGAACAAAATCAAAATGTTATGAATCCTTAACAGTTTTTGTACAGCAGATGACAATACCAAATTAATAATGCAGCTTCAGATCACCTCATAATGCTACATGTAGGGCCTCCCAGAGGAATTTTGTAATGCAAAGCTATCTCTCTCGTCCTTTCTCCTCTTACTGATTAGCCATTCTGTGTTCATGCACTAACCCTGCCTGCTCCTGGCTTAAATACTGATTAGACCTTCTGTTCTCATCCACTAAGCCTTCTTCCTCCATTCCCCCTCTTTCTCCCCTACTCCTCCAGCTTATCATACTGATTAGACATTCTGTTTGCATCCACTAAGTTTTCTTCTCCAATTCTCCCTCTCCCCTACTCCTCCAGCTTATCCTTTTGATTAGACATTCTGTTTTTAATCCACTAAGCTTTCTTCTCCAATTCTCCCTCTCCCCTACTCCTCCAGCTTATCCTTTTGATTTGACATTCTGTTTTCATCCACTAAGCTTTCCCCCTCAAGTTTATCTTTTTGATTAGACATTCTGTTTTCATCCACTAAGCTTTCTTCTCCAATTCTCCCTCCCCCTACTCCTCCAGCTTATCCTTTTGATTAGACATTCTGTTTTCATCCACTAAGCTTTCTTCTCCAATTCTCCCTCTCCCCTACTCCTCCAGCTTATCCTTTTGATTAGACATTCTGTTTTCATCCACTAAGCTTTCTTCTCCAATTCTCCCTCCCCCTACTCCTCCAGCTTATCCTTTTGATTAGACATTCTGTTTTCATCCACTAAGCTTTCTTCTCCAATTCTCCCTCCCCCCACTCCTCCAGCTTATCCTTTTGATTAGATATTATGTTTTCATCCACTAAGCCTTCCCCCTCAAGTTTATCCGTTTGATTAGACATTCTGTTTTCATCCACTAAGTTTTCTTCTCCCATTCCCTCTCCCTCCAATTCCTCCAGCTTATCCGTTTGATTAGACATTCTGTTTTCTTCCACTAACCCCTGCCCCCCTTACAAGGGAAGCTCTTCTGGCTCCGAAGCAATGCACCTACTGACACTCCCCCCCCCCGCCCAAAAAAAAAATCAAACCTGCATCCAAGGACCACAGTTTGGTGACCACTGTACTTAAAAAAAAAACCCCCACTGACTTCACAGTTATTCTGCAAACCTAAATTTGAAAACACATACCTACCTGACGAGCAGGAAATAGATTTCTGGCCGAGTGGAAATTTCCTTGAACAGTGAAATAAACTCTTCACTGCTGAGGCGGCCTCTCTTGCCGTCTCCTCTTTTGATCTCTAGTTCCTGTAGAAGAAAAAAAAAAGAATTTTAAAAACTTCTAGTGAATTACTGGGCAAATAGATAACCTTCTTGGGGGGGGGGGGGCGCGAGAGAAATGATTGTGAGATTGAATGGATGGGTGCGGTCAAAGGTGATGGAGTATGGATGAGGCTGGCGAGTGACGACGGTTTTATATATGCGGAATTGAACGATGATTCACAGAAGGTGATTCTTTTGATGACTGTATATCAAACACGCATTCCAGTTGCGACATCTCCACCTCGCTCTCTCTCTCTCTCTCATGCACGCACGCACATACACACAAAAAATGCTATGCTCGTTCCTAAACAAAAAATGTTTCCAATATCTACTTGATGTCGCCAATATGCCTTCATGATTCATAAAATTAACATGTTACTTTAGACTTTTTTTTTCCCACAAGATGCAAATATACGGGATGGCAGACAGTTCAAACCTCTGGCAGCAAGTATACGGGTTACTGAATTTAACTGGATTTTTTTTTCTGAATGGTACAGAATAGTATCTTGGTAGAATTTCATTAGTGTGAGACTGCAAGAATAACTTTTTTTCAATACATATGTAGTTACTTTCTGTACTAAGCGAGCGCATAAGAGTGAAACGTAAATATTTCTTCATTTCATTTTAATTCTCAGTTTTGTTATTTCAAAGTTAATTATGTTTATTATATGGACAGCATATTCGTATCTGTCTGATGTAGAGTCTAAGGATGGGATAAAAAAAAACTCTATGATAGAGGCCAGAACGTCAGAGGGGCCTGCATGCCCAATTCTTCACCCTTTGCAAATATAGATCAGTCAGTCTCTCTCTCTCTCTCTCTTTCTCTCCAGGACCTCCTCTCTCTCTCTCAGTTTCTCTCTCTCTCCAGGACTCCTCACTCTTTCTCTCTCTCCAGGACTCCTCACTCTTTCTCTCTCTCCAGGACCTCTCCTCTCTCTCTTTCTATCTCTTTCTCTCCATGACCTCCTCTCCCTCTTTCTCTCTCTCCAGGACCTCCCCTATCTCTCCAGGACCTTCTCTTTCTCTCTCCAGAACCTCCTCTATCTCTCTCTCCAGGTCCTCCTCTCTCTCCAGGACCTCCTCCTCCTCTCTCTCTCTCCAGGACCTCCTCTCTCTCTCTTTCCAGGACCTCCTCTCTCTCCAGCACCTCAAGCCCTTAAAACGCATCAACACAATACGTCTCTGTTCATCTCTGTTTGGCTTCTCTCCCTTGTTGTCTCTTCTAAGTTTTCTTTAAGTCTTCTCAAGTTGTCTATCCAATTTTTGCCCTGATCTTGCCTCCTTCCCTCCCTTGAACATATGCGAGGTTAGTCTGACTGTTCTCTTCTGTTCTTTCTACACAACTCAGTCATCGTAATCTATCAGCTTTCATAATGGAGGATTTCTGTGGTTCTTTGTACAGACTATGGATTTTATCTGTTCTTGCTGACTCTCCAGACTCCGTTTAATATATTCTTTGATTGGGACCAAAAGCTGATAATGATTATGACTACGACATCTGTCATCTAACATCATTTTCTGAGTCTGTTGATTCCAAGATGCGAATTACTCAAAGAAATGTGAGATCGCTTCGTTTCACATATAAAGCTTAGTGTACAAGAAGCAGAAGTTAAAAAAAAAAATGTCCCGCTATTTTCGACAGTAATAATCACTTCAGCGGTATTTTTTTTTCTTTTTTTCGGGTAGAAAATTTGGAGATTTTCTTTTTTTTAAATCTTGTTCCACATGGATAGGAACATTTTTTTAAACATTAATCAGTTCGCGTGGAAAAAACATTTTTTTTTTTCATTTCTGCTCCCGTCATTTTTCAACGGGTTGCAGCCTGCGTAAGACTAGTGAAAAAAAAAAACCAAACAAACATACCTTGAGTTTCTGCCATATGACAGACGTCGTGATGGTTGTGTTGATTCTCGTCATCAGGTTAACCACCCGTGCCTGCTCCAAAGTTCCCTCATCCGGGGAGGCGGACTGAAACAGCTCCAGCAACCACGTGACGCCGGGGTTAAGGATAACAAATAAATAACCAGCATCCTGCAGCTGCCATTCTAAAGATCCGACATTCTATTTTTAATGACCCTCCAGCGGCGACGTGAGACGCCAAAACGATACCTTTCACCAACAGTTTGGTGAATTATTGAGTGTGGTGGAGACAAGATGGGGAAAACGGCAGGCCATTCTTTCATAAACCGCAGCGCAGATGATTTAATTCAACGGATTTACTTAACAACAAGCACAACAAATTTACGCCAATTTACAGCTCAATAAAATTACGGTTGTACTTTTAACGCATTATAAAAGCGTACTAAATTTTAAGAACACTCATATCAGTCAATGACAAGTAAGAATATACGTGGCACACTTTTGGGTATACACATATATAAAACTAAACATATAAATATACACGAAGTCACTGCTGTAAAGCTGTGACAGCAAAACCTTAAGACTATTTAAAAACAAAAGTAGCAACAGCTTTACTAATTAACGAGCACACAATTGTAACGTTTCCGTTTACATTTTAATCATACAAAACACATACAGAACACAAAGATAAGAAAAGAGGAGAAAATATGAATTCACATCAATGATACGCAACAAATGAAAATCAGTCAGTCAGTCATTTGCATGTCCCTTGAGGAACTTTGCCTCTCTAACAGCTCTCCTGTAGGCCTCTCGGTTGTAAGCAAGATGGCCTGCTGCTGATGCATCCATTTGCAGATTATCAACGATGTCTTGCAGCCATCTTCGCCTTGGTCTTTCTCTTTCTTTTTCCTATTACGTATCCTTCCAAGATGGTCTTCTCTAAATTATCATGGTATTTAATATGTCCGAAATATTTATGTTTTCTCTGTTTAATCCTCTTTATTAGCCAGCCTTCTTCAATATTACATTTTTGTAGTATGGGCATATTTGTCCGTTTTTTGTGTCCACGATATTTAAAGAACAGAAAAAACTGGAACACTTAGCTGTGACTTGCAAGAAGCTGCGCGCGAGAGTGCGTGTGGTGAAGTACCATTAACGTTTAAATGAAGACGTGTGAGGTGTGATCCCAGTCTGACTGACTGGTAGAAAAGAGGGAATAAGGAAAGAGAAAACTAGAGAGAGAGAGAGAGAGAGAGAGAGAAATACAATTGTTGTCAAGCCAAGAAAAAGATGGATGTAACAGATTAATGTGACTGGGGGGTAGATGATCTGTAATATAGTGCAGTGAATGTCTTGGAATATCAGTTACAGGTGAGGAAAAATGAATACAGATCTTTCTCTGTCCTGTTTAATTTTTATACGAGTAAGGTGGTAGTCCGAAATGTTACAACTGCGTGCTCTTTAATTAATAAACCTCTTATTACTTTTCTTTTTGAAACAGTCTTAACATTTCAATACAGGAGTACGACCTGATGTAAGCTCAGCGAAGAATAACCTTTATGAAACCTCTACAGACTGACACCTAAGATGTGCAGCGAGCTGCGATGTGTTAAGCCACCGGGCTGAATAGAGAGACGGGGGGCCCCCGGCTTTGAGTTAAGCCATCAGGCTAAACAAGAAAGACGGGGGCCACGACTTCGATGGGGGGAAAAAAAACACCTCTGCAAATATAGATCAGTATTTCATTTGACATTATTTTATAACTATAACTGCTTCACTGGCACATTATGCTATCTAAAACGGTAGGTCTCAACGCGTGGTCTATGGACTGTAAGCGGCATTCGGAGTATTATCAGGTGGCCTGCGTTTGCAATACATATTTAGTATTACGCGCATCTGTATTGAATAAAAACAGTTAAAGTCTCATGGCGTTTGTAACTGACATATAAGGCTATGGTCCACGAGTTATATATACTTGGAAAACTAGTCCTCCTTGGATACAGAAAGATTGGAAACCACCGATCTAAGAGATAGTGATGTATTAGTTGTGTTTGAACGGTGTAATATATAGCCCGCAGTTGATGGAAGAATCGGGCCATATATCAGGAGATGGATGGCATAGATAAGTGGGGCCGAAGGCCTTTTCTAAGTTTAGCCTAGCGGCCGAGATGGTGATTACTCTATCACCAGCGACAAGTATACGGGCTAACAGACAGTTCAAAACACTAGCATCGAACTATATGGGTTAACAGACAGCTCTAAACACTGGCGTCGAACTATATGGGTTAACAGACAGCTCTAAACACTGGCATCGAAATATACGGCTAACAGACGGTTCAAAACACTGGCATCGAAATATATGGGTTAACAGACAGCTCTAAACACAGGCATCGAACTATATGGGTTAACAGACAGCTCTAAACACTGGCATCGAAATATACGGGCTAACAGACAGCTGAAAACACTGGCATCGAAATATATGGGTTAACAGACAGCTCTAAACACAGGCATCAAACTATATGGGTTAACAGACAGCTCTAAACACAGGCATTAAACTATATGGATTAACAGACAGCTCTAAACACAGGCATAAAACTATATGGGTTAACAGACAGCTCAAAACACTGGCATGAAACTACACGGGTTAACAGACAGCTCAAAATATTGGCATCAAACTATATAGGTTAAAAGACAGTTCAAAACACTGGCAGCAAGTATACGGATTGGCAGATAATTCAAAACACTGGCAGCAAACAAAGGGACTAGCAGACAATTCAAAACACTGGCAGCAAGTATACGGGTAAGCAGACAATTCAAAACACTGGCAGCAAGTATACGGGTTAGCAGACAATTCAAAACACTGGCAGCAAACACAAGAGCTAGCAGACAGTTCGAAGCACTAGCAGCAAAGTATAGAGGTTAGCAGACAGTTCAAAACACTGGTAAATAACATTTAAAGGAAAAAAAATGGTACACAGCAGATTAAGAAATCGACAGATAATAAACTGAAAAGATAGTACGGCAGGTCTATGGGAAAAATGGAATGAAAATATATAGAATGAAAAAGCCAATGCAAAACTGATGAAGACAGAGTGAGACAGGGAGAGAGAAAGAGAGAATGCTCACTCAACTTTGATAATCTCTCTCTCTCTCTGAACCTTAAGTGCCCAAGACACATGGGGCTTCCTCAAGGATCTTCCACAAACGCCACTGGTCTCTCATGGCGAAGGTCGGGGGTTCTAATCCGGCCAGAGGCACCCCAGTCACCAAGCTGTAGAAATGGGTACCCGACTCCTTCTGGAGTTGGGGAAGGAAAGGCAGCCAGGCGTGATACTGACCATATCACCCTCTAGTGTGCTGACAGGTCAAGGAAAATATGGGCACTAACACCATATCCTTATGTGACTCGGCATGACAGAATTAACTTTACCTGTCCTTTGCTTTTTTTCCCGCTCTTGCCCAAGTGAGCCATCTATTGCTCTACATCATATCTGTTGTTCTTCTTCTCCATGTCTCCTTTGGTCTACCCTTACTTCTGTTCCCCTGTTGTGTCCATCTTAGTGCTATTTTTGGTAGTGAGTCGTTAGTCATCCGGAGCACATGTCCCAACCATCGCCAGCGTCTTTCCTCAATAACTTCGATAATACACGTATCTCCCCCTCTCTCCCTCTCTCTCTCTCTCATCTCCAAAATATCTCTACTTCCTTATTTCCCTTAAGTTAATTCTCTCTTCCCAAGTTAACAATATGACCTGTTTCCTGAAAAAAAAGCTCTCCTTTATGTAAAGATATACTTTCTCTACCTCAAAACCTCCGATCTTCCGACGTAGCGTCGGCATAATTTACCTTTGGGGCGTTGGCTACATTAAAAAAGGGCTTACATGTGTATCTCTAGCGAAAATAAATATTTACTCTTTTTTTTTGTGTGTGCGTGTTACCCCAAGGATCCCGGGACGATTTCTTTAATAGGCCGGTATATCTCGCTTTACCATTTCCGTTTTGAAAGGAAGGTAATGGTCACGGATGAATATCTGTGGAACTATGCCCTGGTCAAAGAACGGGGACAGCGATATATATACGTAGGAGCGCTCGCTGTACGTGTCACGCAGTTAAGATCTTTGTACTCTCTGCTGGACGAGTTTGATGGACAGGGCTAAAGAAAATGGAGAGAGATTTAACAAAGAAATCGTAATACTTGCACGAAAATACTCTGTGCTAGGAGTCTGTGTGTTTAATTTCATTAATACAGCCCGATTTGTTTACAAAAAAAAAAAAAAATCTGTGCGTATGCCATTTCCAAGAAGTGCATGCTTTTCTCTCTCTCTCTCTCTCTCTGTGTCTCTGTCTTTCTCTCTCTCACTGTCACTCTCTCTGTGTCTCTCTCACTCTCTCTCTGTGTCTCTCTCACTCTCTCTGTTACTCTCCCTCTCTGTCACTCTCTCTCTCTCTGTTATCTTAAACTGCTCTTACAGACACCGAATACAATTGTTTTCTGAATAGTCCCGAAAATTTTGTTTAGTGGATAGTCATTTATATATGTATGTAGTTACTTCTGTATTGAGTGAATGTTTAAGAGCGAAACGTAAATGTTATATTTTATTTTATGTCTCTCAGCTTCAATGTTAGTTATGTCTGTTATATGAACAGCATATTTGTAGAATGTCTGGAACAGAGTGAAAGATGTATGATAAAGGGCAGAATGTCAGACGGGCCTGCGTTACCAATTCTTAACCCTTTTGAAATAAAGATCAATCAATCAATCAATCAATCTGTCTCTCTCATTGTCTCTCACTCTCTCTGTCACTCTCTGTTACTCTCCCTCTCTGTCTCTCTCACTCTCTCTCACTCTCTCTCTGTTACTCTCCCTCTCTGTCACTCTCTCTGTTACTCTCCCTCTCTGTCATTCTCTCTGTCTCTCTCACACTCTCTCTAACCCAGAAATGCTTGATATTTCCTACTATCCTCGATCCAAATGCTAGAAACCCATGCACTCTGCTCTTCTCCCCTTGTTCTATGATGATGATGATGCAGTGATGGCCCGGGGGAGGGGGGGTGTTATACAACTCTTGTTTTATTTACCAAGAAAGCCTTCCACTCTACACGTACCAGAAGAAGAATGTCCAGTCTCAAGTAGACATCCTATAAATCTGACCTCTCTGCAGTGATTCCAACGAACGGAAAACTGGCTTCAGAAAGAAGGAAAAAGAGTAACTGTGAGAACACGGAAGAGCTTCCACTAACGGTGATATTCGTCAAGACAAAAAGACCCCCCTCCCACAATCTCTTTGTCCTCATGACAACTGAGCGCCGGAGAAGATTTCCAAAGAAGTGTTACAAGCCAGGACCATGGTCACTCACGGAGCTGCAGTGACTGGCTTCTTGTGAAGCTCCACATCAATAAAGACTAAAGACGGACCTCTAAACTTCTGCGTACTGCTCTAGCGAAATAACAGCGAGAAGTAGAATTTGTAGTCTTGCAACAACAGACAAGATTTCGTCTTTTTTTTCCCTCCCTTTAAATTTAAAACAAGACAATTCGGAACGGTCAAACTCAACCGTTCATGTCACTAGCAAACGTTTCCACCTCTGACCTATCCCTGGTTCAGAACGAGAGCTATTCCTGCAACATTCATTCACTGCCCTCGTGAGTGGTCTCTGAACAAATATGCCTCGTAGGAGAGGTGTCAAATACCAGGACCCGTCATCCTCATGGCATGCAGCTCTCACGCCCTTTCTCCCCTACAGCGGATACTTCAAAATCACTTAAATATGCACGCTGAATTTACACTCACTATGGAGGTGTTAGGGATATTAAAAAAAAAAAAAGGAAAGTCCATTGTAAAAACGTCGGGGCCCGTATATTCCTCTTCTCCACATCAAATAAGCATTACACCGTCTCTCAAATTCTCTGCTGAGCCTCCAAGATATACTGTTACAAATCACAGCTGCTTTCGGTGCCATTACGTTAAACAGGGCACGGGTTTTTTGATCAAACAAGCCAAGTGCATGACGCTGTAATGTTACTGACACAGATGCCCCCTTGATGCTCTAATGCAATGAATAGATAGGGTTTGAGTCAACAGGTACAATACATTTATGTATCACCAGATACAATAAATGTTTCTACCAACAAGTTACAATAATTATGTCTACCAACGGGTACATTAATTGTCTGTATAAATCTGTATAATAAATGTCTGTATTAACAGGTACAAAGGCAGCTTGGGGTACATTAACTGTTTGTACCAATCTGCATAATAAATGTCTGTATTAACAGGTACAAAGGCGATTTGGGGTACACTAACTGTTTGTACCAATCTGCATAATAAATGTCTGTATTAACAGGTACAAAGGCAGCTTGGTTAGCTGAGTGGTTAGGCGCTCTGTCTACTAGTCTCCAGCAGTTGGGGATTTTTTTTCTGGTACACTAAAAAAGGCCCCAGGGGTCTACCCAGCCTCTAAAGATAGGTACCAGAGAAATCTGGGAAGGTAAATGCGGCCGGGCGATGATACTGACCACACCACACTTTCACGCCCTGAAGATCACTGGCCTAACACTCTATCCCCAATATGCCCTAATGCAATGGAAACGGGGATTTTACCTTTTTACCTTATTAACAAGTATTACCTTTTTTACCTTATTAACAGGTACAAAAAATGTTTGTATAACAAAAAGGTAAAATAACTGTTTGTATTAACAGGTACTACAACTGTAGGCATCGACGGGTATGTTAACTAACATAACACTTACATCTCTTCAGCTCATTCTCCCATATCAGCCAACATGTGTGTTCACTTTCTATTATAAACACCAAAACTGAAATCTGTCCCCCCCCCCCCCCCCACAAAAGCATACCATCATAAACAATCTCATCACGGTCTCAAGCCCACATTCATATCTCCCTGCTCTGCTTGTACATCTATAACCACCAAGACACACACAGCCGTGCATTCATTTCTTTTACCTGCGCTTTTATCTAGCTTTACAACCAGCGATTAATGTTTGTTTTTTTTTAAAGGATATGTATCTCTCATGCGCTGCATGTTCCCGATAGCATCAGTAGCTGTGGAATATAAATCAAAAATAAAATTGATTATTAGCATTAGTTATGTGCCGAAAACACGCACAAAGAGCACTTACTCGTAGAGCACACCCATGTATAACGGAAGTGAATTAACAAATATTTAGAAAGTGTTTTTTTAAAAATAAATTATAGTTAGGGGAGTTGTGAATTAGCACTGGCTCCAAGAATTCAAAACTAGATCAGTAGCCACTTGTTTAATGCAAATGACTGGAACATGGGTATTATATAATACAATGAGATCTCTAGGTGGGAACAAAGGTATTATAAAATACAATGAAATCTCTGGGTGGGAACAAAGGTATTATATAATACAATGAAATCTCTGGGTAGGAACAAAGGTATTATATAATACAATGAAATCTCTGGGTGGGAACAAAGGTATTATATAATACAATGAAATCTCTGGGTGGGAACAAGGGTATTATATAATACAATGAAATCTCTGGGTGGGAACAAAGGTATTATATAATACAATGAAATCTCTGGGTGGGAACAAAGGTATTATATAATACAATGAAATCTCTGGGTGGGAACAAAGGTATTATATAATACAATGAAATCTCTGGGTGAGAACAAAGGTATTATATAATACAATGAAATCTCTGGGTGGGAACAAAGGTATTATATAATACAATGAAATCTTTGGGTGGGAACAAAGGTATTATATAATACAATGAGATCTCTGCGTGGGAACAAAGGTATTATATGATACAATGACATCTCTGCGAGGCATCAAAGGTATTATGTGACACAATGACATCTCTGCGTGGTAACAGTTATTATATGATATAATGACATGCCTCGTGGGAACACAGGTAATATATGATACACTGAGATCTCTGAGTGGTAACAAAGTTATTACATGATACAATGAGATCTCTGCGTGGTAACACACTTATTATATGATACAATGAAGTCTCTTCGTGGGAACAAAGGTAGTACTTGATACAATGAGATCTCTGCGTGAGAACAAAGGTTTAACATGATACAATGACATATCTGCGTGGGAACAAAGGCTTAATATGATACAACGAGATCTCTGCGTGGTAACAAAGTTATTATATGATACAATGACATCTCTGCGTGATAACAAAGGTACATATTATATGACACAATGAGATCTCTGCTGGGAACAAAGGTATTATATGACACAATGAGATCTATTCATTAGCACAACGGTATTATATGATACAATGACATCTTTGGGTGGGCGCAGTGGTGTTATAGGATAAAATGACATCTTTGGGCGTCCACAACGGTGTTATACGATGCAATACCATATTTGGGTGGGCACAACAGTGTTATATGATACAAATGCCATCTTTGGGTGGGCACAACTGTGTTATATGATACAAATGCCATCTTTGGTTGGGAACAACAGTGTTATATGATATAAATGATATCTTAGGGTGGGCACAACAGTGTTATATGATAGAAATGACATCTCTGGGTGGGAACAACAGTGTTATATGATATAAATATCTTAGGGTGGGCACAACAGCGTTATATGATACAATGACATCTTTGGGTGGGCACAACAGTGTTATATGATAGAAATGACATCTTTGGGTGGGCACAACAGTGTTATATGATAGAAATGACATTTTTGGGTGGGCACAACAGTGTTATATGATAGAAATGGCATCTTTGGGTGGGCACAACAGTGTTATATGATAGAAATGACATCTTTGGGTGGGCACAACAGTGTTATATGATAAAACGTCATCTCCGTGTGCACGTCTTAATGAAGCAACATCTCTTTGTCTCCGCCGATGAACATCCATTCATCTACTCATTAATCTCTCAGCCCATTCATCCAATCATCCTCCCCTCCATCCATGTGCGGTATGACGCATATTCAACTTGACAGGTCAGTGAAAACCCAGTTTTACTGAGTGGGTCGAAAGTTTCAACAAAATACTTTTTCTTCTGACTCTTAAGAACAATCAGACGGAGGTCAAGGAAATAGTGTGAAAAATGTATCACGGGAAATGCAGAGAAAAGCGCGCGCGCGCGCACACACACACACAAGAGAAAGAGGAGAGAGAGAGAGAGAGGGGGGGGGGGGGGGGTCCTGAAAAACTGACATAAGTAGACTTCCTCTAGGATACCGTAATGGATACCGAAGTTACCAATATATTTTGTCATTGTTTGTGGTTTACTCTATTGCAGTGGTTTTCAAACTTTTTTCATCGGCGGTTCCCATAAGCTCTTGATAATTCGCTGCCTCAATCGCCATTTACGCTTCCCTCTCCTTATCAAACACTTTTCTGAATATTCGTATTTTGAAAACTTAGGGAGTCTGCCCACTTTGCGATGTATAAATATAACAACTGCAGGTGCTCCTCGACTTACGACTTTTCGACTTACTATACTTCAATTTTACTATGGTGCGATAACGACGCACATTCAGTACTATACATTTAGCGATAGGACAAACTGGTATACATTTATTTGCTGTTTATTTACGTGTATATAATTAGATACAGTAATTATGGGTTTATATATTCATTCAGCGACAGTAGTTATATATTTATCGTTGTATTTATCATGTCATATTCATATTTGGCTTTCGATAATTTAAATTTACGATAGGCTTCTCAGAACATAACACCATCGTAAGCCGAGGAGCACTCGATTTTTTTAAATTTAGAGAAACGCAGACCCATGTGGATCCGCCAGGCTGGGAATCAATATCCCAGCAATTATAAAATATGACACACAGAAACCGTAACCAAGAACGATTCCTGCCGAAATAAATGCGTAAAAATTTGAAAGGAATGCTCACTGAGTTTAAAAGTTAGTAAAACATCAATATTTTTTAAAAATCAAATTAGGATTTGTAGGTATGATCGCTCCGAGTCTAAATTTGATGATGTGGCTTTTGTGTCCACATAAATATATCTGGTCTGAAGCGCAACTCGAAAAGAGATCTCGAAACATGCATCGATCTCCTTGACAGTAACATAGATTTGTCTCCGTCATCTCGTTTACCAGCACTCGCGTTGAGTTCATCCTTTTTCTAGTTCGTGCGACTGATCTGCCTGACCTGGGGGAACCCACCATCAGGTATGTCTTCGGGTTGGCAACATATTTGGTTTCCTGGCAATACAAGAAAGTAATTTGGCATTCCTTTCCTTCTTGGCAATACAAGAAAGTAATTTGTCATTCCTTTCCTTCTTGGCAACACAGGAAAGTAATTTGTCATTCTTTTCCTTCTTGGCAATACAACAATGTAATATGCCATTCCTTTCCTTCTTGGCAATACAAGAAAGTAATTTACCACTCCTTTCCTTCTTGGCAACATAAGAAAGTAATCTGCCATTCCTTTTCTTTTTGGCAATACAAGAAAGTAATTTGCCATCTCTTTCCTTCTTGGCAAATATAAGAAAGTAATTTGTCATTCCTTTCCTTCTTGGCAACACAGGACAGCAATTTGCCATTCCTTACCTTCTTGGCAATACAAGAAAGTAATTTACCATCTCTTTCCTTCTTGGCAAATATAAGAAAGTAATTTGTCACTCCTTTCCTTCTTGGCAACACAGGACAGTAATTTGCCATTCCTTTCCTTCTTGGCAACATAAGAAAGTAATTTACCATTCCTTTCCTTCTTGCCAATACAAGAAAGTAATTTGCCATTCCTTACCTTCTTGGCAATATAAGAAAGTAATTTACCATCTCTTTCCTTCTTGGCAAATATAAGAAAGTAATTATCACTCCTTTCCTTCTTGGCAACACAGGACAGTAATTTGCCATTCCTTTCTTCTTGGCAATATAAGAAAGTAATTTGTCATTCCTTTCCTTCTTGGCAACACAGGACAGCAATTTGCCATTCCTTACCTTCTTGGCAATACAAGAAAGTAATTTACCATCTCTTTCCTTCTTGGCAAATATAAGAAAGTAATTTGTCACTCCTTTCCTTCTTGGCAACACAGGACAGTAATTTGCCATTCCTTTCCTTCTTGGCAACATAAGAAAGTAATTTACCATTCCTTTCCTTCTTGCCAATACAAGAAAGTAATTTGCCATTCCTTACCTTCTTGGCAATATAAGAAAGTAATTTACCATCTCTTTCCTTCTTGGCAATATAAGAAAGTAATTTATCACTCCTTTCCTTCTTGGCAACACAGGACAGTAATTTGCCATTCCTTTCCTTCTTGGCAACATAAGAAAGTAATTTACCATTCCTTTCCTTCTTGGCAATACAAGAAAGTAATTTGCCACTCCTTTCCTTCTTGGCAAATATAAGAAAGTAATCTGTCATTCCTTTCCCTCTTAAGAAATTAATGTGTCATTCTTTCCATTCTTGGCACTGACTGTTACAAGTCGGGTGATCGTAGCCAGTATCTTCACAGTTGCTTATTATCACAGATTGGGTACCGTGACCCACAATAACTGCTGGCTGCCCCCTCCCTTTCATTATTCCATTCACCACCTGCTCCCATGGCTTCACGTAACACTGAGGGGTTTGGGGGTGGAGGGTGGCTGAACCCCTGCCCAAGGGTGTCCCGCCGTAGTCTAACGGAGGGAAGGAAGCGTCTTACTTTTTTCTTTGATATAGAGTATCCCCACCCCGCTACCCGCAAGAGACCCTAAATATGTGGACGTAGCCGTTTCTAACTCTCACCCACCTCCGGCTACCGGAACCTGGCTGAGCTGGCAGAGATCAAAAGAGATCTAACCCCATAGCTAAATATAGCATACGGGTCGACCCCTGTTTGGAAGTACCCTTGCGTCATAAGAACCGCACACTCAGTTAGATGTAAATATTCAACAGGACCTGCCGAAGAAAAAAAGCTGGGAGAAGAGAGCCGGTATAAAAGGAACAATTAATTATAAGTAAATTTTTATTCAGGTGACTAATCTCAGAGACTCATCTGTGTGAGAAGAAGGAAGGAAATCAGAAAACTAGTAGTAACTAGCAAAAGAACTACAGGCCGGTGGGCTTAAGCTGAAGAACTATCAGCCGGTGGGCTTAAGCTGAAGATCTATCAGCTGGACGGCTTAAGCTGAAGAACTATCAGCCGGTGGGCTTAAGCTGAAGATCTATCAGCTGGACGGCTTAAGCTTAAGAACTATCAGCCGGTGGGCTTAAGCTGAAGATCTATCAGCTGGACGGCTTAAGCTGAAGAACTATCAGCCGGTGGGCTTAAGCTGAAAATCTATCAGCTGGACGAGTTAAGCTGAAGAACTATCAGCCGGTGGGCTTAAGCTGAAGATCTATCAGCCGGTGGGCTTAAGCTGAAGAACTATCAGCCGGTGGGCTTAAGCTGAAGATCTATCAGCCGGTGGGCTTAAGCTGAAGATCTATCAGCCGGTGGGCTTAAGCTGAAGATCTATCAGCCGGTGGGCTTAAGCTGAAGAACTATCAGCCGGTGGGCTTAAGCTGAAGATCTATCAGCCGGTGGGCTTAAGCTGAAGATCTATCAGCCGGTGGGCTTAAGCTGAAGATCTATCAGCTGGACGGCTTAAGCTGAAGATCTATCAGCTGGACGGCTTAAGCTGAAGATCTATCAGCTGGACGGCTTAAGCTGAAGGATCTATCAGCTGGACGTCTTAAGCTGAAGAACTATCGGCCTGTATGAAAACTGTCGACAACGTGAGACTTGATGGAACACGGTGAACTAGACTTTCCTGGAAAAGAAAATATATATTTAATCAGCGAGCAAAAACATACCTGTCTCAAAAATAAACACTATTCTAATTCAAGAAGTATAAAGGTATATATTTTTTTAAATCTTCAATTTAATAAGAGAAAAAATAATGGGACTGTCCACAGAGAGAATTACGTTAAGCTCGATAACTGATCCCATGGGCAAATAAACAGAATCCAACCATCAGAGCTGCGAAAACATCTTTCCTAGGCTCTGCTGAATACAAAAAGACACTGGGGAATCAGACACCCATAACGACTGTGATTAAACAATCATACTTACCATAAACTCCGTTGCCAACAAGAAGACTCAGACTCCAGCACTGCTGGAGATCCTGACGCAAGTGATAATAGATAACAATAGCAACCAAATAGCTGCATGTACATACTGGTCTAATATCAAGCCGAAGCTATAGAAAAAACGCGGTGAAAAGCTTCTTCGTTTGGACAGCAAATGGGACGGCAAAAGCACAAGGCTTTCTCCACTAAGACAAAAAATACAAGGCTTTCTGGACCTAGGCAAAATTACAAGGCTTTCTAGACCAAGGCAAAACCACAAGGCTTTCTGGACCAAGGCAAAATCACAAGGCTTTCTGGACCAGGGCAAAATCACAAGGCTTTCTCGAAGATCTACAACTTCTGAGAAGAAACACGTACATCAGCACTAAGATCATCCATATAAAGGCAAGTCCTACACGGCTAAAGATCACCGATATTTCGACAACCCACATGGATCATTCACACAAAGACACTTCCCACAGAACCACAGTGTTATTCAGGAATTACTGCTCACTGCGTCACTGGCCAAGGAAACACCAGAAACAGAATATCGTACCAGGAAAACACGACTGAGCTTGAGGCCCTCTCAAGACCACGATCAATTCCTGTGGATTGGCTTTCCATGCCACTGTGGGATTCTTGAGAACAAAACGTTTAGCATCATCATCTGATGACAATATCAATGTTGTTTGTTAGTTTGTTTTGTCACAAACAGCAGTGGACTGCTGCTGCTGGTGCTGCTGCTATTACTTCTAATACTATTACAGAAAGTTTTTTTTTAAACCCCACTAGTTCCACTCCACTTCTCACTCTCGTTTATACAGAAGTGGTACGTACGTAAAGTTTGAGAACCCCTAGGGCAGAACCTGAGAACACTGTAAATGTCACCCTTCTCTACCCCACCCCCCCCTCCTAAAGCGACTGAGCTCAAACTCCTAGCACTCTGGTCACGGTCACAGCGACATTTGGCTGCCCAGTTTAAGCAAATGAGAGCCGCGCGCGCGCAGACCCAGAAACAAGACAGCGCCATTTTGTTTGTCTAACCTTGGAAGTCTTGGAATATACGGGGATGAGACAAAAGCCTTTCTGGGGAAATAAGTAAGCAAGGGGATGTATTCGATGACTCCAGAAATCAATGGATAGATCAGCAAGGTCTTTGTTATCATTAGTTCCCACTGACGGCTCCGAAGTGATTATTAGCAGATAAAATGGTGGATTTTCAGCGCCTAACTTCTCTTCTCCTGCCTGAGGCAAAAACCGCGGACGTTTCATTTCCGCCAAAGTACAAGCGCGGGTCTTTATAGGGGGTATAGATGGAAAAGTGAATGTAACAAAGTATTTTCACGTTAAAAGTACGCACCAAAATAACTGTAAATGTATGAGGATTCCATAAATGCAGAGTTTCTTTTAGAAAACAAAAATGGTGTGAGAACAGTAGAGCATTTTTAGCACCAACAACGAAACAAAAGATGATGATTGTATCCCACGTACCATCTGCAATGTCTAGATCTACTTATAGATCTATACAATCTTGCCTTGTGATGATATGTAGCATGCTCATTAATATAATGTCTGAAAGAACCTTCTTACTACTTCTCTAGTCCGTCTAATAGGTCCAGATCTACTTGGGGTACATTCAAGAACAGTGGTCTGGTCATGTGGCATATCCGTATGCCTATCTACATCAAAAAAAATAAAATTGAAAATTCTCGATCGAATCTTCGAATTTCACACTCGTTGCTAACCACGCATCGAAAAGGACGAAAAGGGTCACTGGGCATTCGCAAGTAAAACCTCTACAATAAAACATTACACCGAGTTTTAATGAAACAAAGCATGGGTCAGAAAAGTGACCCTCGGCAGGGAAAGAATATACCGGAAGAGACGCAAACGTGACCCGTGGCGGGGAATGAATATAAAATAAGATCTACGGTCAAGAGAGAACTTATTTATAAAACTGGTACCTGACACTACAAATTTCCTTATAAGTGAACAAAGAAGAGAAGCGCAGCAGAAAACGCATCATCATCATCATCATTTCATGCCGCCTTCTCACGGAAGGTTGGCTGCAATGAATCGCCACTCTGCTCTGTTTCTTGACTTCGTAGAACACTCGGCCAAGCTTATCCCTGCCCATCTCTTGATGTTGTCCACCCATCTATATTAAAGTAGCCCTCTTGTTCTTTTCCCTTCGATCTTGCCCTAAAAAAATGTCTTCAATATATACTGTTAAAAAAAAACCGCAACACTACTATAGTCGTAATGGACACCAAATTTCAAACTTGTATAAACATTTTATTTTATGGAATTAATGTTTCAATCTTGGCATGAAGAAACTTTAGACTTTAACAATGAAATGATGTTCATTAAATTTGGTTTGGACTTTTATTCTTTGCGACTGAGGCCTCTGTTTCAGTAAGGTGTATGGCCTCCTCTGTATCAGAGAACGACATCTCCTTGACATGGATCCGATTAGCCGTTGGATCTGTTGTTGAGGGATGGCTGCCCACTCTTCCCGCAGTGCAAGGGACAACTGTCGGAGATTGGTTGGCGCCACGTCTCGCTGGCGGACCTGTCTGTTAAGTTCATTGCATAAGTGTTTTATTGGTTTCATGTCTGATGACATGGATGGCCACGGAATGGTCCGGACGTTGTTGTCAGCGAGAAACTGGAGAGTTGTGCCGCATGAGTTCAAGCGTTCAATGAAATGAATCAAGTGCCGTGCCGCGTGGCGTAGGCTATCATTTCTCTCCACAATTCCCTGTCTTTAGAGTTGATTATGAGATCTGCCAGTGACTTTCTTTCCAGTCACACTGCCAGTCCATCCATAACTTCTCTCTCTGTCTTCCTCTGTCTCTTCTTCCCTCAATTTTTCCAGTTGCCACAATGTGTTCCACCTTTTTCTTCTAAGAAAACGTCCTATAAATCTCACTTGTCTGCCTCTGATCTTTGCTGTAATTTGCCTTTTAACTCCAGCCTCTCTTAAGACTTCTTCGTTGGTTTTCTTAGCTGTTCATAGTACCTTCAACATCCTTTCTATGAACCACATTTCCATGGCCACCATTTCTCGCTGTACTCTCTTATTCATGGACCATGCTTTACATCAATAAAACAAAATTAGCTCGATGTAACATTTAAGTACTCGGAATCTTGTTTCCATTGATCTGTTGCACAAGCTGCTTCTCATTTTCTGGAATGCTGACATAGCCTGAGCACGTCTGCTCTTTATTTCGTTGTGACATTTCCCATCAGCTTTTATAATTGTTCCTATGTACTTGAATCTATCAACTTGTTTCAGTTCTGTGCCATCGATTGTAATGTTATATTTTGGTGGTATTCCTTTCTTTGAGATGACAATCACCCCAGTCTTCTTTTTATTCAGGTTGAGACCTTTACTTTTACTTTCACGAACCACGACGTCCAGAAGAGCATGTAGCTCCGTTTCACTTTTAGCAATCAGAACTGTGTCGTCTGCATATCTAAGTTGTTAAGGTTGTACCCGCCAGTTCATATTCCTGGCAAGCTCTCTATATTTCTCATTATATTTTCAATGTACAAGGAGAAGAGGTCAGGAGATAGAACACATCCTTGTCTCACTCCTAATTTTACTCGCAAGTCTTGGAATGCTCCTATTTGGTTATCAATCCTCATAGCTGCTGATTGCTGCCAGTATATGTTTTTGATGAGTTTCAGATCTTTCCTATCTATGTTGATGTCCTCCAGAATTCTTATAATTTCTGTATGTCTCACTTTATCGAATGCGTTACAGTAGTCTATGAAGCACAAGTATAGGACGAGAGTTATCCTGCAGAAAAAATCGACCCTGGTGCAGCCAGAAGTGGAAGGACGTGAGGACGAAGAATTTCAGCGACGTATCGTTGGGCATTCAGGCGTCCTTCAATTACCACCAGGTCATTTCTTCCCATGAAGTTAATCGTCACCCACACCAGTACACCTCCACCGCCATGTGGAGGAGCCTCATCCACGGAGTTCTGGGCGTAGTGCTCATGGACTCTGCGGTAAACTCTTCTACGTCTATCGTGTCGCTGGAGCAGACATAATGATTCATCACTAAACCAAACCCTTCTCCAATCATTCACAATGGTCCATTGACGATGCTGGTTCGTCCACTGTAGTCGGTTCTGGCGATGCCGGTCCGTAAGAACAGGACCTCTGTAGGGTCTTCTAGCCCAAAGACCAGCGTCGTGCAGCCGGTTCCTGACCGTTTGATCTGAAATTCGACAAGCTGCTGTCATTGACTGGACTGTTTAGGAAGCAGATGCAAATCGATTCCTGAAGTGTCGCAGTCGTATGATGCGGTCTTCGGCAGAAGTTGTGACTATGGGTCTTCCACTGCGCGCCCGGTCTGCAACTGAGCCATTTTCTTGAAATCGTCTCCAAAGGCGACTAATGGTGCTTCTAACCACATCAAACTGTCTGGCCACTACACTTTGTGGATGTCCAGTCTGTAAACGTCCAGTGATGATGAATCGTTGTTCTGTAGTGAGATGAGCCACACTTGCGCACTGAATTTTCGAACGAATTGATTCAAGGTGCGTCAATCTTTTATAGGCGTTAAATAACATGGTCAGTGAGTTTTGTGTTCAGTAAGTTTCACGGGCTTCTCGCGAACCTGTCATGAGTTTTAATGTCAAAAATGCTGTTCTGACTAGTGTTGCTTGAATCATCTGCTGAGTACAATTCAGGTCAGCACGTGACGTTGATATCCAAGCGAACGTTTCAGGCAATTTGCCCTTGTCTGACCAGCAAACTTCAGTTTAAATAGCAACATCGTATATGTTGCGTTTCTTTTTCTTTTTGAACAGTATAGTAGTGTGTCTCTTGAGTTTTGAACAGTATAGTAGTGTGCCTCTTGAGTTTTGAACAGTATAGTAGTGTGCCTCTTGAGTTCTGAACAGTATAGTAGTGTGCCTCTTGAGTTTTGAACAGTATAGTAGTGTGCCTCTTGAGTTTTGAACAGTATAGTAGTGTGCCTCTTAACATCCCCAAAGCAGAAAATTGATATGATGGAAGGCAGCGGTAAACATAAGCAAGTTTTGTATGGCGACCTTATGGAGAAAACGAAGCCACTGTAGAAGAATAGTTTCATTTATATCTTGGTTGTAAGGCACCAACACGAGACAGTTTGACAGTATCAGATGCCGCAGGTTAGAAAAAAAAAAGGGTATGGCTCCATCTGAAGAGGCATTGGTGACTGGATTATCAACACATAAACATGTCGCACCTTGGACGTAAGACAACAACATGTGTAGGATATGCTCCGACAGTAACCAGCTTCTACAAGTCCAGATTGTAGTGGTATTGAATACCGGAGTCTCGATGCTTAATTGGAAGACTAAACACAATATTTAGTATTGATCATGATGATGATGGTGGTGGTGGTGGAGTAGCGAGTTCAGCCGAGGATGTTAGCGTCAAACAGCTCAAATTATCGATGGGACACACGAGAATGCAAATACACTGGCAACAGAAAACTTATGCTAAGTTATTCAAGCACAAGACTTTCAGGATACGTTACTCCCTTGTCTTTCTTCAGCCGGTGAAGACAGTGTCCGATGAGGCATAGCTGACATACTAGCCCCAGAGTTAGCGAACTACAGCTGACCAAGACCCTGCCACACCTCCCCGTTGGTACCCCCAGTAACAGGCACAGCCTGGATAACGGGGCAGTGATCGCCATAGTCCCCATGGTGGTGGAGTTTGCTAAAGAAGCACTGCACACCCCTTGCTTTTCTTAGCTATACTCCGGGACTTAAAAAATAGCTGCCATAACCCGCTACCACGCCGATACGATGCTGTGCCTCAACACATCCACAGCATCGGCTGCAAAGTACACCAGCTCGCAGTTACAGAGAAATAGTACAAGTGTATCTCTTATCTCTTCAGTTCTAAATTGCGATATATATATATATATATATATATATATATATATATATATATATATATATATTACATAAACTGGCAAAAGTGCACTGTAATTTTCGGGAAAAAAAACTGTTTACTATCTAAATTCTGACATCTGTGGCTCTCTTGCAACACATCAGGGTTCCAGGGACATGCTGTTTGAGAATCACGATATACAGACGAGTCAGCCGTGGAGTTATTTTTCTTTAGGATGCAAAATGACCAGACAGACCCTGCTAGTACGGTAAGGTGAGGGAAGGCACAGCATAGCACGGCAAGGGAAAGCAAGGTAAATGGAAGAGAAGCCAAGGCAAGGCAAGGGAAAGCAATGGAAGGGAAAGCAAGGCAAGGCAAGGCAAAGATAGGCAAGGCTAAAAAAAAAAAAAAAGGCGATGCAAGACATGGTAAGCTAAGAGATAAATAGCTTAATACAAAAATTTTCCTTTCTGATTTACTGAGCCCACAAGAAAGAATTCAGTAATTAAATATTCTTTTTTTTACGACTGAAGGGAAGACGAAGATGATAGCGAGAAACGGTCCAAAACTGGATCAATCTGACATAGACATTTTTTCCACTAACGCTGCCCAGGGCGCGACAATGATTAATAGTGACGAAAATCTTGGGAGAATTCTTCGGAAAAGAAGAAAACAAAAACATGAGACAGATTCTTTATCACTCAGGAAATGCGGCAAAGAACACAACAGTTGGGGCAGAGGGGGAAAAAAAGACCTGGTGATAGGCTGAAAACTAACCGTACCTATGAACATAAGATAAGACCGGTAATATAGGCATGACAATAGAACCCCCCCCCTCTTTCCCAAACTCAAATAAGACGTGCAACTGCTTACCCATGGGACAAGTTCCAGGTGATTTTCTTATATATATATATATATATCGGTTGCTTGTCCTTGTAAATGTCAGGAGTCTATGATTCTGTTCCGTCCTACTGGAACCTTAGATCCTGTTCCTAGTCAGGCTCTTACTATTTTTATATCGGTTGCTTGTTCTGTTCTGTCCTACTGGAGTCTAGTGTTCTGTTCCGTCCTACTGGAACCTTAGATCCTGTTCCTAGTCAGGCTCTTACTATTTTTATATCGGTTGCTTGTTCTGTTCTGTCCTACTGGAGTCTAGTGTTCTGTTCCGTCCTACTGGAGTCTAGTGTTCTGTTCCGTCCTACTGGAGTCTGGTGTTCTGTTCCGTCATATTGGAACCTTGAGTTTTTGTTTCCTGTCATTCTCTTTGGATTTTTCTATCAGTTACTTGCTCTACTGGAGTCTAGGATTCTGTTTCTAGAGATTCTATTACCATCTTTTTATCGGTTGCTTGTCCTAGGAGAGCTGTTAGGGAGGTAAAGTTCTGCAAAGGACAATGCAACCGATTGACTGCTTTTCCTACTGATGTCTAGGGTTCCGTTCTCAGACATTCTTCTTTCGGGTGCGTGTTCTGCCTGGTGTTCTGTTCCCAGACATTCTCTTACTATTTTTCTTCTGGTTGACTGTTCTACTGGAGCCTGATGTTCTGATTCCAGACAATGTCTTAGTATTTTGCTTTTGGTTGCTTGATCTATTGGAGTCTGGGGTTCTGTTCTCAGGCATTTCTTAACATTTTTCTTTTGGTTGCTTGATTTACTGGACAAGGTGAAACATGATGAGACATGATCTACTGGACAAGGTGAAACATGGTGAGACATGATGAAACATGATCTACTGGACACTGTGAAATATGATGAGACATGATGAAAAATGATCTACTGGACAAGGTGAAACATGATGAGACATAATGAAACATGATCTACTAGACAATGTGAAACATGATGAGACATGATGAAACATGATCTACTGGACAAGGTGAAACGTGATGAGACATGATAAAACATGATCTACTGGACAAGGTGAAACATGATGAGATTATTAAAATGCTTGAAGACATAAATATAGACGGCAAAGACCTGAGGATTGTAAAACATCTATGCTGGCAGCAGGAAGCAGCGGTTCGAGTTGAAAATAAAACTGGAAAATATCAACCGATAAAACAGGTAGTGCGACAAGGGTATGTACAATCTGCAGACCTTTAATCTCTGTACAGCGAGAATATTCTAAGAATGATCATCACAGAACCGGTATAAAAGTAGGAGGATACAATATTAACAACCTTCAGTATGCTGACGACTTGTACTGATAGCTGAGAACCAACATGATCTGCATAATCTCTTGGATAAAGTCTCCAAAGAAAGTGAACAGAAAGGCCTTACTTTGAGCATCAAAAAGACAGAGACTATGGTTATATCAAAGAAACAGAATCCACTAAAATGCAGTGTAAAATTAAATGGAACTATTCTAAAGCAGGTGCAGAAATTCAAATACTTGGAGCAGTAATAACTTCAGATGGGAAGTGCAGAACAGAAATTAGGAACAGAATAGGCCAAGCACAGACTGCATTTCAGAGAATGAGAAACATATTATCCAACACATCTTTATCAATGAATGTTAGAAAACGAGTTCTAAAATGCTATGTTGAACCTATCTTGTTATATGGAAGTGAATCATGAATAGACAGGTCTGCACAAAAGTCATTGGAAGCAGCAGAAATGTGGTTTATTTGAAGAATGTTGCGAATCCCCTGAACAGCAAAAATAACTAATGAAGAATGTATGAGAAGAGCTGGAGAGACAACAAAATCTTGTCAAAAAGATAAGAGAGAGAGACAATGTACTTTCATAGTACATGCAGTGAGAAAAGGGGGCATTGAAAACATTATAACAACAGGAAAAATAGAAGGAAGAAGAACCAGGAGAAGACCAAGAGAAATTATACTGGACGAGATGTCTAACGAGATGGTGTGAAAGGAGATCACCAACAGAGTTAATAGCCTGCAAGAAGGATCGTGTAATCTGGAGAAGCATAACAGCCAATGCCAGTCGGCACAGCACATGATGATGATGATCTACTGGAGTCTAGGGTTCTGTTCCCAGACATTGTCTTAGTATTTGTCTTCTGGTTGCGTGTTCTACCAAAGCCTGATGTTCTGTTCCCAATCATTCTCATGCTATTTTTTTCTTTCCCCATCACAATGCTACATAAATTAAACATTTATTCTATAAAACAACAAACAAAGGAGAGCTAAATGGATATAACGACATATATTTTATAATACACCCTAACTAATCCAACAAAGCAAAGTATTTCAGTTTTTAAAACTAGTAATTGTAAACTCGTGATTAATCCACATACCAAAAAAAAAAGGTAACGAATTACATTTAGGATAATACTAAATATTAGAACTATATAATAGCATAAATCATGAATAGCTTTGAAAACAAACCTATGGAAAAAAAAATTAAAACGAAATCAAAAGAAAAGAAACACACCCAACCAAATTAAATTAACAAGAACTGACAGTACATAAAGCACTGACAGTATAGAAAACACTGATAGTACATAAAGCACTGACAGTACAGAAACCACTGACAGCAGAGAAAGCACTGACAATACAGAAAGCACTGACAGTACAGAATGACTCCTAACAACCTGTGACTGAAATAGGTGGAACATTTACATGCAAATAATTATATGAAAAATAGAAATAATCGAGAATAATAGAAAAAAAAATCCAAAATTTGCAGATCAAATTTAGTCGAAAACAATGCTGAAAAGTACTAAAAAAAAAAAAAAATCAGGTCAGCGTCTATATATAGTAAAGTAATAGGATGGTATTCGAGTATGTATAGACTTTCCATCTGCGCCGATTGCACTCTAAGCGGTGCATGGCATTTACAAGGTGGTGTCAGCAAACAAAATGCTGAAAATATCTATTATGCTGTCCTCTTCACGACTCACAAAGACACTGACAAGAGCCATAACGGTGAAAATTTGAACAGTTCTGTCGTTTGTTTTTTTTTTCCTGAGATAATGTGATAGACAGAATAGAAAAGGTGGTAAGAGTTTGTTGGGTGTTTTTTTTTTTGTTTTAAAGGACTAGTGAAAAACTCGTATCACTGAAGTATTAATAACAGTAATACTTATAATATGATTAATAATCTTGTTCCCCGGAGCTGGGAGCAGAATGTTCTCCCTGCATTCGAGGTGGTGAAGGTGTTAAAGCACAAAGCACTGTACCGAACGGGAAGTGGGTTTACGGCGGATGTCATGTGTAGATCCGGAGTGAAGCTAAAACGAAGGGAAAATCTGCGATGCGTCTTTAGCAGACTCCAGAGCCGTGGGCACCACAGCTATCCTTGCCCTCGCTAGCCAGGCTCAGCCTGTGTGTGGGGGGGGGGGGGGCACTCCATGAAAGATGGGACAGGGTCTTGATCGGCTGTGGTTCATCAACCTTGACGTCAGCAATCAGCTGTGGATGGCTGAGCGCCATTTCACGCTGTGTCCTCATCTCTTTTTATAAATTAATTAATTAATTAAACTATGGAACTGAAGTTAATGAAGAAAAAAAAAGAGAAGACAGCTGAAAAAAACCATGTGAAAGAATATTTCTCTCTCTCTTCATCCCTCCGTTTCTCCCTACCTCCCTCTCGCTCTTTCACTCTCTCTCTCTCTCTCCCTCTTTCTTTCGCTCTTTTCCTCTCTCTCCTTTCCCTCCCTCTATATATCCCTCGCTCTCCATCCCCCATCTCGCTTTCTCGTCTTCACTCTCTCTCCCCCTCCCTCCTTTCCTCCCCTCCCTCTCGCTTTCTCTTCTTCACTCACTCTCTCTCTCCCGCCCTCCTTCTCTCCCTCCCTCTCCTCTCCCTCTCTCTTCTTCTCCATGATACCGCTCCTCCAGACCACTTACAGTTTCTCGAGCGCGTGGCCGCATTCAGGAGGCAGGTGAGTCCTGTGATCCAAATGTTGGCCTCGTCCGGGCTGTTTGCGACCAGGTCCATCGACTCAAACTCCTCGCCAAAGATGATAGAGAAAGCACACTCGTCCGGATACACGCCCACGATCTCTCTACTCCGAAGGGCCTCGGTTGTCTTTCCTTGGAGAACCTCTTTAACCGAGGCAACAGCAACTGAGAAAATGAGATACAGGAAAAAACAATAAAGGCACTGGAATCAGTTATATAAACGTTTATCCGATAACATAATTGTTATATGTCTGTCTGACTGCAGCCTCCACGTACATCTGCGGGATATAACGTGGAAATGAAAGAGATATTAAGATGTATTTTGTGTGCCTTGTGGGGCACTTTTTTAAGAAATCATTTCTCAAGCTTACTTTTACACAGAAAATATTCACTGTTCATACTTACATTTATGTAAAAAAGCTTCATTGTTCAGGCCTATATGAACAGAGAAGTATTCATTGACTAGACTTGTATAAAACAGATAAGTATTCATTGCTCAGACCTACATAAAAAATATTCATTGCTTAGACCTACATAAAAAAGATAAGCATTCATTGCCTAGGTCCACATAAAACAGAGAAATATTCATTGCCTAGGCTCACATAAAACAGAGAAATATTCATTGCCTAGGCTCACATAAAACAGAGAAATATTCATTGCCTAGGCTCACATAAAACAGAGAAATATTCATTGCCTAGGCTCACATAAAACAGAGAAATATTCAGTACCTAGGTCCACATAAAACAGAAATATTCATTGCCTAGGCTCACATAAAACAGAGAAATATTCATTGCCTAGGCTCACATAAAACAGAGAAATATTCATTGCCTAGGCTCACATAAAACAGAGAAGTATTCATCGCCTAACCCCACATAAAACAGAAGTATTCACTGCCTAGGTCTAGACAAAGAATTCAGTACCTCGGTGCATATAAAACATAGAAATATTCATTGCCTAGGGCCACATAAAAAAGAGAAATATTCATTGGTTAAGCCCTCATAAAACAGAAGTATTCACTGCCTAGGTCTATACAAAGAATTCAGTACCTAGGTGCACATAAAACATAGAAATATTCATTGCCTAGGCCCACATAAAACAGAGAAGTATTCACTGCTTATGCCCACATAAAACAGAGAAGTATTCATTGCTTAGGCCCACATAAAACAGAGAAGTATTAATTGCCTAGGCCCACATAAAACAGAGAAGTATTCATTGCCTAGGCCCACATAAAACAGAGAAGTATTCATTGCTTAGGCCTACATAAAACAGAGAAGTATTCATTGCTTAGGCCCACATAAAACAGAGAAGTATTCATTGCCTAGGCCCACATAAAACAGAGAAGTATTCATTGCTTAGGCCCACATAAAACAGAAATATTCATTGCCTAGGCCAACAACAGAAGTATTCATCGCTTATGCCCTCATAAAACAGAGAAGTATTCATTGCTTAGGCCAACATAAAACAGAAGTATTCATCGCTTATGCCCTCATAAAACAGAAAAGTATTCATCGCTTATGCCCTCATAAAACAAGAAGTATTCATTGCTTAGGCCCACATAAAGCAGAGAAGTATTCACTGCTTAGGTCCACATAAAGCAGAGAAGTATTCATTGCTTAGGCCCACATAAAGCAGAGAAGTATTCATTGCTTACACCTAGATAAAACAGAGAAGCATCCACGACTAAGTCTAACGTAAAACAAATCACAGCTTATAAGCTCAACTGTATGAACGGGGGACAGTATGTCATGGTATTTCGGTAAAAACCACCCCAAAAGCACTGATTTCCCTTTAGTCATGCAGAAAATCTCCCACTTTCTTCTTGTTGTACTGGAGGAAATGTGTGAAGATTAGAATGGGAATAGTAACAAAACAGATCGAAGTAGATTTTCATTTTTCTCTCTTGTTATTTTGCGTGTGTGAGTTCATCATCATCATCATGTGCCGTGCCGACTGGCGTTGGCTATTATGCTTCTCCAGAGTACCCGATCCTTCATGCAGGCCATCAGTTCAGTTGGTGATCTCCTCTCACACCATCCCGTCAGACTGTCCAGTATCATTTCTCTTGGTCTTCCTCTTGATCTTCTTCCTTCTATTTTTCCTGTTGTTATAATATTTTCAATGCCCCCTCTTCTCATTGCATGTCCTATGAAAGTACATTGTCTCTCTCTTATCTTTTTGACAAGGTTTTTTGTCTCTCCAGCTCTTCTCCTACATTCTTCGTTAGTTATTTTTGCTGTCCAGGGGATTCGCAACATTCTTCTAATAAACCACATTTCTGCTGCTTCCAATGATTTTTGTGCAGACTTGCCTATTGTCCATGATTCACTTCCATATAACAAGATAGGTTCAATATAGCATTTTGTGTGTGAGTTACAACTCGTTTAATAATAATGTCTCGCGGTATTAAATTTCTACCAGGGTTGAAACTGGTAAGGAAAACTAGTCGACTTAGAATTTCACATTGGAAGCTGCCATCAAAACAATCAGAATTTCACATTGTAAGTCAAGTGAATCGGATCTGATTGTGAACAATCAAATCTGACCGTATGTATGCTTGTAACTGTGTCTGTATAATAAGCTCAGCTAATGTGAAGTAATTTATTCTTCTAAATACAGCATATTACACGAAGAAAAAAGTAAATATGCTTCTCTTAACTACATTTTCTTTTCAATTTTTTTGTTGTTGCTCCCTACAAGATTATCTCATGAAGTGCAACTGCTTTCTACATGTACACTGTCCTCCGTCCAGCGATACCTTCACAGCGCATGTTCAGAACTCATTAATTTGTAGCAGGAAAAAAAAAATTATATTCGTGACAGCAATCAGAAAGGTTCAATAATTCCGCCTGACCGCATCGTGCAGGGAAGTTCTTCGCGGCCAAACGGCAGTCTTGCCCGTTATTTTGTTCTTTTTTTTTTCATCACTGTTCTTCTTTTCCCCCTCATGAAGAACTCCCTGAGGGCCGAATCCGAACTGAAAATGGAAATAACTGGGCACGCGGAGATCCTAATTAACATAACAAACAGTATTCTTATCACAATATTTGAAGATTAAGACGTAATCCGCAAACATTAGATGTTAGATTATTCCATACACGCAGCTTTAATCATTAAAACATAAAAATTGATGACGGTTTTATTGACGGAATTTGCGAAAAAAAAATTTCCCACTTTTTTCCCTCTCTAAAAGATTAACTTTAATGCATGGAATCCCTTATTGTTTGGAATCCTTTAATGCATGGAATCCTTTAATGCATGTAAACCCTATGAGGCGATTATTGATAATCTATCAAACGCACAAGTTTAAGTAAATAACTCTTAGTGTGCCGTACACCAATACTTATTGATATTATATCTAAGTATTCTAAGTATATTCCCTGTGGTAACATACGGATGCGACACTTAACAAATCACTAGAAAAGAGAACAGCATTTGACATGAATGTATGCAGGAAACTCTCTACTGTAGAGAGCGGAACAACAACACAACTCCTTCAGATCATCAGAGGAAGTACCCCCCCCCCAATCCCCTCAGACAAGTGTTTCGGCCCTATCAAACTACTGACTTAAAGGGGGGGGGGGGGGCCTCTGGGTCATGACTCCCAGAGGTCTTGTGAGTTGTTGCTTCTTTTTTTTTTTTTCGTCCCGGGATTGAACCCGTGATCTTCCAATTGGCACTGTACTTTGAAGTGCGTCTTTAGCGATTTAGCTACGGAGGACTAGTATTGTTTGTGACACACGAAATTATTTATGTTCTCAATGCTTGTTTCGCATACTCCACAGCCAGCATGAGGCCTTTTCTGCTGTTTCTGGACGGCTTTTCAATGCCCTTGCTCTTGTTTGTCCCTTTATGCCCAGTTACTTACATAGGTCGTATGCTGATGTTGCTACGTATCCTCTCGCTCCCACTTCTACAGATATAACTTTTGCCCCCTGCCTCAGTTGCTTGATCAGGTCACTGCACTTCTCACATATGAATAGATGCTGCTCCTCTACTCTTGTTTCGTACGGAGCAGTAAGCTCAGTCATTATTAGTTCCTGTTTTTCTACAATGTCTGGACGCATTCCTGTGTTCTTGATGGCAGTCGGGTATTCTCTTCTTCCTGGTAGGTCCGCTATCACATCCCAGTCATTTCCACCATCTAGCAGTGATGGTAAGGGAATGTCCCTGATTTCAATATTCGATGTCGTACCAGGGCCTATGAAGTATTTAGGTAGGACCTCAACTCTTTTGCTATTATTTGCTTTATCTTTTGCCCTGTCTACAATAGCTGCTAGTTCCTGCACTACTCTGTTGTGCCGCCTGGTGTAGCGTCCTTGACCTAATAATACTCTGCATGCTGACAGCACATGTTCCAATGTTTGCCTTTCGTTGCAGAGAGGGCACTTTGTGTCTTCTGATAAACCCCATCTGTAGGCGGAAGGTCATAAGTAGCTCTGATGATGAAGCTGAATCTCAGGTATGCCATTTTCCAGATGTCATTCCGTGTTAGTGATCTCTGCAGCACTTCCTCCCATGTTGTCTACTGACCTTGCTGTGGCTGTTGGACTGCCTTCTGGACCCGCTTATCATCCTCTGAATTCCTTACTTCGCTGATGGTCATATCCCTTCTTTCCTTACAGGAGGCCTTTGACCACCATTTCATTTCACCATAACCAAATCCCCTTCTGATGGTCTGAGTGTATCCTGTTACTTCTTTCAGCTCCTGTGTTTCCCTAGCTGCGGTCACTTCCTCACTTACTTTCCATTTTCGTCCAGCTTTAAGTGTTGGCTGCACTTCTCGTACTGCTGGATCTGTAGGTTCTTGTAGCATCATTGCAAGCCTTGTCTTTCCTACCTTGTATTCTTCGAACATAGATTTGAATGGTAGCTGCAGTTTACTCTTCTTACAGTACAGTGCTACATCAGTTAATCCTGGTGGTACGCCCAGCCACTTTCTTATGGATTTATTTCGACTGCCTCTACTATGCTGATACTTACTTCGTAAATGAGTAGTGGCCACATCAATTTTGGAATCAGCATGAACTGAAGGCACCATATTTTGAACATCCCCAGTAGCTTGCTTTTGTCTATGATGTTCAGTCCATTCTGTGCCATTTCTATGACATGCTTCACCGCGTTTGAGTCTTTCGTGGAAGCATCATATACTCTACCAAGGCCCTTCACTGGCTCCTCCTCTACAGTTGAGATTATTTGATTTGCCACTGTGCTCGATCTTTCTATCACTTTCCCCTTTCTGAATGACAGACTTCTTGACTTCTTTGACTTGAAGCTCATGCGGCACCATATGATAAGGCTATCCAAATGATCTAACATCCTTCATGCCTGTGCTTCACTGGTTGTTATTACTGTTGTTTCATCCATGAACGCTTTTAGTGGTGGCATATGGCATCCATTTGTGAACCTTGGGCCTTTTGCTGCTCCTTCAGCTGCTCTCAGGATTACTTGCATGGCTAGTACGAACAGTATGGGAGATAATGTACAGCTCATTGCAACTCAATCCATCTTGTAATATATCCTGATATTCCAGATCTCATAAGGAACCCTGTGAAGTACATTTTCAGCATCTTCGTGATTTCTTTTGGCACATGATACATGTCTAGTGCTAGCCATATCATCTGGTGCGCTACTAAGCCATACGCATTGGCTAGGTCAAGCCATATTACCTGTAGATCTTGCTTTCCAGATCTTGCCTGTTGAATAGCTTCCCAAATCATTGGAGCATGCTCAAGACATCCTGGGGAACCTGGAATTCCTCTCTTCTGCACGGATGTATCAACGTAACCATTATCTAGGATGTATGTTGTTAGTCTCCTTGCCACCACAGAGAAGAATATCTTTCCTTCCACATTCAGTAATGAGAACGGTCTGAACTGGTTGATTTCAGTGGAATTCTGCTCCTTTGGGATGTATACTACGTTAGCCTTTTTCCATTCTTTACTTATGAGTCTCTTTTCGTGCAAAGTACTGGATTACACAAAAAAATTAGACGCAGAGTACAGGACTAAACGAAAGACGGGATGCAAAGTACTGGACTACACGAAAAATGAGACGCAAAGTACTGGAGTACACGAAAAATAAAATGCAAAGTACAGGACTACACGAAAATGAGGTGCAAAGTACTGGACTACACGAAAAATAAGAAGGAGAGTACTGGACCACACGAAAAATGAGATGCAAAGTACTGGACTACTTTTTTTCTTATCTGAAGAGATGCTATTTCCTGTTTGAAGACGTGCTTATTTACTGATACACGTTTTCTCCCGTAACGAATACTTTTTTTTGTTACTAGGATAACATACTTTTTCTGCAAGGATGACATAACTTTTTTCTGCTAGTACTACATATTTCTTTCTGTTAGTACTATATACTTTTTTCTGTTAGTACTTCATATTTTTTTCTGTTAGTACTGCATATTTTTCTGCTAGTAATACATACTTTTTTCTGCTAGTACTATATACTTTCTATACAGAATAGGCCAAGCAAAGATTGCATTTCAGAGAATGAGAAACATATTAGCTAACACATCTTTATCAATGAATGTTAGAAAACGAGTCCTAAAATGCTATATTGAACCTATCTTGTTATATGGAAGTGAATCATGGACAATAGGCAAGTCTGCACAAAAATCATTGGAAGCAGCAGAAATGTGGTTTATTAGAAGAATGTTGCGAATCCCCTGGACAGCAAAAATAACTAATGAAGAATGTATGAGAAGAGCTGGAGAGACAAAAAAACCTTGTCAAAAAGATAAGAGAGAGACAATGTACTTTCATAGGACATGCAAGAGGGGGCATTGAAAATATTACAACAACAGGAAAAATAGAAGGAAGAAGATCAAGAGGAAGACCAAGAGAAATGACACTGGACATCTGACGGGATGGTGTGAGAGGAGATCACCAACTGAGCTGATGGCCTGCATGAAGGATCGTGTACTCTGGAGAAGTATAATAGCCAACGCCAGTCGGCATGGCACCTGATGATGATGACGATGATGACTATATACTTTTAGTACTACATACTTTTTTCTGTTATGATTATATACTTTTTTCTGTTATGACTACATACTTTTTTCTATTAGTACTATATACGTTTTTCTGTTAGTACTACATATTTTTTTCTGTTATTACTACATACGTTTTTCTGTTATGACTACATACTTTTTTCTGTTATGACTACATACTTTTTTCTGTTAGTACTATAAACTTTTTCTGGACTACATACTTTTTTCTGTTATGACTATATACTTTTTTTCTGCTAGTACTACATACTTTTTTCTGTTAAGACTACATATTTTTTTCTGTTAGTACTACATACTTTTTTCTGTTAGGACTACATACTTTTTTCTGTTAGTACTACATACTTTTTTTCTGTTAGTACTACATACTTTTTTCTGTTAGTACTACATATTTTTTCTGTTATTACTACATACGTTTTTCTGTTATGACTACATACTTTTTTTCTGTTAGTACTACATACTTTTTTCTGTTAGTACTACATACTTTTTTTCTGTTAGTACTACATACTTTTTCTGTTAGTACTACATACTTTTTTCTGTTAGTACTACATACTTTATTCTGTTAGTACTACATATTTTTTCTGTTATTACTACATACGTTTTTCTGTTATGACTACATACTTTTTTTTCTGTTAGTACTACATACTTTTTTCTGTTAGTACTACATACTTTTTTTCAGTTAGTACTACATACTTTTTCTGTTAGTACTACATACTTTTTTCTGTTAGTACTACATACTTTTTCTATTAGTATTACATACTTTTTTTTCTGTTAGTACTGAGGAACAAGTCCTGATCTGGACGAATCACAATGAGAACAAACCTCACTGCCATCTTACTACCACATCAAACCCACTATCACAATCACTGGGTCCTATATAAACAAGAGCAAAAAAAATAGAGATAGCGACTGTGGTAAAACTGGTGCTAGTATAAAAAAAAGGTAGATAGAGGTGTATAGTCCAGTTTTTAAAAGCGACAGAGGGAATGTGGAAAGATGAGAATTGATAAATGAAAAACATACAACATCCGATATTTCGGCGTCAGCCTTTTTCAAGGATTACATACAAGAACAACACAACACACAAATAAAAAGAAGAATTTTTTTTTAAATTTAGCTTTGTGGCATCCTCCTAGAGACATATATAAACAACAGCACCAACTATAACAGATGAAATTCAGACATCATTCTGAAGAATTTTTTTCTTTAAACAAATTCTATGAATAACACGCTGAGAAAAGAAAAAACGTGCTGATTTAAGAAAAGAAGCTTAGCTGAGACAAATTATTATCCATAAGCTAACATTCCAGCCCTCGTTTAGAAACATAAATGATCAAAGGGGCTTAATAAAGGATTCAGTCATTAAAAAAAAAAAAACAAACAAACTACAAAACCACGATACCAACAATAATAAAAAAATGAATAGATACAACCGAGATAATTAACTACATTCCGGAATTTAACTCTATATCTTCTGGATTTATTTTCATCCTCTGGCAGAAAGAACTTAATACTGAAGAAGGCTGGCTAGTAAAGAGGGTTAAAGAGAGAAAACTTGAATATTTTGGACACATTAAACGTCATGATAATTTAGAGAAGACCGTCTTGGAAGGGTACATAATGGGGAAAAGAAAGAGAGGAAGACCAAGGCAAAGATGGCTGCAAGACATCGTTGATGATCTGCAAATGGATGCAACAGCAGCAGGCCATCTTGCTCACAACCGAGAGGCCTACAGGAGTGCTGTTAGGGAGGCAAAGTTCCGCAAGGGACATGCAAATGAATGAATGAATGGTAGAAAAAAAAAACTGCAATACTTTGTCTTGTCTTGTCTTCCCCTAGGACCGCGAGACAGTGTTCTTTCCAGCCAATCCTGTGAGGCTATTGAGGCACAGCATGGCATCCGCTTGACAACGGACTACGGCTGCTAATTTTTACAGTCTCGGAAGTGCAACTAAAAAGGGCAGGGGGGTGTACAATAACATGAGGACTACGGCGATTCCGGCCCCGTTAGCCAGGCTAGGCCTGTTGCTGGGGTTACCAACAGAGAGGTGAGACTGGGTCTTGGTCAGCTATGATTCCACAACCCTGAGGCTAGCATGTCAGCTATGGGTCGCTGATTGGCCACAACGGACAGCGTATTCTCCCCCAGAAACTGGAAGGACTAGATATTTGCTACTTTTCATTTTATTTAGACTTGTATTTTTTTTTTTAAAGAAAGGAATCACAGATATTAAGAAAAACAGATTAGTGTTGATTTTGCCATTCATATTATAAATTGATGATCTTTTGATAAAGAATCGATATTTGTGTTTTTTTTTCCTTTCTTTATCGTCATGTTTTGATGTGTAGGAATGAATGAGAAATAGGAAAGAGTGGAGAACAGATCACAAGCCAAACATAACAGGATTAAGAACCATATAAGAACATACACACATCTATCTGCTGTAAAAAAAATGTAAAGGTAATCCTATCATGCCTTAGAGGAACATAGGGATATGGTGTTCATTCATTCATTCATTCATTCATTTGCATGTCCCTTGCGGAACTTTGCTTCCCTAACAGCACTCATGTAGGCCTCTCGGTTGCGAGCAAGATGCCCTGCTGCTGATGCTTTCATTTACAGATCATCAACAATATCTTGCGGCCATCTTCGCCTTGGTCTTCCTCTCTTTCCTTTTCCCATTGTGTACCTTTCCACGACGGTTTTCTCTAGACTATCATGACGTTTAATACGTCCAAAATATTTAAGTTTTCTCTCTTTAATCCTCTTTACTAGCCAACCTTCTTCAATATTAAGTTTTTGTAGTATGGATATATTTGTTCTTTTTTGTGTCCATAATATCTGAAGAAATGGTGTTAGTGCCCATATTTTCCTTGACCTATCAGCACACTAGAGGGTGATATGGTCAGTATCATGCCTGGCCGCCTTTCCTTCCCCAACTCCAGAAGAAGTCGGGTACCCACTTCTACAGCTGGGTGACTGGGGTGCCTCCGGCCGGATTAGAACCCCCGACCTTTGCCATGAGAGACCAGTGCATTAACCACTTCATCACTCAGACACTCCTGTACTCTAAAATATAAATAATATAAACAAAAAAGAAAATTATATATTATATTCATTCCTGCATGTGCATTGTTAACTGAGTTACTAAACAGCGGGTAACAATGAAACAGTGTTAAATTAGCAAACATATCAACAGCAAGAAGAGAGGACTCAACAGGATGTAAAAGTTACCACTAATAACTTCAAAAGGAAGTAACAACGTTGTAAAATACAACCACTTTAAAACGACTTTGTCAGATAAGGAACAACGGGGCTTTCACACAGTAAAGTGATGAAAGCCCAGTGTTGTATGGCTAGCTTTCTGACATTAAAGAAAGAAATATATTAAGAGACTGGCCATGACTTGAACAACTCCAGTACAACGAACACCTGCCTAGCCACGAGAGGCCAGCTCACATAGGATACAACAGAACACGTTGTAGTAGTAGTAGTAGTAGTAGTAGTAGTAGTAGTAGTAGTAGTAGTAGTAGTTTCTGGTACTGGATACTCCTTATCAAAGAAGAATACGAAAAAGGTGACCAAGAAAAGGAGGAGGAGGAAGAGGTGGTGGAAGAAGAGGAGGAGGAGGAGGTGTGAAAACAAGAAAAACAAGAAAGTAAGAGGAGAAGGAGGAAAAAAGAAGAAGAAGGAGGAGGAGGAGGAGGTGGAGGAAGAAGAAGAAAAAAAGAGAAGGAGGTGGTGAAAGAAGAGGAGGAGGTGGTGAAAGAAGAGGAGGAGGTGGTGGGAAAAGAAGAAGAAGAAGATGAAAGTAGGATGAGAAGGGGGAAAAAGAAGAAGAAGGAGGAGGAGCACGAAGAAAAAAGAGGAGTGTGGGGAGGAAAAAGGAGAAAAAGAAGAAGAAAACGAAGAAGAAGAAGAAGTGTTAGTAGTATTTTCTGCTTCTGGTACTATATATTCATTATAGTAATTGCAGAAAAAGAAGAATGAGGAAGAAGAAGAAGAAGAATGAAAGAAGAAGTTTTAGTAGTACTTCCTGCCTCTGGTACTATATACTCATTATAGTAAATGAAGAAGAAGAAGAAGAAGAAATATGTTTAATCATGTCTCTGATACTGGAGACTCATTATAAACCCTACATAAATCAGTTGTCTCTGCGGGCATCTCTATATGTGCTCCAGCCGATGAGTGAGAACATATCAAATATCTAATCTTGTATGTAAAATCCACAAGATTTATACCCTGTGAGGAGAAACCAGAGTGAATTAGATGAAAAAAAAAAAAAATCTCACAAAATTGCGGGACAACATTACTCTGTACTGGACCCCCCATCTTACTACTACACTGTGGGAATCGAGGAGGTCTGGTAAAACAAGGTAGGTACCAAAAACAGACTTTAGTTGAAAACTACGGTCGACCCAGATAAATGACACATAAACACTACAATTAAAAATGGGATGAATGAGCATCAACATTGCTGAGAGAATGGCAAATGCCAACATCTAAAGAGAAAAAAAAAACCGAAGCAATCTTACTTAGAATAAGAACTGGCCACATCTGACTGGAAAAGCCAGCTCTAGAACATTAAAAACAGGAAATAGTCCGTCTCGTGCCCCTGCAGGTAAAATAGAAATAACAGTGAAACATATCCTATAAGACCTGCAAGCTGTATATGACGAGCTGGGATACAGGCAGTGCTGTACAGATTACTAATGTCCGACCTATCTACGACCTGTACTTATGAATGGTTCACCCGTGTCCCCTCTCCAAACTACGCAAAAGCTTACCTTACGAGGGGTGATTGATAAGTTCTCGGCATAAGGTACAAAGGATTATTTGTCGACAACTTTTTGGGGTTATTTCTCAACATAGTCCCCTTGAGCATACGGATCCCTTCTTTGTAAAAGTCAGCATCTTGTACCAGTAAAAAGTGGTCTATAGCATGAAGCAAATTTGCGACCACTGAGCTCATTTTTTAGTTTGATAAACAGGTAGTAGTCCGAAGGGGCCAAATCTGGGGAATAAGGATGATGTTCAAGAAGCTGGAAGCCGCACTCATGAATGGCAGCCATTGCCTCGCCGACTTATGAACTGCAGCATTGTCTTGATGAAAGATGACTCTTCTCGTCAATTTCCCCTCGACGCTTTTCCTTCACTTTGACCCGCGGTTGCTTCACAAGATTAGCGTAATAGATCCTGGTGACCATTCTGCCCTTTTGAAGATAGTCTACCAATAGCACGCCTTCTTAATCCCAAAAGACGGAAGCCATCACTTTGCTTACAGACAGAACCACCCTTACTTTCTCTGGAGGTGGGGATCCATGATGGATCCACTGCTTTGACTGTTCTTTGGCTTCTGGTTGAAAATGATGAACCCAAGTCTCATCCATAGTCACAAATTGCTGAAGAAACTTTTCAGGATCTGCAGAAAAATGGCCAAGATTGTCTCTTGACATGTTGTGATCACCTCCAAGAAGTTTCGGGACCCATCGATCAGTGACCTTTGTCATTTTAAGATCACTGTGAATAAATGCATGAACACGGTCCTGGGAGATACCCAACTCAGTAGCAATGTACCGCTCAGTTAGTTGCTGACCCTCCATTATCATGTCATGGATTCTGCCGGTGGTTTCATCGGTAGTTACCGTTCTTGGTCTTCCTGGACGGGGATAATCTTCCACACTCTCCCTTCCATGTTTAAATTGAGCTGCCCATTTCTTCACTGTGCTGTAAGAAGGGGCACTCCCCCTTAGATTCTCTGCCATATCCTCGTGGATCTCCTTCGATGATAAGTCCTTGATGCAGAGGTAGCGAATAATTGCTCGATGAGAAATTTTATCCACTTTATCAGTTTCTGCTACCCCTTACCACTTCAGTAGCCTGTAAAAAAAATTGGTTGAAGTTAATAAAAAATTTGATGTTTAATCTTACATTAACCTGATCTACATATCCACCTAATATCAGCTGTGTGTTTCAAGTATTTGTACCTTAGGCCGCGAAATTATCAATCAACCCTCGTATTTAAAATTCGAGTTACATGCAATGCTTTGTAAAGCAAATACGCACTACTCTGCTGTGCATCTACAGCTATTCATCGGTTTCTTGAATGTTTTTAATGGAAAGAAAGGTAACTATATACTAAAACAAAGCATCTGACTAATTGACGTTACATACGAACTGTTCCCGACTGTTTCGACTTACGTACAAATTCGACTTACGAACAGACTTAAGAACGAAACTATTCTGCAACCCAGAAACTGGATGTAACGCAATACGGGAAAAAAAGGACATAGTGCCGAAACGAGAATAAGAGTTAATATACACAGAATGCGTATAGATCTGTGGAGACTCTAGTGAGAAAGAAACAGACACGATTGCTGCCGGCCAAATACTAGACCTCAGTGGAGAAGCTATAGCACTCCAATGCATTATGTGCTTCCGTCAAGGCTGTCTTCACAAAATGGGAGCGAAAGAGCTGTTTTTTAGAACATCCATTTGTGCCACGGAATGAAAACTAACAAATAACGAAGAATTCCCAGCGCCGCGCAGTTTACTGTGGGCCCCGGCTGACATTAATGTACATCACATGACATTTACGGGGATCGGGCACATGCAACCGTGATAGAATTAACAGCGTGGGCCGTTCTCTTCCGTTGGTAATGTTTCCTGCGATGGAAAGAAACTGAGTTTTGTATTTTCGTAAAGACAAACAGATTTAGCTCAATCATCGCGGGAGTGATATGTGCTCCGTATGGGAGGGATAACTGGGGTTGTACCCCTGGGGCCCGGCGGGATTATGAAGAAGTGGCCTCGTTTTCCTCTCTTTTTTTCTTATTACAGACATAATTCAGGAAATCACTAGCATTTTTTTTCTGCTCTTGCCCAGGTGAGCCCTCAACATCCTCTCTGTTGTTCTTCTCCATGTCTCTTTTGGTCTACCCTCACTTCTGTTCCCCTGTTCTTAGTGCTATTATTTGAAAGACTGATGAGAAGGGGCTCCAAGTTTCTTAATATAAAAAGGGCGACAATAAGCTTACTTCTGTTTCCATGGTCATATAAAAAAGCTGCTTACAGAGACCGATAAGACTGTCTGATTTTCATGTCCCGGTTATGACATTCATTGCGGTGCCGGACAATGGCATTTAGCATTCTAAACATCAAACTCCAAAAAGGATAACTCCTTGTTATGGCTATTCTGCAGAATAGATCTGCCGGTGATATTTCGTGTGACTACATGGTCTGTGCTTTAGACAGTTTGATTTTCTAGCGAATGATCTTCCCAGTTTATGTAACCTGTTTATCAAGTATATTTCGTGGATGAGTGCTTAAATGGTTAAACTCTTGCTCGTCCTACCGGGGCACTTGGCTCAATAGTCCCTTTCTTGTGACCAATGTTTCTTCTTCTTCTTCTTCTTCTTGAACTGTGGGCTGTTGCTCTTTGCTGTTGAAGAGGTGAAGGTGTTAAGGCACAGAAACGTGTCGGATTGGGAGCGGGTTATGGCGGCTATTTTTTCATTCTCTAAGAGGAGCTAAAAATCCGCGTGCTTGCAATACTTCTTTAGCAGACCGCACCGCCGTGGTGACTATGGCAACCCCACCTCCGCTGGCCAGGTCAGACCTGTTACTGGGGATAACAACGGAGAGATGGGACACGGTCTTGGTCAGCTACGGGTGCCCAACTCTGAGGCAGCATCCCAGCTACGGGTCGCTGACTGCCAAATAAGACAGCGTCTTGGGCCCCAAGCAATGATCGGCATGTGCAAAAATATTTTAGCACGAACGATATTTTTTTTTATTTAATCCGATCATTTACGAGCGAATAAATCTTAAAAATAAAAATAACGTAAATTAAAATAATTGAAGTGAGACGCTTTAAAAATTTATGAGGTACAAAAAAAAAAAAAAAACCACAAAAGGGAAAACTGGGAGCCATCGCTCAACCGCACAGTATAAAGTGAAAACTGCCTATTACGTTTCTTTCTTTTCTCTCATATCTGCGTATTTTTTGGGAAGGTTTTTTTTCTTATATTCATTCTTCTCATACCTCATCAAGATCGAGCTCAACGTCTCTTGTTACGAATGGCTAGTGAAGAGTGAGGACAGTTAATGATAAATTAATATCTGCCATTACAGCTGAATGAACACAAGAATGCAGCTCTTTCAATGAAATAGTAGAAACATTTATTTCAAAGTGCTTGAAAACTTTTACTAGCAATGTTTGACTCTGTTTAAATGTGGTTCATTCATTCATTCATTTGCATGTTCCTTGTGGAATTTTGCCTCCCTAACAGCACTCCTGTAGGCCTATCGGTTGTAAGCAAGATGGCCTGCCGCTGATGCATCCATTTGCAGATTATCAACGATGTCTGGCAGCCATCTTCGCCTTGGTCTTCCACTATTTCTTTTTCCCAGTATGTACTCTTCCAAGATTGTCTTCTCTAAGATTATCATGACGTTAAATTTGCTCAAAATATTTAAGTTGTCCCTGTTTAATCCTCTTTACTAGCCAGCCTTCTTCAATATTAAGTTCTTGTAGTATGGATATATTTCCAACACTGTAAGAGATGAAATTATGGTCAGGATACAAGCAGGAAACAACACTTGTTTTGCCCTTCGACACTTGCTGCAGTAAAAAAAATCCTGTCCCACAACATCAAACTAAATATATACAAGACACAGATTACACCAGTTGTCTTGTATGGTTCAGAAACATGAAGCACTACAAAAACAAGACAGAGCACAACTACAAATATTTGATAACAGAATCTTAAGAATTTTTGGACCTATTTGAAATCCTATATCACAGGAATGGAAAGTTAGAAATAACACAGAAGTCCACACGCTATTTCAATATCCAAATATAACTACCACTGTGAAAAACAACAGATTAAGATGGCTATGACAACTGGAGAGGATGGACGAGAATATACAAGCAAAAAAAAAAAAGGGGCTTATATAGAAGTGATTAATGGAGACAGACCAAGAGGCAGACCAAGACAACGATGGCGTGACAACCGGAAGAAGCCCTAGCAGCCCTTAGAGTGGACAATTTGGAGGGAGAAGATTAACAACAGACAGGAAAGAAGACCGGTCTTCTTTGCAGCAATTAGCCTGAATGGCTCGAAAAACTGAATTAATGAAAGAATTCCACAAAAAAAGTATTGCTGGTAAATATCAAGACGTGGTAAAAGAGATATGCAACAAACGTGGGAAAGCAAAACCTATGTATGAACAACTGGAACAAAAAAAAACTGCTTACTTTTCGCCTTCTGTGGTTTTTTGGATGTGGGCTGCCAACGTATCTCAGACATGTCGTTGCTAAGAGAGAAGAATCGGTGGTACTGGCGGCTGTTTGAGCGGACTTTGATTAGCTCGCTCCCATTCTGCATGTAAGCCAGGCAATCTTGAGCTGCGGGAGACACAAAATATATTATCACGAAATACCTGATGAATATTTTACCAGGTGTAATACTGAAAATTATTGTGTCTGATACCTTTCAAACAAACAGTACACTATGTGTTTTTTTTTTAACAAACGATACATTGTATCTGACTTCTAGACAAACAGGTTTAGTATGATGATTCTAAACATGCAGGCCCCGCCTGTGATTCTAAAAGAGACGGTATAGTGTTTTCTTTCTAAACAAGCATGTATAGTGTGTTATTTCTAAACTAATATCTATAATATGTGACGCAACTTCTAAATAAATAGGTATAGTATGTTGTTTCTAGACAGCCGGGTACGCTGTGCTCTTTATAAACAAACATGTATAGTATGTTGCTTCCACACAAGCAGGTAGGCTGTGTTCTTTATAAACAAACATGCATAATACGTTGTTTCTAAGCAACCAGGTACTTCATGTCTATTCTAAAAACAAACCTTTTTAATATGTTGCTTCTGAGCAACTAAATCGGGAAATAACGAAACAATAACTCTAACACCGGTATTAAAGAATGCACAAAAGTAAACAAAATCCCAAATCCATATTTGATTAGCAAACTAAAATCATCTCATATAAAAGAAGAAATGGATCTTTAAGTTTATAATCATTATACTCTGGAAAAGTTCGTTAAGCTCTTCAATCACTTCTCCTGAAGGAGTGTCCCAACAGACTACAAGAACTCTTTAATAACGGCGAGAACCGTGACTGATGGAAGCGGCGGCGGAGGACGGGACGGAACTCACTACCTCTGTCCGATAAGCCTCAATTAACCCATAATTATTGCGTCAGCTGCTTTTGCTTGTCCTGACGACTAAACCAGCTCTTGTAACACAGATGCCCGCGCTTCTATCGGAACATTCGCTCTCAACAGATAACACAAAAAAGTTATCTGTGTGTGTGAGAGAGAGACAGAAACAGGTATCCAGATAGTAATGTTGCTGGCTACGCTAGTATCCATACAACAGTGATACTGACCAGGTGGTACCGTGTCAGTGGTGATACTGACCAGCTGGCACCGTGTCAGTGGTGATACTGGCTAGCTGGCACTGTGTCAGTGGTGATACTGACCAGCTGGCACCGTGTCAGTGGTGATAATGACCAGCTGGTACTGTGTCAGTGGTGATACTGACCAGCTGGTACCGTGTCAGTGGTGATAATGACCAGCTGGTACCGTGTCAGTGGTGATAATGACCCTGCTGATATCCAAGAAATGGTGATACTGGTCCTGCTGGTATCTAGTCATCCAAACTATTTCAATATTTATCAGCCTAGAGTTATAATGCCTTCTTAAAAATCCCAGCTTGCCTCTCACACTGTTGACTCACCAGACAGTTTTGCTCAAAACCAACTTAGTTCAAGACGTAGTCTGTTTAGAAACTATCATATTCAATACGTAGCGTGTTTAGAAATTATCATATTCAATACGTAGCCTGTTTAGAAATTATCATATTCAATACGTAGCGTATTTAGAAACCATCATATCCAATACGCAGCGTGTTTAGAAATTATGTTAATGAATGTGAAAGAATGTGAACTGACAAGAACTGCACTGACAATGTATTTGTGTGTGTATGTTACCGAGTGAAAAATGTTGGAATGTTGGGCACATGGTTCAAAGTAATAAAAGAAACGTTCGGTTAAGTCCCCTGCATACACCCCCCCCCCCCCCCAGTCAAAAGGGATATATCCTCTACGCGGATTTCGTCTCCCGCTCTGCTGTCTCTATCCTTTTTTTCATCATTTTTCGACATGGTCAATAGCATATTGGTGTCTTATTTTACATCCTTCCCGTCCCGTTAAATGTTACATAGGGCTCGCATGGTAGTTCGCCAAGTTGTTCTGTTTTCGGCGAGCTTTTCAACCTCGTCAAGGGATTTTATGCCTATTAATTTGGCCTCTCTTAACAATGTCCTCTTTAGTTTCACGTGGTCGACCTATTTTTCTTCGGCCTGTTGTGTTCCACTTGATAGCTTGTTTTTGGTATTCTCTGACTGTTTCTTCTCATCACGTGACCGACATATGTCCGTTTCCTTTTCCTGATCATCCATGAGATTGGTTGTTGTTCTGTCATCTGTCTTATCTCTGCGTTGTTCTTGAATTCAATCCACTTTATGTCGAGTATTTTCCTTAGGTATTTGTTTTCAAAAGAGTCTAATTTGTTATCTATTTCCTTTGTTGTTTTCCAGCTTTCGCATGCATAAATGAGGGTGGATATTACATTTGAATTGAATAGTCTTAACTTGGTTTTTTGATGGTATATTAGTACAACATTGATTATTTATTACCTATTTTCATATACCTTAGCTTCATGAAATAAAAAACCAGTATTAAAAAGAAAGCACGCATAATACAAATGTCTGAGCTAAGAGTATAGTATAGCATGTGTCGCAGCTGTTCTGGCCTTATTGTAACACGTGTTTAAACAAGAGATGATGTGAATGGTGGTCATGTGACTGAGTTGTCACTGAGCTTGATCATTACAGGATTTTTTTGTTTTGGAGGGAGTAGTGCAACAGCTGTGTGAAAGCTAGAGGATGAGCGTATGGAAGTACGCCAGGTATTTATCTGTCTAGAGGAGTGGTAAGAACGTGATTAAACATGGAGTATATATGTAAGCATGTTGAGCAATAGAGGGCTCACGTGGGCAAGAGCAGAAAAAAAGGCAAAGTACAGGCATTTGTGGAAAACTTTTGCGGAAGCCCCATGTGCCCTGAGCACTTAAGGTTTATATATATATATATATATATATATATATATATATATATATATATATATAAACTCTTGGACATGCTTGGACCTGTTCTTTTCACTGCACAGGTCATTACTGAATCGTGGGTCAAAGTCAAGTGAAGTGTTCGTTTCTCTGGGTGTTGCCGTATGTTGAGCTGTCGCTTCTCATAACATGAGTCATCACACATACACTCAATCACCACTAGATCCAGCTGTATACCTATGGGGGAACAAACGTACACATAAGAACGTGACTGAAGTGTACCTATGAGCGGCACTTAAGATCAGGACCTCCACGAGGACTTGTATGCCTGTGCAAAACTACCCCCCCCTTTTTTTTACCCTAATGGTTAGCCATCCTGTTTTCATCAACTACTCAACCCCCGACCCCAAGGGAAAAAAGGGAAAGGGGGTGGGGGGAAGACCTCCGGGCCTCGGAGCAATGCACAGGCTGGACCCCCTCCCCTCCCCACCCCCCCCCCCTCATTGGGCTCGGAAAGTCTGAGGGCCAGGACAAAAAACTGTTTCAAAGATAAATGAAAACATCTTCACGTGTGTACGTACTGACGTAACATTCTAGAAATACGGCATACAGGTTGTTAGACGCGTTTGTGAAGTAGACGTGCTTCAATGATATTTTGAAGTCGATAAGGAAATTAGAGCTCAGCGTAACCGTGCTAGAGCAAGACCAATACTAATTATACTTGTCTCCTTCCTATCTCTCATTGTCGAGGAGGCAAATACTACACTCCCTGATAGAGCTCGGCGGTTTGCTCATACAAAGGGGAGGGGCAACATTTAAGGTATCTATTATCTCCTTCATACATCCTCACCGTGGGCAGGCCTCTTCCTCTGCTACCATTCTAAGCGCGACTGCCTTCTGTGGTATACTCTCTGGCGGCAGCCGTGTAACGTGGCCAAACCACTTGACTTGTAGCGCAAATTAATACCACGGTACTGCAATAACACTTACAATTTTAATTAGGGCGCACGTGAAGATAACACTGGAAAATACCTTCGAATCAGCATAAGACTTATCAGTTATCTTCAAAGACACTAAACTCAAACACAGAGCTTAATTATGGGAGGCTTGTAAGTCATTCTTGGCAGAAGTAGACAAAGAAGTAGACCGCAAACAAATCGCTCCCAGCATCTTCGTCAGCTTCTCGGTCAACGGCACACACCTCCCCGTTATCATCATCATCATCATCATCATCATCCATCATCCCCACCGTATAATCTTGTCGACTCAGGGCGGAAAAAAACTATGTCACAAAGGTGACTGCACTGGTCGTTCCCGTGGGCAAATATTCCCCATCACGTGAGTGCTTCACAACATGAGATGTCTGTCAACACTAGTCTAAATATAGCTGACCGAAATAAGCAGATTAATCTAGTAAACACTCGACACGCACGCGCTCTTGGAGAGGGGGAAGGGAGGGGGTGGGGGCAATGATAAGCGGTTCATCCAACATTTATTCTCACTGACATTTCACGATATGACAGATAACTCATCATCTGTCGTCCCTACAGGTTAATCGCCGATTTACTTACAATCCAGGGCAACGGCCATTATGTCGCTGCACGGAAACTATCATGTGTCACCGCACAGCAAGTCATTCTGTCACAATAAAAACAACATTCATTTTTTTCAACAACATCACAACAGCCATTCTGTCACAATAAAAACAACATTCATTTTTTTCAACAACATCACAACAGCCATTCTGTCACAATAAAAACAACATTCATTTTTGTCAACAACATCACAACAGCCATTTTGTCACAATAAAAACAACATTCATTTTTTTCAACAACATCACAACAGCCATTTTGTCACCGCACAGCAACAGTCATTCCGTCACACAGAGAAAACACTAATTCTGCCACAGGACAACAGCCATTCTGTCACACCAAGAAAAATGTAATTCCGTCACACCAAGAAAACAGTAATTCTGCCACAAGACAGCAGCCATTCTGTCACACCAAGAAAAATGTAATTCCGTCACACCAAGAAAACAGTAATTATGCCACAAGACAGCAGCCATTCTGTCACACCAAGAAAAATGTAATTCCGTCACACCAAGAAAACACTAATTCTGCCACAAGACAACAGTCATTCTGTCACACCAAGAAAAATGTAATTCCGTCACACCAAGAAAACAGTAATTCTGCCACAAGACAGCAGCCATTCTGTCACACCAAGAAAAATGTAATTCCGTCACACTGAGAAAACAGTAATTCTGCCACAAGACAACAGTCATTCTGTCACACCAAGAAAAATGTAATTCCGTCACACCAAGAAAACAGTAATTCTGCCACAAGACAACAGTCATTCTGTCACACCAAGAAAAATGTAATTCCGTCACACCAAGAAAACAGTAATTCTGCCACAAGACAGCAGCCATTCTGTCACACCAAGAAAAATGTAATTCCGTCACACCAAGAAAACACTAATTCTGCCACAAGACAACAGTCATTCTGTCACACCAAGAAAAATGTAATTCCGTCACACCAAGAAAACACTAATTCTGCCACAACAAGACAACAGTCATTCTGTCACACCAAGAAAATACTAATTCTGCCACAACAAGACAAGAGTCATTTTGTCACACCAAGAAAACACTAATTCTGCCACAACAAAACAACAGTCATTTTTTCACCGCACAGCAAGAGTTATTCTGTCACAACAAGACAAAATTCTTTTTTTTCAACATCACAACAGTCATTTGTCACCGCATAGCAAGAGGCATTGTGTCGCAACAAAACAACATTAATTTTGTCACAACAAGACAACAGTCATTCTGTCATAAGACAACAGTCATTTCCCACCACACAGCAACAGTCATTCTGTCACAACAAGACAACAGTCATTTTGTCACCGCAAGACAACAGCCATTTTGTCACCGCAAGACAACAGTCATTCTGTCACAACAAGACAACAGTCATTTTGTCACAACAAGACAACAATCATTTTGTCACCGGAAGACAACAGTTATTCTGTTACAAGACAACAGTTATTCTGTCACAACAAAAGAACAGTTATTCTGTCGCCGCAGGAAAATAGTCACTCTGTCACAACATGATAACAGTTGTTGTGTCACAACAGGACATCAGTTGTTGTGTCACCGCAGGAAAACATTCTGTCACCGCAGAACAACAGTTATTGTGTTACCGCATGAAAAACAGTCATGATGTTACTGCACGACAACAGTTATTGTGTCACCGAGGGAAAACAGTCGTGGTGCCACCGCAGGAAAACAGTCGTGGTGCCACCGCAGGAAAACAGACATGGTGTCACCGCAGGAAAACAGTTATTGTATCACCGTAGGAAAACAGTTATTGTGTCACCGCAGGAAAACAGACATGGTGTCACCGCAGGAAAACAGTTATTGTATCACCGAGGGAAAACAGTCATGGTGTCACCGCAGGAAAACAGTTATTGTGTCACCGCAGGAAAACAGTCATGGTGTCACCGCAGGAAAACAGTTATTGTGTCACCACAGGAAAACAGTCATGGTGTCACCGCAGGAAAACAGTTATTGTGTCACCGCAGGAAAACAGTCATGGCGTCACTGCAGGAAAACAGACATGGTGCCACTGCAGGAAAACAGACATGGTGTCACCGCAGGAAAATAGTCATGGTGTTACTGCAGGAAAACAATCACCCTGTCAACTGCTTATGTGACGGCGCTACTATCAAAGCATGTGAACCAGATCTGGCCAAGACTCTATACCACATCTTCGCTGGTGCTCCCAGTAACAGACCTCGCCTGACTACCATGGCAGGACTCACCGCAGATCCTATAATGGTGGTTTCTGCTAAGAATCTTTGCCATTTTGTGGATTGGGGGGGGGGGAGCACTCTTGGTCTTCAATCTAGCCACAGTAACCCATACAATGCTTGTGTTTCAGCATCTAAACAGCGTTGTCTGTTGAGAAAACCTTGCCCATTGTTCTAGGACAACTATACAAACTGCTTATCATTATCTAGGTCTTTCTGTTTTTTTTTAAAATTCATGTATCAATAATGAGCCCGTGAATATTTGTGAGGGTCAGGACCGTTACAACGTCTGTGAAGCTGAGACAGCCGAATACCTCATCCATCTTCTCCACGGAGCTTCTAGAAACATACTTTTATGCTATTTCGTCCATCCAATCGGGGGATAGCAAACTGGCGCTTTCTCTCTATAGTCTAGCCACAAAAAAAAGGAACTTTCCCAGTGTCTGCTTGTGAGCAGATGAATCTCACACGACTCATGTTCATGTTTCCAGATCTTCCCCCACGAAAGCAAAAGCTCCTAAAGATCAAAACCCAGTTAACCATCTGAGTCATATAATAAATCCCAGTTAACCATCTGAGTCATATAATAAAACCCAGTTAACCATCTGAGTCATATAATAAAACCCAGTTAACCATCTAAGTCATATAATAAAACCCAGTTAACCATCTGAGTCATATAATAAAACCCAGTTAACCATCTGAGTCATATAATAAAACCCAGTTAACCATCTGAGTCATATAATAAAACCCAGTTAACCATCTGAGTCATATAATAACATCTACAGAGTGATCAGGGATTCAAGATTCCTATCTAAGGCGACTAAAAAAAAAACAAACAAACATTCTAACCCTTCAAAGGGAAGCGCTTTGTTGCACTTGATACTCACTGTCATACACGTATGGAATTAACAGGCGCTAACAACATAACAAACAAAACCACAAAAAAAAACGTGAAGAGGATTGAGCAAAGTAATTATTGAGGAATTCCGTGTCAAACAACAACAAAAAAAAAGCATGAAAATATACACGCTAATTCTCAATGTAGTTTATTAAAAAGAATAGTAGGAAAGCCATGGGATTTTTCATACGTACGTACAGACGGGTCCCCAGTGTTACGTGCGTCCGATTTATGTACAACTCGTAGTTACGAAACCAACCCTCGTAGCGTATTACAAATTCAAGTTACGTACAATGTTCGTATAACAAACGGGCGCTACTCTGCAGCGCGGTTACAACCGTTTACAAACGGTTCGTCTGCTCTGTGGGGCGTGTGGGCCAGAAGTAGGACAAATACTTCGATCTTTTCACTCGGACCACATCCCCGTTAACAGTGTCTCGTGCTTGTTACTGTATTTAACTGTAATTCTGGCTTTCTTTCTTTCTTTTGTTTTCACCATTGTAACCATGGAACCAAAGCGTAAATGTGATGCAACTGATAGTGAAGCTTCAAAAAAAAAAAAACGATCACGAGGAAAACAAAAGTGAACGAACACCGAAAAAAGCCGTAGGCTACATCCAGTCAACGACCAGGAACGTTTGAAAGGACAAAACGAAAACGAAAATTAACTGGTTTTTATGTATAGGAAGGTGAGGAGTGAGGATGTTGTCCGATTAGGTAATCGGCGACCCCGATATGCTAGCGTCAGGGTTAGCGAAACATAGCTCATCTGTCCCACCTCTCCGGTGGTACCCCCCAGGTAACAGGTCTAGCCTGGCTAACCGGACAGGGACTGCCGTAGTCCACATGGTGGTGGAGTCTGCTAAAGAAGCACCGCACGCCCCCAGCTTTTTAACCGCACTCCGGGGCTGAAAGAAAAAAAAAATAGCTCCCATGACCCGCTCCCACGTCGGTACGATGTTGTGCCTTAACATCTTCACGGCATCGGCTGAAGAGAACACCAGCTCGCAGTTACAGGGAGACAGAGAAGGAAGGAAGGAAGGAAGGATGTATACAAAACAAAACCATCTGACTAACTGACGTTAGATGCTAACCGCATCTACCTGTTCCCACTTACGTACAGTTATCGTGTTAAGCGGTAATTAACAGCAAATTATCCATTTTTTTGTTAAACGAAAAAAAAAAACCCCGAAACTTTTGGAGGCCGTCGATTACCAAAACTGGTTTATATTATCAACAACCTAGTTAAAAAGCAACCGGCGAAATTTGCTGGAGGATAATTGGGCCAGTACGTTGATGATTATTAATTTGCTTGTTCCGACTCGGGTTCAGCATGTCAGCAAAGATTAAATCTCGCCGCCAACAAAGTAAGAAAACAAACCCTACCACGGGCACTTCATTCCCGCTGACATCCGTAAAGTGTGTTTAGTTCTAGAACATAAAACATACAGTATAAGATACCAAACGTTGTACAGAAGAAGAAGAAGAAGAAAACAGTATTTCGGAAAGTACTTTCATTCAAAGTGAAAGACAAGTAAAAAATGTTACCGGTTTTGAAGAATCACAGCTCAATCATTGCCCTCGTTCGTAACCCGGGGACTTGCCCTAGTGTTAAGTTACATGCATGTAGTGCACTATGGAGTTTTCTTTTTCGTTTTTTTTTAATGTGTAGGTGTTAGATTTCGGAAAGCAAGAAATCCGGTTATCATATAAAGATAAAAAAATCCCCGTCTCTATGTTATTAAGGCATAATGGGGATACGGTGTTAGTCCCGTATTTCCAATACCTTCGGAACATAAAAGTCTGATATGGTCAGTATCACGCCTGGACACATTTACCTTTCCAGATTTCTCTTGTACTCATTTTTAGAGGCCGGGTGGACCCCGGAGCTTTTCTGGTGTGTACACACACACACACACACACACACACACAAAGCCACTGCTGGGACCTGAACCCGGTACCACCGGAATAGTAAACCAAGCGCCCAACCACTCAGCCAGCTATATATTTATATATAGTACGTACGTGAGTGAAGTCTTCATTCCTGGGAATGAAGTTTCTAGTAGAAACAGAACAAGGATACAAAGTCAATCTGTCTCTTGGTGACAGGATAATGACAAGCGGACGAGTAAAAAGACTAGGGACTCAAGGAAGAGACATACAAGATGGATGGATGGATGGATGGATGGATGGATGGATGGATGGATGGATGGATGGATGGATGGATGGATGGATGGATGGATGGATGGATGGATGGATGGATGGAAGGAAACAGAACCAACTGTCTGGAAATACGAAGAATTCGCGGAAAGCAAGTGATAACTTCTTTGGACTGGAGAATCATTTCAGGCACAACATCGTCTCTTTCTTTCTCTCTCTCACACAAAGAGAGAGGAAGAGAGAGAGAGATATTACTCTATCCGCTGAAAAAAAAAACTTAGAAGAAAGAAGTATGAGTTTACTATTTCGGTATCTTTCTACTTTGTCAATGATTCCCTTGTGAGCCGCACGCGATTTCTATCATCAGTTGCCGGTGTTGATGATTTAACCTGGGGTATCTATCTTTACTCCTCGGAGAAATGGAGACCAAATGATGGGAGTATGGGACTCGGTCTCTGAATAATTTTTATGCAAAATCTTGTGAGATTATATTTCCGGGGGGGGGGGGGGGGGTTGGCTGTTCTGTTCATACAAAATGAAGCCGAGTTACTGGCATTTTTAAAGCTATCCTGATATCATAGGACTAGTGATAATGATGATTTCGGCAATGTGCCGACGGATGTATGGCGACATATTGGGCAAACCCATGCTGGAATTGGGACAAACTGGGCAAAACCATATCGGAATTTTGACATATTGGACAAATCCATATCGGAATTGAGACATACTGGACAAATTCATATCGGAAATGAGACATACTGGATAAATCCATATCGGAATTGAGACATACTAGACAAATCCATATCGGAATTGGGACATACTGGGCAAATCCACAGCGGATCTGCAATCGTAAAAAAAAATCCCCACTTATTTTGTTCTGGTAAGCAGTCCCAGAATTCCTATTAAAAGGAACACATTTCAGCTGAGAAGAACAAGACGCAACGAGGCTATTTAAAAAGTCTTCATTATAATTTTACACGTGTGATTTAAAAATGCGTAATTTAAACACACAAGATGATCCCTGGTGACATTTGTTATTCATTCTTCCTAATTTGCAAGTCATTTCCAGTGTCTGGCGCTTTCTGTTGGAGTACACACACACACACACACACACACACAAAACAACCCAAAAACACGATGTCCATTTCCATAGATTCTACGCAATGTCCTTACATTCCATTACTCACATTTCCTCTCCTCAAGTCTGGTCCTATGAATGCTAAGTGCTCATTTCCGAATTTTCAATGATCTGAAAAGATTTGAGCTTATCCATTTTTTTTAATGTTAGTGTAGCTTAGGTGTTCCTAAACTTCTTCCGATTACCGTCCTCTTGTCTTTGAAGTCGTATATCTAGCATCCCTCAAAACTTCGCGCCGATGCCTTCCAAGTCATATCTAAAGTGTCCCTCAAAACTTCGATCTTTGCTTCCCAAGTCATATCTCTAGCTTCCCTCTTAACTTCGCTCCCTTCCTCCCAACTCATATCTCTAGCGTCCCTTAAAACTTCCCTTCCTGCCTCCCAAGTCATATCTCTAGCGTTCTTCAAAAGTTCGCTCCCTTGCCTCACACGTCATATCTCTAGCTTCCCTCAAAACTTCGCTTCCTTGCAAACAAAATCATATCTCTAGCATCCCTCAAAACTTCGTCCTCTTTGTTCTGATATCAACTGCCTCTCCTTTTCTCTCACGCCAACCTTCCTCCCCCGGTCACCTAACGCCTCTCAGTGAAGCTGTTCAGCCCATTTTGGGAACCTCTGGTTTAGCTAATCTCTACTGTACATTTTCTGCTCTTAATTTGCTTTCATGTGCTACTTCAACGTAGCGATTTGGAAAACTCATTTCCTAAAATGGTAGTAATGAAATATTGAAATATTACATGCTCAGAAATGCATTTTTTCCCGCTTGTAATATGATTTTTCACTGGAACAGTTTCATTTTCCATGTGAATAAAACAAATGCGTCTGACGGACAACCAGACAGGCAAATAGACAGAGATAGCAATAGATGGATGGATGGATGGATGGATGGATGGATGGATGGATGGATGGATGGATGGATGGATGGATGGATGGAATTAGCCAATAAGAGACAGAATAACAATCAGACAGACGGACAGTCTTTGAATAACCCAGAACTGGCGGGGGGGGGGGGGGATTTGAGCTACACGAAGCAGAAAACAATCGCTGGAGAAAAACTAAGATTCAAGACTGAAAGTCACTTTCTTCTCTGCGCCCTCTGAGCTCTAGCCTCAGACCTCAATTGTCTGGATAAAGTGTTATCGTCTCTCGGAGGTCATGCTTTTGGCCGCAGAGTTCTTCTTCCAATTTGGTCCCGTCTAACCAAGAGCTAGAGTTAAGGTTCCTTGGTAGACGAGGCACAATGGCAGGTTCTCTGGAATCTTGAGGACGTATCTCGTACACGCAGTCGGCTGTGTCCCTTATGTAGCCTCTGAGTATGGTAGTTTTTGTTCATGACGCAATCTGGTCGTTAGAGGGTAGGTTGTCTTGATCAGTCCATAGCCTATCTGTACTGGCGTCTGATTATATTGTTTTGGCTTCACTTTATGAGACGGGGTTTTCTGGACTACGAATATGTCTAGTTAACAACATTTACAACAGGAATCGCACATTTCTTCTGTGGCTTCCATTAAACGTGAGCGCACTGCTCTATGGCGGTGAATATGTCTTTTTTTCACGACATTAAATTTAGAGCAACTCTTCTGCTTTTCTGAGACAACTGAAATCATAAATGACACCGTATACTCTGTGTTTTTCGCTACTGTGAATAAATGTCTCTCTTAAATTTTGGAGCCAGTAATACTGCAGGTGTGGCGCTTGAGTACAACGCTGTTTGTGCACTCTAAAGGCAAAAATCATGAAACTTGTGCTAGTAGAGTTCATCATCATCATCATCAGGTGCCGTGCTGACTGGCGTTGGCTATTATGCTTCTCCAGAGTACCCGATCCTTCATGCAGGCCATCAGTTCAGTTGGTGATCTCCTCTCACACCATCCCGTCAGACTGTCCAGTATCATTTCTCTTGGTCTTCCTCTTGCTCTTCTTCCTTCTATTTTTCCTGTTGTTATAATATTTTCAATGCCCCCTCTTCTCATTGCATGTCCTATGAAAGTACACTGTCTCTCTCTCTTATCTTTTTGACAAGGTTTTTTGTCTCTCCAGCTCTTCTCATACATTCTTCATTAGTTATTTTTGCTGTCCAGGGGATTCGCAACATTCTTCTAATAAACCACATTTCTGCTGCTTCCAATGATTTTTGTGCAGACTTGCCTATTGTCCATGATTCACTTCCATATAACAAGATAGGTTCAACATAGCATTTTAGGACTCGTTTTCTAACATTCATTGATAAAGATGTGTTAGCTAATATGTTTCTCATTCTCTGAAATGCAGTCTTTGCTTGGCCTATTCTGTTCCTAATTTCTGTTTTGCATTTCCCATCTGAAGTTATTACTGCTCCAAGGTATCTGAATTTCTGCACCTGCTTTAGAATGGTTCCGTTTAATTTAATACTGCATGCTGGTGGATTCTGTTTCTTAGATATAACCATAGTCTCTGTCTTTTTGATGTTCAAAGTAAGGCCTTTCTGTTCACTTTCTTTGGCGACTTTATCCAAGAGGGAGGAATATGGTGCGAAGGAAGGAAGGAAGGAACACGGTATGGACAGATGAGTGCTTTGGATGACATAAACCCTGATTACTTTTTAGATAGCTTCAAGGAGACTGCTCAATAAACTACCTTCTGGAAAGCGCCTAATTATCAATGGGGAGGGAATAAAAAAAAAAACGTCTTCATAAATGATTACAGAAATGGAGTACTCGAAGATATCACAAAGACATGCGGGTCAGTAAACAAACTGTTTATTTCAAAAACTGAAAAAAACAAACCCTAAAATAACATACAGAGTTCTCGACTCATAAAACTAGAACAGAAATAATATTTTTCTTAAAATTCCCAAAAGACCTGCGCAGTTTTAACTAATCTGCACGATCTCAAAAGGCTTAATCGAAATATTATCCATGACATTAAAAATAAAACGAACAAAAAAAAAAACGCAAATGACCTTAAAGATTATACCTGAGGTTATTTCGGTATCCAAATATTTAAAACCATTCCTTGTACCCGGGACAGAATCACAAAACATTTAACACCCTTCCTTGTACCCGGGACAGAATCACAAAACATTTAAAACCCTTCCTTGTACCCGGGACAGAATCACAAGACATTTAAAACCCTTCCTTGTACTCGGGACAGAATCATAAGACATTTAAAAACCTTCCTTGTACCCGGGACAGAATCACAAAACATTTAAAACCCTTCCTTGTACCCGGGACAGAATCACTAGACATTTAACACCCTTCCTTGTACCCGGGACAGAATCACAAAACATTTAAAACCCTTCCTTGTACCCGGGACAGAATCACAAAACATTTAAAAACCTTCCTTGTACCCGGGACAGAATCACAAAATATTTAAAACCCTTCCTTGTACCCGGGACAGAATCACAAGACATTTAAAAACCTTCCTTGTACCCGGGACAGAATCACAAAACATTTAAAACCCTTCCTTGTACCCGGGACAGAATCACAAAACATTTAAAACCCTTCTTTGTACCCGGGACAGAATCACAAAACATTTAAAGCCCTTCCTTGTACCCGGGACAGAATCACAAGACATTTAAAAACCTTCCTTGTTCCAGGGACAGAATCATCAGACATTTAAAGCCCTTCCTTGACCCGGGACATATACAGGGTGTTCCATAAGTAACTGTGCACTAACCCAGTATCGATTCTGGTATGGTAGTGACATCTTAATGCCTATGGTATCTAGCCACGTCTACATCCTGCAGTCATTAAGATATCACAGCGATACCGGAATTAATGCTGGGTTTCTGCACAGCTATTTTCCGAACGCACGGTATAAAGATAAATGGTCAAAACAACACTCTGCATCAAAAGCAGATGACGAATACTGTAAACTCTCAAGAAATGACCAGTTGACAATCTCCCGACTGAGAACAGGACATTGCAGACTGGGACACCATCTATACCATAAGCCGAACATTGGCCCAGCAGAGACCTATGTGCTTGCGGCAACGAGCAACACACTTCACATCACATCCCACCAGAGCTGCCAGTTACACAGCACACTCAGGGCAAAGGACCTGACCAGAGCCCATTCCCTTACAAAAAGCTCTACGGTGATGGTGAAAAACCTTAGGCGAACTGCGCAGTTGAGAGAGAGAAAGAGAGAGAGGCCAGCGTCGATGTCTGAAGCTAAGGACAAAGTACCTGGGATTGAATCAATCTTGGTTTTAGCTAGTTTTCTGGGTGTAATCAATGTCAGAAAGCTGCGGCTGTTAACTCTGACTATCTGTGAACAGTTGTGAGCCCCTCATTAAAAATAAAGCAATAAATAGAACTTGAGTGATGGTAATTTTTTTTTAAATCGTGTCATTCCATTTACTTGTCCGTGGATCCCCCAAAAATCCTTCCGTGGACTCAGTGGGATCCATGGACAACAGGCTAAGAATCACTGTCCTGAAAAATACATGAACCAATACTGCCGTCCCGCTTCTACGTCTACATTAACAAAGACCATTCAAACAATGTTTCGAAAAGGAACTTTTTGCTAGCACCAAACCGTACCTGGGTATATTTTACATAGAAACTTATCGATCTATTCAATGAATACGTTCTGATGCACTCATCCTTACATGCTGCAGAAATATAATCAGATTCAGCAAGTTTATTTTCTAAACTAGAAAGCACGAAAGTCTCAACCTGAACTGTAAAGGTAAAAGATAAAATTCCCGTTTTCCGTGCCATTAAAGCATAATGGGGATGTGGTGTTAGGCCCGTATTACCAAGACCTTCAGCACATGAAAGTCTGATGTGGTCAGTATCACGTTTGGCTGCATTTACCTTCCCAGATTTCTCTGGTGCCTATTTTTAGAGATTAGGTTGACTCCAATGATTTTTTTTTTAACCTGAACTGTCCATTGGTCTAATCTGTCCCGTTTAAAAAATATATGTGCTGTTTACATCTGTGTGCAATGTGGCCTAAGATGAGAAGTGTCAAAGGCAAGTTTCAAATGTTTTACTCTACGGAGTAAATTTAAACATGGAAAATTTGTTCAAGAGAAAACTGTGGAAAGATGTTTCAGAAGACCTTGCGGTTATACAAGGACAGCTTCACCAGCAACTAAGTTAAGTACTTTTAATACGATCAGGGCTTTTCGACCGAAGCCCGACCTGACAAGTAACCCCCCAAATATAACTAGATTATCAACCGTGTATACTTATGTTTTCATTATTAGGACCAAGTACGTGAGTTATTAAGCTCATTTCCATCGTGACCGCTAGCTTTTCCGGATAGCCTGACTCACAGCTGCATTCACCAATGGCCACTACTCATCCATTTCTTTATGGGGGCTAGCAGAGGAAATGAGGTCTCTGATGCAAAGTCAGTGGACGAGTGAAAGGAGATACTGAAAGAGATCTTAGGGCCATTAGTATGTCTTGATTGTTCTCTCCCTCTTAATTCTGTTATGCGTCTCTTCATCTCTGCTACGAATAACCACGAAATTGTAACCAGACACGCTGAGCTACATTTCTCAAAACACCATTTGAATTCCAGTTTTCTCTTTCTGTCTGAAAATGGGGAGTTTCTATGAAACCTTTCGTAAACCGAAATAACTTAAAGTAAAATGAAGAAGCTTTTTTTCCGCTTTTCGTCTAATGTTGTTGTAAAAGCGAAAATCCTCTTAAGATTTCTTTCGGTCTGCGAAAACACGTGCTAATGTTGTACTTAGTACTTCTTTCGTCTTCTTCTCCCACTGCTCCTCTTTAGTGTCCTCCTCCTCCTCCTTTTTCAGCTCTGAGACACTAAGCCAAGCTAAATCTGAAGCTCCAGCGAAAAAAAGGATGAACTCCAAGTTTGTTTTTTTTGTTTCCTCCTGCTTCTAATGACAGTCACAGGGGATACCAACTAAACTTGTTTTTTTTTTGTTTCCTCCTGCTTCTAATGACAGTCACAGGGGATACCAACTAAACTTGTTTTTTTGTTTCCTCCTGCTTCTAATGACAGTCACAGGGGATACCAACTAAACTTTTTTTTCCTCCTGCTTCTAATGACAGTCACAGGGGATACCAACTAAACTTGTTTTTTTTTGTTTCCTCCTGCTTCTAATGACAGTCACAGGGGATACCAACTAAACTTGTTTTTTTGTTTCCTCCTGCTTCTAATGACAGTCACAGGGGATACCAACTAAACTTGTTTTTTTTTTGTTTCCTCCTGCTTCTAATGACAGTCACAGGGGATACCAACTAAACTTGTTTTTTGTTTCCTCCTGCTTCTAATGACAGTCACAGGGGATACCAACTAAACTTGTTTTTTCCTCCTGCTTCTAATGATAGTCACAGGGGATACCAACTAAACTTGTTTTTTGTTTCCTCCTGCTTCTAATGACAGTCACAGGGGATACCAACTAAACTTGTTTTTGTGTTTCCTCCTGCTTCTAATGACAGTCACAGGGGATACCAACTAAACTTGTTTTTTGTTTCCTCCTGCTTCTAATGACAGTCACAGGGGATACCAACTAAACTTGTTTTTTGTTTCCTCCTGCTTCTAATGACAGTCACAGGGGATACCAACTAAACTTGTTTTTTGTTTCCTCCTGCTTCTAATGACAGTCACAGGGGATACCAACTAAACTTGTTTTTTGTTTCCTCCTGCTTCTAATGACAGTCACAGGGGATACCAACTAAACTTGTTTTTTGTTTCCTCCTGCTTCTAATGACAGTCACAGGGGATACCAACTAAACTTGTTTTTTGTTTCCTCCTGCTTCTAATGACAGTCACAGGGGATACCAACTAAACTTGTTTTTTGTTTCCTCCTGCTTCTAATGACAGTCACAGGGGATACCAACTAAACTTGTTTTTGTTTCCTCCTGCTTCTAATGACAGTCACAGGGGATACCAACTAAACTTGTTTTTGTTTCAGCTAGACTGACAGAAACGTGTCCCGAAGCCGGCCGCAAACACCAATGGTGCGTTGTTTCAGAGAATTCAAACATGTTTTATCCGTAGAATGTCTACTGAACGCCTCAGTCAAGTGTAAATATTACTATCTTCCTTCTTCAAAAATAGAAGAGCGTTTAACAAGAACAACCAAGTATTGCAGGTAACAAAAAAAAAAAAAAAACCTGGGGGATTTATAAAACATTATGTGCTGACTTGGTGACCAGGACCGTCTTAACAGCACTGTAGGCCCCAGGCACAGCAATGCACTCGGGCCCCTGCCCACCCATTCATGGGGATGGAAATGCTACACTGACAATATATGAATCGTGGGGCTCCTAGGCAACTGCCAACTGTGTCCATCAGTTAAGATGGCACTGTCAGTTTGATGTTATACCAGAGATGGCCCAATATAGTAGCATGGTGTTAGCGCTAGTAAACTGGTCAATGAGCATTTACACGGAGAGATTATCTGCTCTTCGTGTTAGAGGTCCAGAACAATCGACCATGCTTTCTTTTTTTTTCCCTCGGAACTTTTGCTACTTTTTTTCTGGTGCTCTTCAAGAATGATCGATAGAACGGAACCGCTGGAAGTGTTCGTGTCAAGTGGTGTAACCGAGTACTTGACAGTCGTCTCCTTGACTTAAATGTGACAAGCTGGAGAGACTTAAATGTGACAAGCTGGAGAGACTTATACTTGGCTGTACAGTCGGTCGCTGGGTGGCTGAGTGAGTAATACCCAAAGATACGTAGAAAGAAATATAACTGTTTAACAAAATCAAGTTAAATTACTGCGTTTCAAAGTGCGTTTGTTTGTTTGTTTGTTTGTTTGTTTTTCTTTTCATTTATGTACTTATTAATCGGCATATCTTTCCCTAGATCTTTTTTTCTGGACTTTTCCATGGGAGATTCCCAACGTAAGCTGTTTCGTTTATGTATGGTTCCCCACTACCGCTATACCCTCCCTCAATCTTTATTGTCATAATGTTGAGATCGTGACTTGTTTTATGTGCGGCTATTACAGGTCGTACCATATCGGATGAGGAGTGAGCCTCTCATTCACTTTCTAAATGAAACCTGGCTTGATTGGAAATAAGAGATCTTTTTTTTTAAATAGTGTTTTTAATTAGAATGAACTGTGTACAGCCAGGTTATATTTTAAATGCATAACTGGGAGGTCTGTCTAAAGCTGTCTCCCAGGCTTGTTCGATCTCTCGGTCCCTTTTCTCTCAGGCCACATCCTCAACGCCACCCCCCCCAACCCCACCCCACCCCCCAACCCCACCCCACCCCAATTTACTACTCGTACAATGGCCTATTAAATTAGGGTTTGCATTATACAACAAAAAAACTTCAGCTAGCAAACCAGTGTATTTAACAATATGAAGGATTGCACTTATAACTCACCTACTGCATTATTTTCTCAACTTTTAACGTGATAGGTGAGTTTCGTGTAGGGACACAAGTTTCTCAACATCGGGTTGAAAAGTGCTCACAAGGCGGGTATCACTGGCCCCGGTCTGCTGCTTCGTTTTCCGTCAACGCCCCCTACCGCCCCTTTTTCCTCCACTGCTCCCCCTTCTGACCCTTTTATCTTTCACCGTCTCCTGGCATTTCCAACGCCCACGGGGGGGGGGGGGGGGTTATCGCCCATTTTGGGAAACACTGGTCTACAGCAACGGTTACTAACCTGTTAGCGCGGCCCTAAACCTGTGGTGGTACGTGACATGACGCGAAATCCATATAACAGTATATTTGAAAATATACCATTTGATTTAAAGCCCTTGGTATTTTGTTGTTGTTGTATAAAAGTGCAATTAAAAGGCCAGGGTTGTGACGTTAACTCCACGGGATTGTTTATGACATAATATTAAGAAAAAGTAGTGCAGTTTACCATCTGGGTGGCGGCTTTACACATTTGCGAAGTACTTTAACTACTGCCGTGTCTGTAACTAGCAGACAGATGCACGGTACATCTAATAATGGTGCAGTACGGCTACACTCATGACCCATTTTGGGAAACACTGGTCTACAGCAACGGTTACTAACCTGTCAGATCGGCCCTAAACCTGTGGTGGTACATGACATGACAAGACATCCACGAACAAGAGTTTTGAAAAAAAAAACAACAACAACAACTGAAATTCAACAAAAATTCACATATAATATTTCAATGCATTTCAGACTTAAAGATACTACCTGCCCACAATACTCGTAGGTATTGAAATGCGAAGATAATTTTTTTGTAACTATGAAAGTTAATGTACGATATCACAGCCAACAAAATACCAACCATTTCATATAATCTAAAGCTGAAGAAATATAGCAGTCAGGCTGTATTGTGACCAAGATCTAGAATTTTTTTTTAAAATTGCTGCAAATACACAGACATAAACATATTGTCACTCTTTCTGTTTTTTGCATTATCTTTTCATATCTCTGCTCTAGGTTATCTTTATACCTCAATTGACCTGTTGACCGTGTCTCCACTCTAGTAGATTTACCTTTACATCTATATCAACTTATAAGCAGAATGTATGCTTTCAACTATTTTTATATCTTCATCGACATATAGACAGTATCTCTGCTCTATAGCTCCACTGAACTATTGAGAGAATCTCTATCCTAAACTACCTTTATTTCTCCATCGACCTACTGACTACCTCTATCCTAAACTACCTTTATTTCTCCATCGACCTACTGACTACCTCTATCCTAAACTACTTTTATATCTCTATCAACCTATAACCAGAATGTATGCTTTCAACTATTTTCATATCTTCATTGACATATAGACAATATCTCCACTCTATATCTCCACTGAACTACTGAGAGAATCTCTATCCTAATCTATACCTCACGGGCCTCTATCTACTCTAGACTACATTTATACTCTACTCTACTTTAGACCAGTGGTTCTCAATCTGTGATCGATTCTGGTATTGAATGCCATCTTTTGAATAAACACAATTAATGGTTCACAGCAGCGGCCTGGCTGGCTGAGTGGTTAGGCGTTCGGTCTACTAATCCGGTGGTGCCGGGTTTAAGTCCAAGCAGTGGGGATTTTACTACTTTTCCTTTTTTTCTGATACGACAACACCGGGAAAAAAAATGGTCTCGGGGTCCACCCAGCCTCAAAAAATGGGTACCAGAGAACTCTGCGGCCAAGAGTAATACTGACCACATCACACTTTCACGTGGCAAAGGTGTTGGAAATACGGGCCTAACACCATATTCCCCAATATACCTTAATGGCACGGAAACGGAGATTTTTGCGATCGTTTTAATGGCTCATACCGTCCGAGCAAGACCACAGTCTGCCCTAGCAAGGAAAGGTGCTGAAGTCGGAGTTACCCAGCCAAAAGGCGCATCGCAAAAATCAGGGTAACACGCATTATCGCTAATGAAATGTCTCTATCTGCAGTTTTCAAACATGGTGCTCGCCCTGTGAAGACTAACCAGGCAGGTGCAGTGCCGGGCCCCCTGCCTCGAAAGGGTCCACCCAATGCTACTGGAGGTCCTCTCAGTTCGTCTTGTGGAGTCAGGAGACATGAGAGTAGAGCTACTGGCCAAAAAATACAACAGAAGAAAATAGCCAAAAAGCAAGAACTTAAAATAATGCAGTGGAATGCTGAGGGTGTCAGCAGTGTTAGAGATGGCTATAGCAAAAAGGTTGAACTAGAGAACATACTTTTTGCAGAGCAGGTAAGTATATGCTGCATACAGGAGACACACCTAACCAAAGATGCCGCCTTTAAAATCAGAGGCTACCAGTGCTTTAGATCAGACCGACAGGACAGAAAAAAGGAGGAGTACTCACACTTGTTAAGAATAACATCAGCGCATGTCAGGTGGGAGTGTACATGGAAGGAGCCGAATACCAGATGATCCATCTAAAAAGTAGTAATACAGATTTCCACCTCCTTAACTATTACTGTCCTAATGACCGCCCACTTGCTTTAGGAACAATCCAACACAAAGAGAGACTGATGGTCTGTGGTGATTTTAACAGTCATTCCCAGAGCTGGGGCTATGACCACATAGACAAGAGAGGAGAGGAAGTTGAGAGCTGGCAGGATGATAATGGACTTCTCCTGATCAACCAGCCAATGGATGCCCCAACATTTTACTCAAGGGCATGGCATACAAAATCAACACCAGATCTGGCATTCCACTCTCCAGATCTGAAGTGGAACATTACACGTGAAGTTGGAAAACAACTTGGAGGTAGCGACCATCGACCAGTCTTCCTGACAATAGAAAATGAACTCCTTAACACCAGTAACCCTCTCCCCAGATGGAACTATAAAAAAGCAAACTGGACAATGTACAGACATCGTACAGGTACCTTGGTGGGACAGCTGTCCATAGAAGGTAAGGATATTAACAGCATAGTGAAGGAATTCAATGCTTGTATCCTTCAGGCCGCTCGTGAAACCATTCCCAGAGGAGCTCGCATGGACTATAAACCATACTGGTCTAGTGAGCTGGGAAAACTCCATGATGACGTGGAAGCAGCTCGAAAGCAAGCAGAAAATAGACCATGCCAAGAACACCACAATAATTACCAACATTCTAAGGCCAAATTTCAGAGAGCAAAGCTGCAAGCCAGACGGGAAAGTTGGAGAGAGAAAACAGAGTCCCTAAACTTTGAAAAGGATGGAAGGAAACTGTGGAAACTAATCAAACAGTTAAATGATGAGAGTATTGGAAGAAGTACAAAGGTTACACTAATAGAGGATGGGAAAACTCTTACAGGTAAGCAGGTAGCAGATCACTTTGCTCGCATTTTTGCACAGGACTGCAACATTGATATCCATCCAGAGAAGGAGCGTACAGTGTGCATCGAGCCACAGAAAGAGGAGGAACAAGTCAGAAAAGTGGAGGTCATGGATGCACCAATCACATGCAGTGAGTTAGACCTAGCAGTTAGTAAACTGAAACCACGGAAATCACCAGGACCAGATGGAGTGTCCAATGAAATGATCAAGAACCTGGGAATGGCAGCAATGGGAAAGCTGTTGGATATTTTCAATATGTGCTGGAGCACAGGTAAGTTACCTCAGATCTGGAAGGAAGCAAGCATGGTACCACTGCTAAAACCAGGGAAAAACAGTGATACTGCCTCCAGCTACATGCCAATCAGTCTCACTAGCTGCCTATGCAAAACGATGGAACGCATCATTGACCTGAGGCTAAAATGGTACCTAGAAAGTGAAAACCTTCTCGTTCCACAACAAGCAGGATTTAGGCAGTACTACAGTACGGAATCAAGTGACCTATCTCTCTCAAGAGATTGAGGATGCATTCCAAGAGAAAAACCTTGTACTAGCAGCGTGGATAGACCTGAAGAAAGCCTTTGATAAAGTATGGAAAAAAGGTCTGCTGTGGAAACTAAGAAACTGCAATGTGAATGGAAGACTGTACAACTGGATAAAGTCCTATTTACACAATAGAAGAGCTAGAGTAGTAATGGATGGACACAACAGCCAGAAAGTACTTCTGCGACACGGTGTACCACAAGGAGGAGTCCTTTCGCCTACACTATTCCTTGTATTCATTAATGACCTGGTCAAGGAACTTCCCTATGGAATCAAAGCGGCACTGTATACAGATGATCTGGTCATGTGGTGTACAGATGAATATGCGACAGTTGCTACACAGAGACTCCAAAGAGCAGCAGACATCTTGACATCATGGACAAACAAATGGTGTGTAAGTATCAACACAGAGAAATCAAGTACCACTCTGTTCACCCTCTCATCTAAATAGAAAGCAGGTAAGATCTTCGTAAATGAAATACCCTTAAGGATGGACAACCAACCCACTTACTTAGGAGTGACTCTTGACTCAAAACTGACGTGGAAGCAACACATCAACAGTTCAGAAGCAAAAGCCAGAAGAAAACTAGCCATATTAAGAAAATTGAGTGGAACCACATGGGGAGCTAGTGAAAGAATCCTCAAGAATGTATATCAGCAAAGTATTCTACCACATTTAGAATATGGCTCAACATCTTGGTGCACAGCATCAAACACTACGCTGCATAATCTAGACAAGGTTCAAAATCAGTCACTACGGATTATCACAGGTGCCATGAGGTCCACACCAATAGTAGAAATGCAGAAAATAGTTGGTGTTCAAGCGCTAAAGGAACGTAGAGACACAAAGGTCATGACCATGGGAGAAAAATTCCTTAGCTCTGTAAGCCATCCCCTGAAGGAGAGATTCAATAACTTGGCATTAGGACGGCTTAAAAGAAGCAGCTTCATTCATCAGGCCAAGCGTATGCGTAAGCTGATACCTGACCTTCCAACTGTAGTCGCTCCATTATCATCTGTACCAGAGCATACACCATGGAAAGAAGCAGATTATACACAAATATCTATTCAGACTGAAGTGAAAGGTGTGCAGAATGGTGAGATGCAGAGCAGTCTTGTAAGATCAACAGCCACACTTAGTGTTCTAGATGACAAATATCCATGTGACACCTGGATACGTGTGTATACAGATGGATCTGCACATAATGCCATAAAGATGGAGGGGCAGGAGCATATATTGAATATCCAAACAACACCATTGACAAGATTTCCATACCCACTGGTAAATACTGCAACAACTTTGATGCAGAAGTTAGGGCAATTATTGCTGCAGTTGAAAAACTATCAGACTCCAGAATTGATACATGTCCTGTAGTAATTCTCACAGATGCAAGATCAGTACTGGATGCTCTTCAGTGCAACAAACTACCAGCCTTAAGGATGCCTTGTCAAAAATTGGCTTACAACATGGAGTCACTTTGCAATGGATTCCCTCCCACTGTGGGATACCAGGCAATGAGAAAGCTGACCAACTGGCCAAAGAGGGCACTGAAATGGAGCAACCAGACATACCAATCACTTATAATCAGAAGAAAAGCATGATAAAAACCTACAGGAAGCCACAAACACCACCACATGATGACTATCACATGCTAAACAGAAAGGAACAAGTCACCATCTTCCGTCTCCGAAAAGGACACAGCCGACTCCGAAGTCATATGTATACAAAGTTTAAGGTTGGTACTACTAATCTATGTACATGTGCCCAGGTGCCCCAAACTGTGGAACATATCCTCCAGAACTGCATCAACTACGAGTCACTGAGAAATAATTACTGGCCCAGTGAAACCACTAAAGAAGATAAGCTCTATGGTTCCATACATGAATTATAAAAAACAGTGAAATTTATCCAAGAGACAGGACTGCAGATATAGACAGACAGTGCGAACGAAGAAGAAGAAGAAGAAGAATGGCTCACACCAATGCGATATTACATATAAAATATGGGCCGTACTTATATGTAACTGTGAAAGTGGCCCTTTGATGTAAAAAGGGCTGGGCATCATTGTTCTAGACTACCTTCATATCGTCATCAACCTAACGACAGTATCTCTACATAAACTTTCCTCACATCTCTATCACCTGCTTTCTCTACCTCCCGGTCCTCATTCAAGCTCTATCGACCTACAGGTAATGGTGACTTGTCATGAGCTATACCAAGGTATTATACACTGCCTATAAGTGAATTAATACCCAGAATATGGATGCACTATTTTTGGCACTGATAGTTAAGCTGAAGACATTAAACTAGTAGTGAATTTATGCAGGGTATCATTCTGCATCACATCTGACTGAGATGCTACCGTCTCTTTTAGGTGTTTAAAGCAATGTCTCCAGCAGAGCTGCACTTGTCTCTAATGTCTAGGTGTAAGGTGTTGGATTATAGATATCTAGATCAGACTACAAGGAAACCAACGACACTGATTGCTAATCACGGGGGAATTACAGAGATCCAGATCAGACTACAAGGAAACCAATGACACTGATTGCTAATCACGGGGGAATTCACGTTGAGGTCGAGAACAGAATAAGACGAGCCTGTAGTAAACAAGGAGAGAAAGGGAGAGAAATCCAGGTAGACAGGAAGAGAGTGTTGAAACACCGAGATGATGATTCTTCTTCTTCTTCGTTCGCTTCTACCACCAAAACCGCACTGTGATCCTACTGAATTTACGCCTGTGGTCCTCGTTAGGTCCCGTGGTCTCCTGTGTGGTCCAAAATAGACCACACGAGATCCACGAGAGGACCACAAGGGGTTCAGAGTATCACAGTGCTTTAGCCTGTATTCTTGGTGGGTCTCAGAAGCGGGATTGCGTGACACCGTTGTTTTCGTTGCACCAGTTTAGTCTAGGGTTGGACTTTCTCACCGGAAGACCTCGACGTGTTTAGGATATCAGAGCATCCCCTCTGGGTGAGAGGCGGTAGCCCACCCAGGCCAGAGTTGGACCTTCTCACCAGAAAACCTCGACGTGTTTTGAGATACCCGTGTATCACCGCCGGGTGAGAGGTGGTTGCCCATCCAGTCCAGAGTTGGACTTTCTCACCGGAAAACCTCAGCGTGATTAAGATACGCAAACATCCCCGCCGGGTGAGAGGTGGTTGCCTATCTAGACTTCCCTGGTCCAGTGTCTCCGATTTCAGCATTTTAGGGTCGTGGCCGCTACCCTTCCTAGTTGTGACCAGGATGGAGCTTTTGTCCAGGAGGACGAATCCTCGCCACTAGTGACTTCCACCCCCGGGTTGAGCCGGTTTAGGCATATTATCCCAGTATGGGCGTGTTTGGGACGTGACCGACCTCTAGAGCAGAGGTACTGTGACATGCATAGCCTTCAAGATTCACCCCTGATGTGAATATAATAATAATATAATATAATCCTGATGTGAGCCGGTTTAGGCAAAATTCACCAGTATGGGTGTATATCAGGCGTGACCGACCTCTAGAGCGGAGGTGGCATGACATGTCTAGCCATCATGTTCCACCCCTGGCGTGTGCCGGTTTAGGCATATTTCACTAGTGTAGGTGTATTTCGAACGTGGCCGGCCTCTAGAGCAGAGGTGCCGTGGTATGTATAGCTCTCGCAGCGATACTACTGGACATACCGATTAAACTTCACTTTATCCTTTCCACCACCTTTTCACATCGGCACCGCACAACAACCTTTATTTCTTTTCCGCATTTTCTTCCTTGACCGGGAGGAGCTTCACTCCACGCGCGGCATTCGAAGAGTCTCGCCAGCAGTGTCTTAACCTCTGAGACAAGCCGGTTCATGCATTTCACCCGATATGACTGCACTCAGGACGTGGCCGACCTCCAGACCAGAGGTGCCGTGACTTGACTTCGCTTTATCCTTTCTACCACCTTTTCCGCAGTGATGCTGCGCGGCAACCCCATGTGCACCTTTCCTCATTGGCCGGGAGGAACACCGCTCCACGCACGGCAGCTGAAGAATCTCGCCAACAGCGGCAGATGAGCTACCAAACGTGCCACTCATCTACCCTAAGTATATGGTTTTCAGGCGCCAGATATTCGCCCTCGCCCCTTCTCCTGTCAGTTTAAACAGTTCTGCCACGGGAAGGCCAGGAGCTGGACTTGACTGCCAGAGGCTGTTTGAGACGCAATAACAGTCCTTAGAACCACCGAGATGATGAAAGCTGTACCGGACGACGGCCAACAAGGGAAGTCTACGTGGTTCAGACGACTGTCGCAGACTAGGGAGAAGAATGTCAACCTCCCGTGTTAAGGTAGCTGAAGGACAGCCGGGAAGTATTCCTGACACTGACAACTGGTAAGCTGTGGTGTCAGTGAACAACATACGTGTGATGTCAGGTCTTGATCATGAAATGATGTGTCAGTGAACAAGATAACATATGATGTCAGGTCTTCGTCATGAAATGATGTGTCAGTGAACATGATAACATATGATGTCAGGTCTTCGTCATGAAATGCGTTCTACGGGGACTTGGTTGAGCTATCAACGAGGTCACGGCAGTAGCCGTTGGCTGTCGTATGAACTGGACAATTAGTGAACTGACAATTATTCTTATGTGGACGTATGTATGGCCCGGCTACGTAGACGCCATGAAATTTAACTCTTATGTCTCCTGTACATAAGTTCACTACAGCTGCTGTATCGCTGAAAATACTGGTTATCGGAGTGCGTGCTGGTTATCTGAGTGTACTGGTTATCTGAATGTGCTGAGTGTGCAGCTTGAGACCCTGAGTGAGGCTAAATGTGGGAATACCAAGCCGTAGATTCTGGGTAAGATGTCATGCTTGCCAATGTTCTAATATAGAACGATCACTACACAGGAAGATCCTATAAGAGGAGTAAGCTAAAGATCCTGGGTAAGATGTGATGCTAGCCTATGTTCTAATATAGAACAATCACTACACAGGACGATCCTACAAGAGCAACAAGCAATTGATTCTGGGGTAAGATGTGATGCTTGCCCATGTTCTAATATAGAACGATCACTACACAGGACGATCCTACAAGAGCAACAAGCAATTGATTCTGGGGTAAGATGTGATGCTTGCCCATGTTCTAATATAGAACGATCACTACACAGGACGATCCTACAAGAGCAACAAGCAATTGATCCTGAGTAAGACGTAATTCTTGCCCATGTTCTAATATAGAACAATCACTACACAGAAGAATCCTACAAAAAGTAGAGCCTGGGTAAAGGAGGGCGGTTTCCCAAAGACAGAACGACACACTATACAGGAGGATCCTACACAGGACCGGTCGTCGCTGTTTTTATCCCGAATGCTACTGAAGGCTTTCCTTTCTGCCCAGAGACGATGATGCTGATGATGATAATGACTGTCACAGAATAAAAGGTAATCTCGAACTAAGTTGGTAGGAAAATACAACAGGGAGGAATCATTACATGATGGGCTATACTCTTGAATCGCCATAGTGCAAACTGTTGACGTTAAATTGTTGACTTTAAAAACACGTAAAGGCTAGTAACCAAGTAAGCATATAGTAGATAGGGAGGCTGGATAAGGAAGATAGTTTAGTCAAGTCCAGTTAAGCCATCTGCTCCAAGAGTTCAGTCCAGGGTCAGCAGTCGGCAGTCAAGAATCAGATCACTGGGACAAACGAGCTTCAGATTCAATTCGTACATGACTCGGGTGTATTTTAATGTCATACTCTGATGTCGTGGACTTCTCTATCTGATGTCGTGGTCTTCTCTATCTTGGCCGTCCTTACAGTTGTGACTCTGGGATTTTTAAAAAATCTCATACTTGAATGTCATGGTCTTCTCTATCTTGGATGCCCTTGCTGTTCTGACTCTGGAGGAGATTTTTTTTTAAAATAATGTCATACCTTGATTTCGTGGTCCTATCTGTCTTGGCTGTCCTTACAGTTGTGACTCATATTGATGATGATGATGATGATGATGACTGTCAAAGCACATGGTAGCGTAAAGATAATCCATCAAGAAGACCTAAGAAAATATGCTATTAACTACACGCTGAAGCGATCAACTTCATAAACAAATATCAATACTCTTCCCTCACGGTGAATTGCCTCTTCATACGCTCCACCACGACGGCGGACCAAAAAAAAAAATTACATCCTTCCCGACTTCCTAAGCCTTTTCACAGTTTTGATATTCCGTAGACAAAAAGGGATTCTCTGACAACAAAAAAATCATCAGGCTCCTCTTACTTCCCCGCACATTCATGCGCGCTTATGTCTAGACTAAGTTAACCTGATATTTGACACTTAAGCCAACTCTGACATGTCCTGGGCGGGAGGGCAGCTTCCTTCCACCCACCCACCCCATTCTCCTCCACCTTTACGGGAAAGCAGACAACGGCTGGCATAACTGAATTAGCTTTTCGTAATTACAATTGATTTTTCTCTCGATGGGTTGCCCCTTGAAGACATCAGAAGTGGAAGGACTATTTTCTTCATGGGTGCCTCTTGAAGGAAACCATCTGTCTAAGAAAGTCTGATAACATTTTTCTTACACTTATTTGTCCACTGTTCTCTTTCCTATTAAGCTATATTTTCACAATTCACACCGGTTGTCTGTGTGTTAATAAAGGGGAAATCATTTCACGTAAATATATGGAATTCTTACTTCCTACATCCTTCCCTTGCCATTAAACGTCACATAGGGCTCGGATGGTAGTTTGCCAAGTTTTCCTGTGTTCGGCGAGCTTTTCAACCTCGTCAAGGGATTTTATGCCTACTAATTTGGCCTCTTTTAACAGTGTCCTCTTTAGAGTTTCATGTGGCCAACCTCTTTTTCTTTGGCCTGTTGTGTTCCACTTGATACCTTGTTTTGGGATTCTCTGATTGTTTCCTCACATCATGTGACCGATATACGTCCATCTCCTTTTCCTGATCACCCCATGAGACAGGTTGTTGTTCGCTCGTCTGCCCTAAGTCTGCATTGTTCTTGAATTCGTTCCACTTCATACCAAGTATTTTCCTTAGGCATTTGTTTTCAAAAGCGTCTAATTTGTTGTCTGTTTCTTTAGTTGTTTTCCAGCTTTCGCATGCATAAATGAGAGTGGATATTACATTTGATTTGAATAATCTTATCTTCGTTTTTTTTTATTCATTACCTTTCAGTGCCATTTGTTCTCAAGATTATTGAAGATCAATGCTGCTTTTCCAATTCTAACTTCCTTTCTGGTGTCTCCATCCTGGTCTATGTAGCTGCCGATGTATGCAACTTGGGTTACTTCTTCAACAACTGTTCTGAAATTACTATGCCAAAATTCATGCTATCACAAACGTTTTAAAAAATTGCATACTTGTACATCCTGAAGTTCATTAACGGCTTTTGTCGCAAAATCCAATTTACTATGACATTATTAAGTCACATCGTTGCTTTTATCTTTCATTAAATTTTCACTGAGCGTTCTTTCCTTTGTCTCCTGAGTATATCTCTGGTCTTCTTGGTTGTTCAATAACTTAGTCTCATTCGTCTCTTAATATTCCTCAGCTATGCTCATCTTCTACTTGCCTGACTTCAGATCTTTGGCCTGGCCTGATTTCTATTATCCTGCTATGCATCTCGAAATGCTCAGATATATCTTGTCATTTCCTGCCCTCTTTTCCTCTAAAGGAGACATATAGCCGCGAGAAAAACTGCTTTGCTATTCATTCAACCAGCGATATTAAGGATTAAAGTGACAATGTCTCTGCGGCCTTTTAAGTATATCTCTCTACAGTGAGAGGAAGAGAGAAACACAGAGAAAAGTCACAGAAAGGGAAAGAGAGATAGAGACAGAGAGAAACAAAGATAGAGAGACAAAGAGGGATAAAGAGAGAGAGAGATACAGAGAAAGAACGAGACAGACTGACAAAGAGAGAAAGTATGAGAGAGACAGAGAAAGAACGAGACAGACTGACAAAGAGAGAAAGAGGGAGGGAGAGAGTGATAAAGAGAAAGAACGAGACAGACTGACAAAGAGAGAAAGAGCGAGAGAGACAGAGAAAGAACGAGACAGACTGACAAAGAGAGAAAGAGTGAGAGAGACAGACAGTGAGAGAGACAAAGTGAGAGAGACAAACAGAGAGAAAGGTAGACTGACAAAGAGAGAAAGAGTGAGAGAGACAGACAGTGAGAGAGACAAAGTGAGAGAGACAAACAGAGAGAAAGGTAGACAGACACAGAGAGAGAGAGAGAGAGACTGTTTCAATTATTAGCCGATGATTAAACATACTATTTAGTCGACAACAAAAACAAAGTAATCCAAAAGCAGAGTCTTCACGTGTCAGTAACAACTATCCCAGCCAAGTAACACATGATCTACGGGGGGGGGGGGGGGGGGGGGGGGGAGAACCAAAAGATTCCGCAGATCTTATCTGTCAAAGATAACGCAGAGATAACCATTACTTATACACAGGACCACTATCCTCACAGCTTCACTACACTTATCTCAAGTACAGTGAAGTGCTATTGTCGCATTAGTCACTGTTTCCTGTTACGAAGCGTCAATTTCGAGCTTTCTTCTTGTGCGCCTTGTAAACAAAAGTCACGGAGTCACGGGACATACTTAGGCGTGAACGTTTCTTCCACGCTTGTTGTCATTACAAATCCGGCTGCTTGGGGGCTCTTGTCCTTCGGCTCAGTGCGAAGTATGGGTATCTGAAATTACTTCTCAGTTCTTCTTCTGCGTTCCATGTTTGTTCGAGAACCTGATCCCTGCCGACATGGCAAGGCTCGTGGTCCTCTCCAGATCCTGAGAGAAGCCCCAAAGCTTTTGCCCCAAGCTTGTGTCCTCTGGCCATTTTCAGTATTTCATTTCCCTTACCGACAGCAAGTCTATCATACAAAGTCTGCTGTCGCCAAAAGAGCGACCAGAAAGAGACAAATGCAAATACTTCGAACGATCCCACAGGATAAAAAAGTGGTCCTGGTTCAGTGGATCCCCTGACACTGTGGTCTTTTTGGGAAAAAGAAGAAGTTGACCGACGTGCCAAATCTGGTAGCTGGCAATTACAACATCATCCCGTCCCAAACAGGGAAGGCAAAACTGTATTGAAACAGTACAGGAAGCTATGGGCTGACCAGCACAACCCACCATCTAACGGTCAGACACAACAACTCTCTCGTCAAGAACAAACCACTAATATTCAGATTACGCACAGGACACTGCCGACTGTGAGCACACATGTACCATCCCAGCTTGTCATATACCACTGAAAGCACATGCGAGGCAGGCATCCAGACTCCGGAGCTTACCTTGCAGCTCTGTCCCCTCTGCCAAAAAAAAAAAAAAAATAAATAAATAAAAGCTTGAACAGTATGAAACAGGAAGCTGCACTGGATGACAACTTTGAGTGCTTGTACGAACTCCCTGTACCTGCGAGCTGTTGTTCTTTGCAGCCGATGCTGTAGAGGTGTTAAGGCACTGCATCGTATCGGCGTGGGAGCGGGTTATTGCAGCTACTTTTTTATGTCGGGCATTGTACCCGAGCACTGTTAAACAGATGAGGGTATGCAATGCTTCTTTAGCACACTCCACTACCATGGGGACTATGGCGATCCCTGCCCCGATAGCCTGGCTAGGCCTGTTAGTGGGGGTACCACAGAGAGGTGGGGCAGGGTCTTGGTCAGCTATGGTTCGCTAACCCTGACTCTAGCATATCAGCTATGGGTGGCTGACTGCCTCATCGGACAGGCGTCTTCACTCCCCAGCTTTGAGGTACAAAATACTACATACTGTATCCGGACAATAAATACAGTCATCTGAGGCTAGGAACCACGGAACATAGAAGAAATGTTTCCTTGTTTGGTACAGGATTACTTCTGTTTTGACGAAAAGAAATAAGACAGGTTCTGATGTTCGCAAAGATCAGACAATCAAACAGATGATGGTTTATGGCTTCATATGGTTTATCTGTAAAGATGGCATGGGGGAAGATGGAGAAGCAATATTCTTTTTGACGTAATGGTTCAGCAATATGAATGCAGTACACATATTAAATATTGTGCTTTTTTTTTCTTCTCAAACTGTTGTGTTATCTTTGGATTGTAGAAGTGATTTTTTTAAATCCTTCCCTTCCTGGCCCATCTATTAGTTTAATAATAAAATATACTCGTATGACTGTCTTTAAAGTATACGTTTCTACTTTGTCTAGGATTCCTTCTTATCAAATACGTTTGCCTCAAGATTTCATCATCGTGTGAGCGCCAGGGTTTCCCTGCAATGTTGTGATAGTAAGTTAGAAACAATGAATTCAGGTTTGTTGCAGCTGTCCCCAATGCCTGCAGAACCGATTTTGAATCAGTGAAGAGTACTACTACATTTCATGTTATCGGGACGAAAAAAAAAAAGAATACTCTGAAAGCGACAGATAGAAACATTTTAAAATGGACAAAATAACAGAAATATCATCCACTAATGAGAATAATGGATCTTTCTGTAATCGCGAGCTAGGTCTTGGTATTTGATGAAACTATGAAACTATACATAGACTTGGATCAGCCTGGAAAATATCTAAGTACTTACGTTGCAATGGGTCATTCACTAGCCAGGGACGTCTAGTCAAATAAGCTTTCTCAAGAAACTCTACCACATGGGAGAAAACATCGGCCTGTATCCCCCCAGAGCCCGGGGCTGCGGTAGCATGGGCTGTTTTCTGCAGCACGTTGAGGAGATAACCTTGGCAAGCTCGGCATTACTACCCCTTCATGACAAAGAAAACTCATCTCTACAAAAGCTCCACTAGAAGCAGGAAGTACTCTTCCTGAAATCCATACGCGAGTGAGAAACTCGGACAAATGTTAAAATGTTTTTTGGATCATCATCATCACTGCATTCCAAACAAATCCATTTCGATCCGTTTCCTTGTGGGATTAATCACAAAACAAGTATAAGTGATTTGACCACATAATCCTCTACTGCGCCGGCAGGTCAAGCAAGATACTGATACCAACACTAAATGGCGTGTACGTCTCAGTAATAAGATACAAGGTTAGCTTTACCTTATACGTAGGAACTGAAAACATCAAACATAAACAATCAGAGCTGATTACAAAACAACAGCAACAACATGGAATGCATTTCGTTTATGACAAACAATAATAAATACACCTTTGGAACCAATGGTCACACAAGGAGACTCAAGAACAATACATAAACAATTGGCAGCAGTTCGGGGACAGGCAATATTGGGAGGATATATGTGGACAAATGTATCATAAATATTGATAAACTCGACAACGAGTGCTCAATTTCGGGCCAGCAACATTAAACACTTTTCTGCCTTCAACGATACAACTACTCTCCTGGGACCTTCTCCTTCACCTTATCTTAGCGATAATGTGATCCGCCAACTACCAAGGCAAGTACTTACGTAGATCCAGGACTTGTCGGGATCAATACGCTCCAGCCAACCATCGAACGCCAAGACCAACTCTCAGGACTGAGAAAGCAAACGACACACACAAAAAAAAAGCCAAAACCCTATATCTTGGCGCCGCCCCCCCCCCCCGCACCCCACACCCGCTGAGTACAAGATATCAGACATTGGAATACCCTGGTAATACAAATGTACTTTCGGGTGATATTTCCACTTATCCCCCCTCCCATCCCCACCCCCCCCGACTTAGAGAAAACTTTCGTCGTAACAGGGACGTGGGGTGAGAGGAGTGACAAAAATTCGAAACAAATTACGGAGCAAATTGCAGGGCTACGCGGTGACAGTAGGATGTCGAAAGCAATTTTTTTTCCTCTCCTTCGGTGCAGTCGGAGTCGGAAGAAATGTATCATTTATGGAGTCGGAAGATATGTATCATTTATGGAGTCAGAAGAAATGTATCATTTATGGAGTCGGAAGAAGTGTATCATTTATGGAGTCGGAAGAAATGTATCATTTATGGAGTCGGAAGAAATGTATCATTTATGGAGTCGGAAGAAATGTATCATTTATGGAGTCGGAAGAAGTGTATCATTCATGGAGTCGGAAGAAGTGTATCATTCATGGAGTCGGAAGAAGTGTATCATTCATGGAGTCGGAAGAAATGTATCATTCATGGAGTCGAAAGAAATGTATCATTTATGGAGTCGGAAGAAATGTATCATTTATGGAGTCTGAATTAGGTTGCAGAAAGGTGTAAACAGAGTCTCAAACAATTCTGGGTGAAGTCTGAGTCAGCAGAAATACAGCCTGAATGAAAGAGGAGTCCCAAAAGCAGTAAGAATAAGGAAGAAGGTGGGGGGGGGGGGAAAGGGGGAATGGGTGAGGAATCTGAATTCAAAGTATGGTGTACCATCTCCAGAGTTCTGAATAATTGAATCTTTTACGGTTTTGACGATATAAATGCCGCCATTTGCTCCAGTGTACCCTAAATGGCGAAAGGAGTGCCTACTTCCACTCGAACCTGACCAAAGGAGTACAGGATATGGCGTACCTCGTGATCATACTGGTCTGTCTGTTCAAAGAGCTGAAGAAGGTCAAAGCAGCCTCTACTTCCATTGAATGCTGCACCTGTGTTAAGCGCCACAACATGCACTGCAGAAGAATTCACATTTGTCGTCAAGCAGGCGAGGCAGAACAACAAACAATATTAACGTCGTGAAGTCAGTTGTTGTTGTTGTTGTCGCTGCTGTTGCTGGTGATGCTGCTGCTGCTGTTGTCGTCGTCGTCGTTGTTGTTGTTGTTGTTGTGTTGTTGTTGTTGTTGTTGTTGTTGTTGTTGTTGTTATATGCCCCTGAAAATGTGAGCAAGATGTTTGTCGCAGTCTATGTGGAAAAAAGTGCTGAGATACAAGCATAGTGCCAGATATGGTGTACGTTATGGAGGTTACTTTTGCAGACCCGGAGAGGGGGAATGGGTGAAGGGAAGAGCTGCAATGCTTCTTTACAGACTCCACCGACGTGGGAATAATAGCAATCCCTGTCCAGTTAATCAGGCTTAGCCGGTTACTAGGGTCATCAGCGGACAGATGGGAGAGGGTCTTGATCAGCTTTGTTTCATCAACCCCATGCTGACCGTTACTTCGGACTGCTTTTCAGGCACATAAGCAGAGATTAAACATTCAGTCAGTCATTTGCATGTCCCTTGCGGAACTTTGCCTCCTTACCAGCTCTCCTGTAGGCCTCTCGGTTGTAGGCAAATGACCTGCTGCTGATGCATCCATTTGCAGATTACCAACTGTGTCTTGCAGCCGTCTTCGCCTTGGCCTTCCTCTCTTTCTTTTTCCCATTATGTGTCCTTCCAAGATGGTCTTCTCTAAATTCTCATGACGTTTAATGTGTCCAAAATATTTAAGTTTTCTCTGTTTAATCTTCCTCACTATTACGTTCTTGTATTATGGATATATTTGTTCTTTTTGTGTGTGTGTATGTCCATGATATTTGAAGAACTCTTCTGTAGCATTTACATTCAAAGGCATTTATGTATTTCTCAGCAGTTTTGTTAAGCGTCCAGGACTCACAGGCATATGTTGCAATGATTACATGATTTAAATGATTAAACATTCAGCCACATTAATATCTGGTTAAGTTTCTGTGCGACGAGTATGGAATCATGTATACATGGAAAACCAGAGCTCATATCAGTGCCATGCCGATAGGCATAGGCAGTTATCTCTCTCCATCTCGCTCGATCTTCTGTGTCTCCAATCAATTCAGTTGTTTTCACACCAAACCATGCAGTCAGGCCATCCAGGTATGTCTGTCTTCTTCTTCGCCCTCTCTGTCTTTTGCCATTTATCTTTCCAGTCATAATCAATTTTTCGAGTCCTTCATGTCTGCTGATGTGTCCGAGAACAACAACAACAAAAAATAAGGAAACCAGAGCTGCAGAGTCGAAGTGAAAGGCCATTTTACACGGAGAAAGACTGTGAAGAAATTTAGTATTCAGAACAGAGTATGAGTCGCGCTGGTCGAAAATGGAAGAGCCAGAGTCGTTTTTGTCTATCTCAGTGGAAATGAAAGTATGATATTCTTTACAGCCGATGCAGGGAAAGTATCGAGGCAGACATCGTACTGAATTGGGAGCCGGTTATGACAACTAATTTTTTTTTTCTTCAGCCCTGTCTGGAGCTTCAAAATAAAACCCGCATGGGGGGTGTGCAATACTTCTTCATCAGACTCCACCGCCAATGGGTCTATGGCAATCCCGTCCCCCATTAAGCCAAGCTAGTCGTGTTACTAGGGGTAGCAATGGAGAGGTGGGGCAGTGTCTTGATCAGCTATGGTTCGTCAACCCTGAGGGTAACATGTCAGTTATGGGGTCGCTGACTGCCAAGTCGGGCAGCGTCTTCGACCCCACACAGTCAGAATTTCTACCCCAGACAATCAGAATTTTTACTTCAGACAGTCAGAATTTCTACCTCAGACGGTCAGAATTTCTACCTCAGAAGGTCATAATTTATACCTCAGACAGTCAGAATTTCGACACCAGACAGTCAAAATTTCGATCCCAGTCAGAATTTCGACCCCAGACAGGTTATGTGAGGTCGGACTTGACAGAAATGTATTATTTCCAAAGGAGTCGGAATTGGAATGGGATAGCGAAAAAAAAATGTTTGAACTGGAATGAATCGTTTAGCGTACAGTCCTGATAAAAATTATGAGTGTAAACTTATGCTGGGAAACCAAGAAAACTTAACATAAAACAAAACATAGCTCTAGTAAGCTCTAGGAGTGACATAGCTACAAGCAGAATCGCACAAATATAAAGCAAACTAAATCCTGACATTCAGTGAAAGAGATGCTTAAACGCTTCAAGATAGAAACAGTCACATCGCGATTATGGCAAGTATAGTACACGTATAGTAAATATGACAAAGAAAAGACACATACAGCCTGTGATAGTATGATATTCAGTTTGTTGAAATAAACACTCAAAGAACACTTCATTCTTCCTGTGTTTTCTATGAGCGGTAAAGAGATCCACCGTCGGTTTGCTGGGCCAGTCGCGGTTTGAAGGCAAAATTTAACCCCAGGGAGCTGTGCGAGTCCAGTTAGCCACAATGTCATCTTCAGTGGAGACTGACGATGATACTGAGAACTGATGCAATAAAGCGAATCAGGTCATTGGACAAATGACACCTTTACTGAAAAACAAATTCATCACAGCTGAAACAAAAAGAGCACTGTACAGCACAATTTTCCTCCTAGCTATCAATGTCAAACATGGACACTAACAGTCAAAAACATAAGGAGAATCATCGCGACAGAAATGAGATATTTAAGGAGAATACTAAATGTGACAAGAAGAGACCACATATGAAATACTAAATGTGACAAGAAGAGACCACATATGAAATGAGGCAAGCAGGGCAAAGGTTGGAGTAACATCAGTATTACACTACATCCAGAAACAGCAAGTCAACTAGCTTGGCCACGTTACACGGCTACCGCCAGACAGTATACCACAAGATAAAATTCACACTAAGATCTGTAGGTAAACAGAGGAAGAGGCCGCCCATGCAAGAGATGGAGGAGATTACAGAAACCTTAAAATATCCCATTATACGAAGAACACCGCCCAACCCTATCGAGACGTCTATTTGTCCCTTCAACACCGACATATGAGGAGGCAGACACGACAAGACAAGAACACTTTATAAAAAACTCAGGGAAAGATACTCAGGTTAACACTGCGTCCGTTATATGGGCTTGCAAACTGTAAAATAAACGGTACATATGATGTAACATTAATAAAACAGAACGGCTTTGAAGGTACAAATCATCTTTCAGTTGCGCTTAACACCTTCACACATATGTAGCAGCTACGCTATCCCATCATCCGCATACCCCTAAGTTACCACCCTTCTCTAGTTACCATGAAACTGGCCCATGAACAACAACAACACAACAACAACAACAACAACAACAACGACAACAACAACAAAAACCTCGCTTGCTAAAACCTGGTCTCTTCATTATTTTCTCTTATTGCCTCCCCTTTTTCTCTGTTTCCACTGTTTATTTTCCCTTAACATGAAATGCAACTCCACCAGAGCTGGGAAGAAAATAACAAATAAAAATTGTGCGTGCGTGTCTATAATTCAATATCATATTAATCTCGTTTTCTTAATAAATTATAGGCTTTCAAATTTCAGCGTCGCGTGCGTGATAGCAGTTGGCAAACTACGAAATGGAGTTGGGGGGGGGGGGGGGGGGAATTACACATATACAAAAAAAAACACTGAAGAAAAGAAGAGGAAATACTCGCAACATTTTAATATCTAATAAAGACGAGATTGCTATAACGAAAGTTATAACCGGAACGTGTAGGAAGAATTTAAAAAATAAATAGCTTGATCGACGAAGAAAAACCAATAGAAGAAAGAATTATATTTCATAATGAGAACAAGATAGAAAGCCAGGCAAAGTAAATATATGTTTAAAAAAAACTGACATGCGCGTTCCTCAAATATACGCAGACTTTTTCTGGGTATTTGCCTAAATTCCTCCATCTTAAGCTCATGGTTTATATGGCTCTTCTGCTACAGGGCCTCAGGCATCAAGTGCCTTTTTTTTTCGAGTAGACGAAATTCCTCTCCAGTTCAATGGCACTGAGGGGCCTTTCTCGTTCGATCCATTACGCTGCAAGTTCTCAAAAATCTTTCTCTGTGGGGTTTTAGGTTTATTATTTTTTTCAGTTTCTTTTTCACAAGTCTTCATTTTCCTCAGCTATGTTTCTAAAGGTGTCTTGCTTTTCCTCAGCTATGTTTCTAAAGGTGCTTTGCTTTTCCTCAGCTATGTTTCTAAAGGTGTCTTGCTTTTCCTCAGCTATGTTTCTAAAGGTGCCTTGCTTTTCCTCAGTTATGTTTCTAAAGGTGCCTTGCTTTTCCTTTCCTCAGCTGTGTTTCTAAAGGTGTCTTGCTTTTCCTCAGCTATGTTTCTAAAGGTGTCTTGCTTTTCCTCAGCTATGTTTCTAAAGGTGTCTTGCTTTTCCTCAGTTATGTTTCTAAAGGTGGCTTGTTTTTTCTCAGCTATGTTTCTAAAGGTGTCCTGCTTTTCCTCAACTACGTTTCTAAATGTGTCTTGCTTTTCCTCAAACATGTCTCTAAAGGTGCCTTGCTTTTCCTCAGCTATGTTTCTAAAGGTGTCTTGCTTTTTCTCAACTATGTTTCTAAAGGTGTCTTCCTTTTATTTCGGTGTTATATTTAACATGCCTTCTAGTGTCTTCCCCTCCTATATTTATATTTTCAAAACTTGTCTATTCTCAGAGTTTTGTTTATTTCATTTTTTTACATGCCTCCTTTTCCTGGATTCGTAATTTTCTTTTCTTTTAGAAACTTCGTTTCTCAAGATTTACATTTTTAACCTAACTTCCTCTTCTAGAGTTTATAACTGTAGAACATAATACATTTTAATATTTCTCCACTGTCTTTTCTTTTATGTTTGTTTATGTGTCTACCAAAAGCATCATTACAACATAAATAAAAATAAACCAAAACAACAGTACTCTTCTGATTTGTTCAAAAGGCTTATAAAACGTATTATCTAATAGGTGCGTTTCACACTTCCAATATTCATGCAATGAGCATGGAAACACATAGGAAAAAAAAATACACGCGTGTATTTTTCTTCATAATAAGATATCTGCCTTCGTAATTAGACGTTTAAAATGTAAGGATTAAAACAAACACAAGAAATCAGAAAAAGAAATAGGACTGTTAAAAATTACTGAATTACCATACTCGAAACATCACCAAGGAACGATGAAAGCACGGTTACACAAAGCAACATCTATTTTTTTTCATAAAAGTGGTCATTTTCTCGTCTACCTAAAATGAAACCACGTGTAGATTGACAGTGCATGTTTATCTCAGCTATTACCAACACAACCAGGCATACATCTCTCATATGAAGGACTGTGTCTAGTTTATCGCCCATATATCTATCTTATATCAACGATTTTTTATCTATCACTATTGCACATACAATTGTGCATATATCTCTTATACAGATTACTGTTTATCTATCCCTATCGCCCATAAAACCACACATATATCTCTTATATAGACGACTGTTTATCTATCCCTAATCCCCATACACCACGCGTATATCTCTCATATAGACGACTGTTTATCTATCGCTAATGCCCATAAACCACGCATATATCTCTTATATGAACGACTATTTATCTATCGCTAATGCCCATACACCACGCGTATATCTCTAATATAGACGACTGTTTATCGCTCATACAACCACCTACATTGGCTGTTCGCCTTGACTATCTTACCTATCGCCACATCTATTTCTCCCATAAGAAGTTTCAGACATCTCTCAACACCACATAGTCGTTTCTCTCTCTCTCTCTCTCTCTCTCTCTCTCTACCTCTCCCTCTCTCTACCTCTCCCTCTCTCTCCAGCGGGGTGCTGTAGAGCGTGCTATCAATTTGCCTTAGTTCATGAGGATCGACATTCTTAGGAAGATTTGCTCTGCACACACAGGCACGGCTGTCTTATTTCGTTTTCATTTCCAATTTACTGAAAATTATTCAAGTCTACAGTGTGGCCCACATGTCAGCCTAATTATCACATAATAGCTTCTCTGTCAACAACGTTATACATCTGCCTCATAATAACCATGGTATTCTGTGTGCCATTTCACCCCCCCCCCCCCCCGGCCCCCTTTTTTTCCCATTTTTCTTACTTTTTTTCTAAGTTTGATGCTGGTGCTTTGCTTGTTCAACTTATTTTTTCTTTTTTTTACATTGGATATCACGCAGCTGTATAAGATAGTTCATAAGACCACGCGAAACAAGCGCAAGACTAACATATAACCAAATAACAACGTCAAATTAGCGAAGATAGAAACGCTGACACCAGTATTGAAGCACCGCCGGGAATAGCTTTCGCCATTACTTTTTTTTCCAGTTGACAACTGAGTCTAAGATGACACTTTTCTATTTCTGTAAAGGATGGACATTCAGCGGGTATGAAAGTTTACACAAGGCATGGGAGCCAACGAAGCTATTACTCATGCGACTGTGCAGTTTGTTTTTTTTTGGGGGGGGGGGGGGAGAAAGTGACTGCAAATTTTCAAATCCAGAAGTATCTGTAACAGCAGCTGCAGCAGCAGCAGTAGCAGTAGTAGTAATAATAGTAGTTGTAGTGGTGAGAGATAAAATAGATGAACCAACTACAACCTGTCTCATGGGTGATCAGGAAAAGGAGATGGTCATATGCTGGCCACGTGATGAGGAGAAACAGTCAGAAAATCCCAAAACAAGCTATCAAGTAGAACACAGCAGGCCGAAGAAAAAAGAGGCAGACCACGGGAACTTCTGAAGAGGACATTGTTAAGAGACGCCAAACTAATCGGCATAAAATCCCTTGATGCGGTTGAAAAGCTCCCCGAAAACAGGGCAAACTGGCGAACTACCTTGGGCGCCCTATGTGACGTTTAACGGAACGGGAAGGATATAAGATATAAGTAGTGGGGTTGGGGCTGTCTCCAGAAACAAGACTGACACGGATTCTATGCCCTTCACATAGTCCTCCAGTAGAAGACTCGGTTGTACACATTACTCAGCATACTACGCTGAGGCAAAACTATCGCCTCCAAAAGCTGAGAATATTTACTTGCACGGAGAAAGGCACCGGATTATACTTGAACATTTGGCTGTGGTTATGGTGGTTATAGTTATAACACTACTATTAATAAAATCAATAACTTTTTTTTTATCGCTGTAATCGAAGATAGCTTGGCAGAAAGAGACAGAAGACATGGATGTGCAAGACCATGGACAAAACAAGACGAAACCCTAAATCCTGCCCACACAATTCATCAACAGCTAATAATCAATTTAACATCCAATCATCAACAACCAATAATTAATTTATCATTCAACCATCAACAACAAATGATCAGTTTATCTTTCAATCATCAACAGCTAATAATCAATTTATCATTCAATCATCAGCAACTAATAATCAACTGATCATTCAATCATCAACAGCTAATAATCAATTTATCATTCAATCATCAACAGCTAATAATCAATTTATCATCCACTCACTAACAGCTAATAATCCATTTATCATCCAGTCACCAACAGCTGATAATCAACTTATAATCCAATCATCCAGCGAGAAATGTGATAAAAGAAAGAAAATTATCACGGTAGCTTAAAACGTAGGATACCACAACAAACCCCCCCCCCCAAAAAAAAAAAAAGATCAAATCAAATTATTGCAGAGATTATCTTTCATCAGAGCGTATGTATTGTGGGAACAAACTCGCTACATCCTACATAACACGCCGTAATGAAAACCTTTGGCCATTCATTCATTTGCATGTCCCTTGCGGAACTTTGCCTCCCTAACAGCACTCCTGTATGCCTCTCGGTTGTGACCAAGATTGCCTGCTGCTGATGCATCCAAAACCTTGGATAGACAGTTCAATATCGTGTTGGATAATCCAGGCTGGGACTGGCTAATTTCTAATCGCCATAAAACTGCTAACATTATGATATCAGATGGGAAACTTAAACGATCTGTGGAGGTTTTGCATGAATCCTGCGTGTAAACTAATCGGTTATCTGTGACAACTGTGTACACATGGAGCACTGGTAAGATATAACCTCTTGTCCAGATATTCAACAATACATGCAAACAAAACACACCATTAAGTTATTTCACATTTACACACATTAGTTCCAGCCAAATTAATATGCAAACCACGAACATCGGTTACACAATAACTTTTCACCGAATGTTATGAAAGCACAGCTATGATGTGTGAGTGAGAGAAAGAGAAAGTAGAGAGTGAGTGAAAGAGAGACAGTGAGAGAAAGAGATAGCGAAAGAGAGCGAAAGAGAGCGAGAGAGAGAGAGACAGGGAGCGAGAGAGAAAGAGACCAAGAGAGGGACCAAGCGAGAGAAAGAGAAAGTGAGAAAGAGAGCAAGCGAGAGAGAATGTGAGCCAGAGAAAGAAAGTAAAAGAGAAAATGAAAGAGAAATTAGAGACGGAGAGAGAGGAGTAAGAGAGGGAGTGAATGGGAGAGAATAAGAGAGAGAAAGTAAGAGAGAGAAGAGTAAGAGAGGGATAGAGTAAGTGAGAGAATAAGAGAGAGAGAATGAATGAATGAATGAATGAATGAATAATCTTTATTTTTAAAGGGTAAAGAATTGGGCACGCAGGCCCGTCTTACACTCTGCCTTTCATCACTCCATCTTTCATTCTTCTCACACACTTGATTTAGTACAAATATACAAATTAAATTAGGAAAAAATATATCAAAAGAGTGTAAGATTTAACTACTACATTCAAAGTAGAGAGAGAGAGAGAGAGAGAGAGAGAGAGAGAGAGAGAGCTTATTGCGTGAAAAAGAGGAAGACACAAAACAGAAGATTCTTCCATTGGACAGTCTTGGAGCGGAAATGCAGACCAAACTCGATGACGACAATTGTAATAACTTATCATGATGAAAACGTCATCAGCCACGGACAGGCTGTCTTTAGTCCATCTATCTCGGTAGCTTAGTGGAAAATTCCAAAGTATCGCTCTGAGATAAGGGTGCAGACACTGGTCAACCAATAAGCTTCCACGACTAATACCACGTGTCACTATTCCCTGAATCTATCTGCCAGTGAACTTTATTTATCGTGATTTTCAGTCTCCACGAATTTGGTAACAGACACGAAGTAAGACATACTGAATTTGTCATTAACAACATTTCAGTTTCGGATCTTTGCATTGCCAGACTGGACTTAAGTCTTAACGGTCTGTGGCAATGTTAATTCAAAATAGGATATAAAAATAAAAGTCCAGAGCCAAAGTGACGCCCCATAACAAACAACAGCGTCAACGACACGATACCTCTTTTTTTCCAAGAAAATTCTTAGAATATATACCGGTTATATCTTACCAGTGCTGTTGACATTTAACCCCGGTTATGTTTCTAATAACCTGTTGATATTTAGCCCCGGTTATGGCTCTAATAACATGTTGACATTTAGCCTCGGTTATGGTTCTAATAACCTGCTGACATTTAGCCCGGTTATGGATCTAATAACATGTTGACATTTAGCCTCGGTTATGGATCTAATAACATGTTGACATTTAGCCCCGGTGTGGCTCTAATAACCTGGTGACTTTTAGCCCCGGTTATGGGTCTAATAACCTGTTGACATTTAGCCCCGGTTATGTCTCTAATAACCTGTTGATATTTAGCCCCGGTTATGGCTCTAATAACATGTTGATATTTAGCCCCGGTTATGGTTCTAATAACCTGCTGACATTTAGCCCCGGTTATGGGTCTGATAATCTATTGACATTTAGCCCCGGTTATGGCTCTAATAACCTGCTGACATTAGCACCGGTTATGGCTCTAATAACCTGCTGACATTTAGCCCCGGTTATGGCTCTAATAACCTGCTGACATTAGCACCGGTGATGGCTCTAATAACCTGCTGACATATAGCCCCGGTTATGACTCTAATAACCTGCTGACATTTAACCCCGGTGTGGCTCTAATAACCTGGTGACTTTTAGCCCCGGTTATGGGTCTAATAACCTGCTGACATTTAGCCCCGGTTATGGCTCTAATAACCTGCTGACATTAGCACCGGTTATGGCTCTAATAACCTGCTGACATATAGCCCCGGTTATGACTCTAATAACCTGCTGACATTTAACCCCAGTCATGGCTCTAATTCAGCGGTTCTCAGACCCTTTTGCTGCACGGCTCACATTTAAAAGTGAAACATTTTTGCGGCCCACTAATAAAGTGCTTTATATTTGCAAAGTATAAATCTAATTTTATATAGTATTATGTAATATTTTCTCTACATGTTTAACTGCATATTGATTGCTACACAAAAGTTATTTTCATTTACCTTAAAGATGGCACTGTTTCCGTTGGATAGCATGTCTATTCTGGTTGGAATTTGTGACAAACACACTCGAAGATCATCCTACACGTTCATTCTTGAACGATATTTCGTTTTCCTAGAAGTCAATGCAGAAAATGAAACTTCCCATAAATAAGTTATTGAAAAAGGCAGAAGAACTTTCATCATCAGGGCTAACAACAACGGATATTCCAGAAAAACTGTGCACCAAAAAGAAGAGATATCAACAGCGAGGTCGTTAAATTTGATTTGTAATGTGCGATCGCTAGACAGTTCCGCTAATTCTTCTTGTGCACGACCGGTTAATTCACAGAATGCACACTGAAAAGGGTTACGAATCCAATCGTACGCTTTAATGTTTCGGGCCTGAAGTATTTGTCAAAATATTCAGCAAGAGATATCAGATGCCCTCTTTATTACAACAGTGGCCCCTTCCAGAATCTCGCCATTAACTCCATTGCACAATGTAAATTTACAGAACAAGTGAAACATGTCTTGTGATTTGTTGTCGAGTCGCGTGCGCCAAAGTCGTATTTTCTTTCATAAAGGCTGCAATTTTGTCGTATGTCTTGAGTATGCTGGCATCTTTACACTGCAGTGATATGTTCAAAATGTTCAAAAGGCCAAAACTTTCAGCAAGGTATGCCAGCACGGCAAGCCATTCAATATCAACGACCTTACCTGACAAGTCGAGATTGTGTTCTGCCAAACAACTGCAACAATTCTAAACGAAGCTCAAACACCCTTGCAAGAACTTTTCCTCTGGACAGCCAACACACAGCCGAGTGCAACAGGAGATGCTTGTGTTCTTCATCTGACTCAATACAAAGTTGAGCAAATAATCGACTGTTCACTGCTCTAGTTTGTATGAAGTTTACAATCCGAACACAATCTTCGAGTATAGATCCCAGTTTCATTCAACTTCTTTGAAGAGAGTGCCTCACGATGGATCATACAATGGGTACCTACTTGCTTTATGCGAGTTACAACACCATTGTTGCGGCCAGTCATTGTGGCAGCACTGTCAGTGCAAACACCGATGCAATTCGTCCACTGCAGTCCAAAAGTTGTGGGAAATAAACGCTTAAAACACGAAATATTCCACCCGCTGTCGTTCTCGCTGGCAATGACTTGCAAAAAAGAAATTCCTCTTGCATACTATTTTGCTAACAATAGTGAACATAAACATGCAGCTGTGACTCGTGGCGATGTCAGTTGACTCATCTGAATAGCAAACTTAGTAGATTGTAATCGTTCAGTTAGCTGCGCGACAATGTACTCGGACGTTTCTGATATTCTTCTGCGGACAGTGTCGTTCGAGATGGGAATGCTTTTCAGTTTTGTAGCGTATTCTGAGCCGAACAATACGTCACAAATCTCACAGCGGCTGGCATCATAAGATCTTATTCAATTTGGCAGTCAGGTACGATGCTTTAAGAGCATTTTCGTTGAGAGTGGCCCTTGTTTTTAACACCATCTTCTGTTCACTATATTCTTCGGCTTTACGTTCGAAAAATTCTTTGGTTTTATTCTGTATATCTGGCTGTCTTGTAGTTAATTGACGACGCAATTTCGTCGGCTTCTTTGCCTCATTAGAGAGGATTTGCAAACAAACAACACACTGTGGCAGATTTTGGTCATTTGTTGATGGAACGAAACCGTACTTAATATACTCCACGTCATATTTTCGAGCGTATTTAGTTTTTTTACAAGTATCAACGTTAACGTCGTATCAATCACAGTCACTTTCGCTGCCACTACTATCAATTTGTTTGCGCGAAGTCGAAGGCTTACGTTTCACAAATCGATCCATTTTAGCGCTTAAAGCTTTAAAGTTTAAACAATAAAAAAGCCTATCCGATAAGTCTCCACGATCACTACGTGGGTTAATGGAATCCGTTGATTAATCCACTAAGAAATATACACATCACCAAGACCGAATAGCAGCTCTCAAGCCAACGAAATATGATTTTTAAACTAAAACAAGTTTGCTGGGAATTATATTCCACTTCCGCTCTCTCACAGAATCTACACCGACTGTTCTCTAAAATTACATTGTAAAACTGCACGTTTCAGCAACACGTTCAAAAAGACGCCAGTGTTGCACTTCATAACCGATGCCGTCTTTTTATTTACGTCACATTTCTGTTTGACGCTGGTAGAAACGCTGTCTGGACCATCCTTTCTCCAATAGCCGCATTGCGGGCATACTAATAAAGCGACCTATAATTCTGCGGCTTGCATCCGTGCAGTCTGCAAATTAGGATTTTTTTCTGCTCTGAGACTTCAGCACGGCCCACAATACTCCCTGTCACGGCCCACCTTTAGGCCGCGGCCCATGGGTTGAGAATCACTGCTCTAATGAATACAAACAGTGCTTCTCGTAGCGCGAAGCGCAAACATCATGCGCTGTCAATAACAGATAAAGTAAGACTTCTGGGAAAAAAAAATTTGACACCGACTTCAAATTTCATTTGATTTTCACTTATTTTTTTTATTGTTTTCCATTATTAACCTACATGTGCTGATTTGCAGGGTATTTTAAAGATAGGATGAAGTGGTTAGCTGCTGGATTAAGTGTATTCTAACGTAACCATCAGTAATCCGGCAGAATAATCGGCATCCAATGGGTCCCGGTGATGCCGATTTTGTGATGGTCAAATATATAGGGAATGGCGTACCAAGTGTACATTGTGCACGTTTTTAATAAAATGAATGAGCAGAGCACTCCGGCAATTTATCAACAGCTTTCGGTGTCCAAGACCTGAAAACGTTTGGGAACTACCGTTTTAAACATTTAAGGAACAGTTAATAAAGATGTTCATACACAGAATCTCGTCATTTGTGTACTGATTACTGGACGTCAGAGTAAGGAAACAGCTACGGAAAACAGCAGGAAAAAGAAAGAGCTGCTGGGCATAGGCTGAAGTTGGTGGCAAATGTAAACAAGAGACTCTATCAGCTAAGTTCCCCCAACACAGCAAGAGTGTGATGAAGTGTGATTTCATTCCCCCCAAAGTCCAACTGCGTGAAAAATAGACATACCGTTCCAATTATCAGTTCGTATTCGATGAGTCTATATCTATACTACAAGAGCGCTTAATATTGAAGAAGGCTGGCTAGTAAAGAGGATTAAAGAGAGAACATTTAAATATTTTGGACACATTAAACGTCATGATAATTTAGAGAAGACCGTATTGGAAGGATACATAATGGGAAAAAGAAAGAGAGGAACACCAAAACGAAGATGGCTGCAAGACATCGTTGACGATCTGCAAATGGATGCAGCAGCATCAGGCCATCTTGCTCACAACCGAAAGGCCTAAAGGAGTGCTTTTATGGAGGCAAAGTTCCACAAAGGACATACAAATGAATGAATAATTCGATGAGTCTAACATTTCCGAGTCAAAAAAAAAAAGCACTCCATAATTCTAATACTACTATACTTCTGTGTCAAAGTATCATATTCTGGGAAAATCGATATCGAAACTGAGAACAGATTCAATAAAGCAAATCAGATCATTGGAGAAATAACACCTTGACAGGAAAAAAAAATACATCACAAATGAAAGAAAAAGAAAGATGCACAGGAGAATCTTCCTCCAGCCATTATGCAATAAATGGTCTAACATAGACTTAACTGTCAAAACCGGAAGGAAAATACACCACTACGGAAATGAGATGTTTGAGGATAAGATTTTGTGATAAGAAGACACCAAATCAGAAATCACACAACCAGGGTCAGTGTTGATATAATAACACTCAGTACAACATTACATCCTGAAACAACAAGTCCGTTGGTCTGGGCACGTTGCACGGCTACCACCACATAGTACAGCGCAGAAAAGATTCACACCAAGAACTGCAGGAAACAACAGGGTGAGGCCGCCGACGCAAGAGACAGAAGGAGGAAATTACAGAAACCTTAAATATCCGGTTACATGAAGTAAATCGCAGAGTTCTGACAGGATGTTTATTTGTCCTCTCGACACTGAAAGATGTATGAGGAAGGAGGCAAAACAAGATAAAGTACTCCGTAATTCTTATACCTTTCCGAACCCAAACAAATTATTCCATCATTCTATTTCCGAGCCAAACAAAGCATTCCATAATTCCAATACTATTTTCGAGCCAAACAAACTATCTCATAATTCCAATACTATTTTCGAGTCAAAATATTCCATGATCCCAATACTATTTCTGAGCCAAAGTATTCCATAAGTCCAATACTATTTCTGAACCAAAAAAAAAGTATTCCATAACTCCAATGCTATTTCTGAGCCAAAGTGTTCCATAATTCTAATATTATTTCCGGGTCACTCCAGCAGCTTCTGTTGCCCTTTTGACACGGTGCTAATGGCTCGAACATCTCCAGTATTCTGGTTTAACTACATAGAACGGGACATAAAGTTATTTTTTTTTAAAGGCGGTCAATAAAGGGAACAACCAGAGAGTAAAGTAAGCAGAAAACTACTGTAAGGAATCAAGAACTACCGAACGGAAATGAAAATAAATGACTGACACCTGTAAAGGAAGTCCCTCTTCTTCGCGACCATTTCCAGGCATAAGAATTGAATATTTTCTCAAGGACCTGCTGATTAGTCTGAAGCTGCGTACGCCTCCATACATCCAGTCATCTTACACAGGTTCTACTGCTCATCATCCCAGCTGTATCCGCTTCATCGTATGTCGGGCACACCTGCAACAGGTGTTCAGTTTTATCCTACCTGCGCCACAGGTGTACACAGCTGTTATAGATAAACGAGCTTCTTGAACTTTTTTTTTTTTTCAAAGAGGTGTGCTTATGGCATAAAGTAGTACCCCTAATTTATGTTAGTGTCTGAGGGCGTTTATCGTTGTCTTCGCTATCTTGTTTGGATCTATATTCCTGGGGATGCTGTAGAAGGTGGAATCACATCGCTTCTTAAACATTCTTACGCGCTATTCTTACATCTGTCAGGGCCTTAAGTCTTCGTCTCGTGAACACAGCCATTACACTGCATCAGTGAGAAATGCAACTTTATTATTCTTTTTTTGTGTATGTTTTGAGGAAGGGTTGGCCGGGGGGGGGGGGGGGGGGGGGGGGGCTGTCGGTCTCAGAAACAAGACTGGCGCGGATTATCGGACTATGGATTTTGCACCCTTTACATCGTACTCCAGTAGCAGACACGGCTGTGAACAAGAATACTCGGCATAGTACGCTGAGGGAAAAAAAAATTCGCCTCGGAAAACGGAGGATATTTACTTGCACGGTGAGGGATACTGGATTACATTTGCCACATGATGGCGGAACATAGGAGATCACATGTGCTTCAGTTCCAAGAATGCTGGACTTCACTAAAATCAAAGGAGGAAACGGAAAAGGGGGAATGAGAATAAACAGCAGAGGTGAAGACAGAACAAAAACATTATTTTGTCATATGAACTTAGTCTCTTGTTCTAACGAGACTGTTTCCTCTATTCATATATTCGAGAACTTCCCTTCATAAAGTGAAACCTATAAAGGTTTGGTTTTAAAGAGGTATAATGTGGAACGGAGAGACCTGTTTACGCTAAAACTATTCTACATGAACAAATCTCCCATGCCAATTAAATGGTGCTTTCTTGTCACGCTAACCTGGTGGGTTAAAAAAAAATTATCAACTTCACGCTAACCTGAGGGGTTAAAAAAAATTATCTACCGTTTCTGGATGTTAAATATGTATTTCATGTCTGTAACCGCGTGGCGCAATCTTGGTTATTGATGGCTTGTTTCTCTGATATTTTCTAGCAGCTTTTAGCTTTAATTGCTGGCGTAGACGTTGAGTGGAGGCAGATATTTACGAGCACTGCTGGCATGATGCCTCTCAGTGATGGTAAAACCGACTGTAAGAATAACAACAGTATAAATCCCGAAGGGTTAAATAACACACACACAAAAATAACCTTCTGGCAGTTCAACTTATTCTTCTATTTTTATATCTCAAAACGTGAGTAATGAATTCATATTATATCCATGACATACTGCATTGTTCAAGCACTCACGTTCCTTATCCACGTCTCTCTCTCTCTCTCTCTCTCTCTCTCTCTCTCTCTCTCTCTCGTGTTTCTCAATAACAGTTTAACAGCTCACAGCCTTTGCTTACTTTTATCAGGTGAATACTTACTTCACATCATATCACCTAAATGTCAAGCCTTTTCCCACGATGGTCCAGATATCTTGGTCAAGTTTTAGGAGAGGGTGCCGCTGTGGTGTAGTGGTTAGTGCACTCGCCTACCAATCGGAAGGTCCCTGGTTCGATTTCGCATTCGGTCGGACTTTTTTTCGAACCGACTGGCACCATGGTCTCCCCAGCCTCAAAAAAATATGGGTACGTGGGGTTTCCCTAGGAAAACAAAGATAGCGAGGCAAGGTGCAGGCATCCCTACTTCAAAATGTTATAGTGACCTAGAAATGTGAAGGCATTAACACTTCACACCCCTACGGCATGCAAATGCTACGGGACTTAGATTAGATTTCAGTAGAACATTAAAATGCCCCCAAACAACAGCACATTACTTTTTATAGCGCCCTCTTATTTTGTTTTGTTTTGTTTTGTTAAACAAACTGTTGCCCAGATGAAGGACGTGACCTGTATAAAGTGTCATTTTTAACCTGGTATCTTCAAGGCTAGTACAGAGGGTTAAACAAAGAAAACTTAAATATTTTGGACACATTAAACGTCATGATAATCTGCAGAAGACCGTCTTGGAAGGGTACATAATGGGGAAAAGAAAGAGAGGAAGATCAAGGCGAAGATTGCTGCAAGACATTGTTGATGATCTGCAAATGGATGCATCAGTAGCAGGGCATCTTGCTTACAACCAATAGGTCTACAGGAGTGCTGTTAGGGAGGTAAAGTTCCGCAAAAGGCACATACAAATGCAAATGACTGACTGAATTCTTCAAGGGCCATAATTTCTAATATTTACTAAGGACGGTATCAACTGCGAACAAATATTGTTCTATATATAGTGATGAACCAAACTATGCAGCTTATAATCTTGCTGAAACCACCAGTGATAAAAGCACTACTAAAGCTGTTCACGTTATGCTACAAAACGGAAAATGGAACAGTTAACTTGCGTATAACTAACTAGTGTAGCAGATCAACGGCAAAGTCATTACAAAACTAACCAAAACAAATGAGGATACACATAATCGGTAAATGCAGTGGGGGAGAAAAAAAGAAAGGTCTTAGAGAGAAGAGATAAAGTATAGCCTATGGCTAAGATCAAAGTGGCTGAGGTCAATGTGTCCTCTTGGCAGGTACCCTGATCAACATACCCTTTAGTTAAACAAAAGCGTCGCTATTTTTGAACTAAACGAGATGCCTGAGGCCTGCCCTGCAAATTGAATGCCGAGGGTATGGTCCACATCTCGTTACGGGTGGACCCGGTTTGCAGTACCACCGGGTCACGGCCTCTTGTTTTCGTCGTCTTAAAAAAAAAAAGAAAAAAAAGTCCTTCTTTTGACTAAGGAGTCTTTAAACCAAACACCCTCAACACCGCGAGGTGGTACAATTATCTAGCAGCACCATGTGGTGTATTTGATTCTCACCAGATCTATAAATTAGAGAAATATCGCCCGCGCCCTTTGACAAGCCAAGGAACGAAACAAAACCAAAAAAAAAAAAAAACTTCAATTGAATTTTTTTTTTTTTAAAGAAAGAAATAACCCAAAGTTGGCCAAAATAATCCACAGTGGCCATCTCTTTCCTTTTCACTTTTGCAGCGCGAGCTCGAGAATCTGGAACTTTTGGTCAGTTTTTCGCGAATAATAGGACATATTTACTGGCTTCTCGGCCTTTTGGGTAAGATAAAAATGGCTGAGGTCAAAGTGTCCTCTTGGCAGGTACCCTGATCAACATGCCCTTTGGTTAAGACAAAAGTGTAGTTTTGTTTTTGTTTTTTTTTAAACTAAACGAGATGCTCGAGACCTGCCCTGCACATTGAATGCCGGGGGAATGATCCACATCTCGTTACGAGTGGACCCGGTTTGCAGTACCACCGGGTCACGGCCTGTTGTTTTCGTCGTCTTAAGATATATATATATATACTGGCACATTCTGAAAATAATCAGAAATTAGACGCATTATTTAACAACGCCGGTTTGGGATCATCATTCAGGATTTTGCGCTTTGGGCATTTTGTGAGAGCGAGTTGTCAGTCAAGGGCACTAGAACAGTGATGGAAGCTGGGAGACTAGAAAATGGAAGACACCTTAAAGAAGATGACATAATGAAAGAAAAAAAAACACACCTTTAAGGGAATAGCATGACAAAGAGGAAAACACCTTTAACAGTACAAACATGACCAAAGAAAACACCTCTAACACAACCAGACAACACACCCTTAAGAAAATAACATTACCTAGGAAAACACTTAATAAAACAAACATAACAACTTGTCAAGTCTTACACGACATATAATAAAATCGGATGCATATAATTCCCCCCCCCCTTTTCTTCATAATAAAAGCACAACTGATGAAGTATAGTCGAACCTGTTTAATGTCACATCGTCGGGACCATCAAAATGTGATGACAATAAGCAGAGTTGACATAAACAGGAGTCAATTAAAAAGGAATTAACTGGGCCAGTGTGTGTGCGTGTGTGTCCGTCCGTCCCACATTTGCTACATTAAACACATAACAAACAGCCAAAGCTATCATTTTCGGACACAGTATGTACTAATCACAAAATATATTAGTCACAAAATATATTAATCACACAATAAAGTAAGTCTTAGTCTTACAGAAAACACTATAATTAAGCAGCATGACTTGTCAAAAATGCGTGATTTTGCGTTGTGTAGTGATAACTGGTTTATTAATTTTTTTAAAAAGTCATTTAAACACGACATAGCACCAAAAAACGTCCTGCGTCACATCAGGTATACTGTAAATGAACGAGCGCACAGTCTCGAAAGCGCTTACAGGTTGAGAGTAAGAAACAGTTTTGGTGGGCGTCTGTCCGTGGACTCACTGACGTCATCAGCACTATCCTCGGCGTCGCTATCTACCTTGCTTTTACTGCAACTAGCGACGATCACTTCGACTGAATATATTTCCGTTGATAGCAAGCCGTCATCAGCTGAAACGAACTGATCAAACGTGACACTTCCATCAGAAATTTCTGCCCACTCTTCATCTGTGATCAAGTCCAGGAGAGTGTCACAAATATCGCCTGCATTTGTGTCGATCACTGTCTCGGGCAAGAAAGTAAACTGTGATTTATGAAAGCAGTTCACAGTCATTGACTGGTTGAAGCTATTCCATGCCGCATGTATAAAATTAATCGTTATCTTGATGTCGATCTCGGCGACACGCTTTAATTCCATAACATACAGCACATGACGCACTATTTGGTTCCTGTACTGTTGCTTGAAGGCGTAAATGATACCTTGGTCGTAAGGCTGCAGAACGCTGGTTATATCGCAGGAAAACAAGCTTTGTAGCCATCAGATTTGTGACGTCAGTGTGTGCCGGACAGTTGTCAACAAGCAACAAAACTTTTCTGTTAATTCGGTTCATTTTGTTATCGAAAGAAATGATCCAGTCCTCAAACAGTTCACCTGTCATCCAAGCACGCTGGCTGGCCTTGTAAGTGACAGGCAGGCTCTTTGCGTTCTTGAAGCACCGCGGATTTCGTGACTTTCCGACAACAAGGACCCTTCTCAGTGCCAGACATGTTACGGCACACGACAGGTGTTAGGCGATCTTTAGAACATTTGCCACCGTGGCACTTCTCTTTACGAAAGCATAAAGTCCTGTTCGGTAGCAGTTTATAAAATACGCCTGTTTCATCCATGTTAAAAATCTCATCTGGGCTGTACGTATCCAGAAATTTTGGCAAGCGAGAAATCCAATCATTAACGACATCGGTGTTAACTTGGGCCGCTTCACCTGAAGCGACCTTAAATGTTATGTTGTGGCGTTTCTTAAAGCGCTCAAGAAAGCCGTTCAAACACTTTCAATCAAGCATATCCATTTCTTTCGCAAAACGTTCTGCGATTTCTGCCAGCACAGGACCGCACACGGGCAGCTGTGCACAACGTGTCTGTTTGAACCACTTCAGCAGAGCACACTCAATATCCATGTAAGAACTCGCATGCCTTCCATTACAGCTCGACCTAACTAAATAGCAGTGAAAGTCTCGTTCAATTTTGTCTCGGTTTTTAACAAGTTTCGATACAGATGAAACGTCAATTTCACATTTACCCGCTATGTCCCTCCTTGTAACTTTTTCATCAACTTGCTTCGGAATATCCATCTTACTGTTCAAATCCAGATCAACAAATCTGCGTTTAGAGCCATTATCTATCACAATGAGAACCAGAGGGAAGTTCCCGGCTATACGATTCCCCGTACACTATTAGATTCTGACTAACTATCACCTCATGTTGCCAATTCAACACCACCCACGTCTTGATAAAGAAGCCAATGACCGAAAAAAGCCGGATTTCAATAACAAAAGTGCGGCCGTGGTAAGCCTTTCAATAACACCACGTGCGTTTCGATGCCCACATATTCAAAAAGCTGATGCGGCAATTACTCAGTGATCAAACGGCCGGCCCCTTCTTTGATGAATCGCGAAGCTGATAACGCTTTGTGAGCTGTCTGTAGCTTGTACTCGCCCACTTTGTGATACAAAACAGGATCTTTAGCTCCTCCGGGTGCAAAAATACTGTGACATTAACCGATATGTGGCAATAAGCGGGGTGATATTAACGGGAGAGCCCATTAATTACTTGTGGGAGTTGGCCAGGAATACAAATTTATGTGACAATATCCACGTGGTGGCATAAAGCGATGTGATATTAAGTGGGTTCGACTGTATGTAGATAATTACTGTGTAACCACGATATGCTTCAACCTGCTGACCATCTCCGCTGTGTGCTATAACATTTTTCCACACACCATGCAACCAGTTCAGGCAGGAGACGTGAAGAGCCAGGTCGGGGCCCCTGGGTCAAATATTATCTGGGCCCCTATCCAAACTGCAGACGGAACGTTATAGTGTTTTTCCCTGGATTCTATCTGTAATAAGAAAACAGTGGAGAAAACAGGGCCGTCATGCCCCTTCCCAGATGTACAACCCTCTCCCCCCCCCCCCCCCACCCAATCCCTCTCCTTTCTTCTCGGGCCTGAGTCGGGCTAAACATCCTCCATGTCAGAATTTTAGAGGAAAAAAAAAAATCTACTGTGTCACGTGTTAGCCCTTAAAAGGCGGATCTTTGTTTTAGAAGGCGATGCTATCCTGTTTACCCTTGTCTCTGTTAAACATGAAGGTGATCACGTTCATTTTTTTTTTTTTTTGGTCACGCTTGATACAACATAATGAAGACACCATAAACATGACTGTTAATTTACAACGTTAACAATTTTCTCAGCAATCGCGAGAAAGTTAATTAAATGAGGATTTGGGGGGTGGGGTGGGGTGGGGGTAAGCAAGAACATACGAGGATATCAAACAGGTACCGAAGGATCTATAACAATTAACACACTATATCCAGAATGTTTAAGAATCTAAAGCACACTCGAAAAGCCCAAACATTTTAGTAATACGAAGGCACTACATGAGATGAAATTGAGAAAAACAAACAACGCGGGAGAATAAAATAAAAAGAAGATTTGAAAGGGGGGGGGGGGGGGCAGAAGCGACTACGCTGAGGACTGAAAAAGAAGTGACGGAAGATTTTTTTTTTAAACCTTTGGGTCATGTCTGATGCAAAGGGTTGAGGGAGGGTGTATATGTATCAATGAGTTAGAAACAAAATAAAACAAAAGCAGAGACAGTGTCATCAGCATAAAATGGGGGGGGGGGGTGTGGAGATAGAGAGAATAAAGAAAGAAAATAGAATATGAGTTAAGAATTAAGAAAAGAAAGAAACATTTGGAAAATCAGCGATTCAAATACACAAGAATAACAGAATAAAGGTTGACATACTGCACATAAAACACTTGACAATCTGAAAACATGCTGTTACCCAACACACAGAAGTATGTAATATCTTTAGTGTGTAACGTCTCCAAATAAAAGCAGGCGAAATATACTCGCGCCGTGCAACGTCCTAGTTTCAAGAAAAGTTGAAGAGAAAGGAAAATGTGAAGAAATGTGAGTAAATTTATGGGCAGTAAGGTCTTTCATACGAACGAAAGATTTACTGAACGTAATATACAAGTGTCCGCAGTGCTAGTGGTTACCAACCCTAGCGTGAAGTATGAAGCCCGAGGAAGTAAAAAAAAACGATACAAAAAGTTAAAAACATGTAACGTTAATCATTTCTGAACACTTAAGAGAGGAGAAAAAACAAATTCTCTCGTAGGAGAGCTGATATTTCGGTGCTCTTTACCTGTTGCGATTTTCTTTTCTGTCGGCATTGAACTGAAAGACACTGTTTTCTTTCGCATCGGTCGTCTGCTTCCATCCTTGTTCATAAGGCTCGACCGCCGGGGCAGAACTTGATCTGGTAAATTTGTATCCGAACTGAACACCGCATTATCTTCATCCTCATCGTCGTCTTCTTTATCGCACACATCTACACAAACGTTTTTGTCACCGTTTAGAAACACATCTTCAGTTTTATCCTCGACGGCGTGCACGATTCCCGTCGTGTTGTCATTCTCATCCGCCATGTTTCCGATCACTGCTCCAGACGCCGGTGTCAAAGGTTAAAGGTCGTGGGGCTATGACCTTCCATTCAGGAAAATTGTTTCAAAAATTATATGCCGTGGTGCTTACACATTTCTAGAATTTTGTTCTTGTATATGCAACACTTTAGAGATATCAGTATATGTTATATATCCTTTAGAATATGACACTCATATAATTTAAAATATAATTTACTGCATATATAGATATGTGGTGGGGAAAAAAAATACATAAATCCATTCCATTTGACGCTGAATACAGCTACACGTTGCAATGAGTAAGTAAATATTTATTCTCATCTCCTAAATGAAGTTAGCTGTGAAAAAAAAATCTGCTAAAAATGTGATCTTAAAAATGTATTTTTAAAAGCGAACTGTGCGGTGAATTTTGCTTAAGTTTGTCTTCAGCCCTGGTCGACTGCAACTGATCGTGGGAATCTGCCAGTAAATACCTCACATAACTGCTTTTTTTATGTGCAAAAAGTAAAATGTCTATAACTAGCTCAGAATTTGTAATCTGGGCATGTTAACTTATGCAGAATTATTGCTGTAAGTGGTGACAGAGTTGTTATAAACAATCTTGATTTATTTCGCTGCTTGATTCACCCATGTCTGGTTGTCTTAGGTATCCTCAAACAGGGACAAATGTTTTAAAATGCTTTTCCTGTAGGTACGGGCTGGCCCTGTGAGAGGCGGGTCCAGTTGGTGCATCGCTCCAGGGCCTGTAGGGTTTTCCCTGTTTTAAGGATGGGCCTGAAGGGCTCGGATGTTTGGAGGGGGGGGGGCGTCTAGTGGCTGAAAAAAGATTAGGGATTGGGGGAGGGGGGGGGAGTTGCACCTGGTTACAAAATTTTTCTTGGAGGTACAGTGTATATGTAGTACTTTTTTTTTGTTTTTATCCCGAGGACAGTTTTAGCAAAATCCTTATTTTACATTGTGACTAGTTATTTTCTACTAGGTTTCTTTTTTTGTATTATTTTATCCGTCCCAAGCCGATTATTCACTGTATGTGTGAAAACTAAGAGCAAGTGAAAGTCGAGAAGAGGATACTAATAAATAAGAGCTAACTTCTGAAAGCAATTTTTAAAAAAAAAGATTTATAGTCCTATATAGATCCAATATTATTTATGCCTATGAGTCTTAGACAATGAACAAACAGATGAAACAGAAACTGAAGCAAGGGGAGGGTTTTTTGTTTTTTTGTTTTGAGAAAGAGTCAACAAATGTACTGAACAGTAAGAAAAGAATGAAAAACTTCTAACAGAAGCTGCAGAATGCGTGTTTAGAAAAATGGAGGTGAATTGGTCACACGCTTAAAAAAAACCAGACACCAGCATAAAAGGCAAGGCCCCGACGTGGACCCCCCTCCCCCAAGGAAAATAGAAATCAAGGAAGGCCAAGGACTACTTGGAGAAGGAAAAATTATGAAAGTGCTCAGGGACAAGTGATACAGATGAAAGGGAGTAGAGAACGAATCCAAGAACACGAATGACTGGAGAAACTTTAACCGTGGCCTATACTCCAAATCCAAAATACCCCAAAACCAAATTACGCATAAAATCCCTTGATGAGGTTGAAAGACTCGCCGAAGACAGGAAAAATTGGCGAACTACTTTGCGAGTCCTATGTGACGTTTAACGGCACGGGAAGGATATAAGATATAAGATACTCCAAATAGAGTGACGGGAGTGATGACGCAGAAGGTGGAAAACTGCCTAAAAAAAAAACAAGTTAAAGGACAATCGAATTTCTTTGGGTATGTCATGAGAAGACAGAAGTTAGACAGCCTGACAATCTATAGGGAAAACTGGAAAGGAAACAGAGAAGGAGCCATAAGAACAGTGCATTTGAAAGCACAGGAACGGGAAAAGTCAGTTTTTAAACTCAAGAACTAATGAACTTTTATCGGCATAGGACTTAATTAATCAACAGATCATTAGAGAGAAAGACTGATAGAAGTTTTTTAACGCTTTCACTCTAGAACAATACTGGCAGTGTTGATAGATCTTTACATACCTATGTCAGTCAATGCTCAAAGTGATTTTAGGCACAGTCTAAATAAAAGTAAAAGTGGCACATTTCCAGCCAAAACTATGTTTTTTAAATTACAGAGTAACTTCTCTTCCAGTTTCTTTCTACCACAGTGTCTCATCAAATGTTATTCTGGCACAGCATGGAAACTGATTCTGTAGTGAATGAATTAAAGGGAATTCTTATATTTTACATCCTCTCATGCCGTCGAACGTCACATAGGGCTCGCAACGGTAGTTCGCTAAGTCTTTCTGTTTTCGGCGAGTTTTTTAATCTCTTGAATGATTTGTTTGCTCATTAAAATTTAGCCTCTCTCAATAATGTTCTCTTTAGAGTTTCACGTGGTCGACCTCTTTTACTATGTCCTGGTGTGTCCCATTTTATGGTTTGTTTTGGGATTCTCAGACTGTTTCTTCCCTTCACGTGGCCAATATATATCCATTATTTATTTATTTATTTATTTTAATCACCGATGAGACATGTTGTTGTTCGCTCATCTATCTTATCTCTGCTTTGGTCTTGAATTCGTTCCACCGTATATTTAGGAACACTAAGACAATGTAAAATGTCTTTAAGACTGCAAATCTCACTTTTAAGGCGCCTAACTCTTGGGCAACCGAACAACACCCACCCACCTCACATTAACATTTTTTGTTAACATTAATCACGTCCTTTTCCTTTTACCAGTAAACAAAAGCAAAAAAAAAAAAAAAGGGAAGCAAACCATAAAGATATTTTTTTCTCCCCATTTTTTCTGAAAAAGTTATCTGTATGGTTGGACGGAGGACATCAGAAGTAATGTTTTACATTGCTTCTTGCGGCTGGGGGTGGAGGTTGTGGAGTTTCTCAAGATCTTTTAATAATGGATGTTTTGATAAACCCTTTAAATATGGCTGTTCAATGATACTTGCACGATTAAACTCCATATTTGCAGTTAGCTCTTGAATTCTATATCTAACAATAAGGTATTCAAGGGACGGAATTCAAGGCTACTGAAAGTTATAAACTGTTGTTGCACAATGAGTTAACCCCCCATTTATTACTAGATAAATCGAACATGAATTTTTTGACAACCGCACAACAATAATACTGATACGTGGTGCTTTCCTTTTATGTTATTTTGTTTTGTTTAATGACATTTAAACAGCCGATATAAAAGATTGTATGCTGAACTCCTTGCTTGAAAAAAAAAAGCCGAGAGAATGTAGGTAATTAGTCATCGTGACCAGTGAGTTTGTTTTTTTTTTGGCCAGTACAAAGTTGACGCTTTGTACAAATTTAAATGCTGGGAGATCATTCTATTAGCTAAGAACCCTGAAAAGTTCAGAGGCTCAGCGTTAAAGAAAAAAAAAAGTATAGGACTCGCAAGTTAGTTCGCCAATTGTTCCTGTTTTCGGCGAGCTTTTCAACCTCATCAAGAGACTCTATGCATATTAATCTGGCCTCTCTTAACAATGTCCTCTTTAGAATTTCATGCGGTCTGTCTCTTTTTATTCGGCCTGTTGTGTTCCACTTGATAGCTTGTTTTTGGGATTCTCTGATCGTTTCTTCTCATCACGTGACCAACATATAGCTGACGAAGACCCTTTCCGTTTGGTACCCCCCCCCCCCCCCCAGTAACGGATCTACTCTGGCTAACGGGGCAGGGATCGCCATAGTCCCAGTTAGTGGTGCAGCCTGCTAAAGAAGCACTGCACATCCTTGCTTATTAGCCCCACTCAGGGGCTGAAAAAAACAATTGCTGCCATAACCCACTCCCAAACCGACACATGCTGTGCCTGAACAGCAAGAAGAAGAAGAAGCTGTACGCGTATCTTCTTCGTACGCATTGTCTGTCTATATCTGCAGTCCTGTCTCTTGGATAAATTTCACTGTTTTTTGTAACTCATGTATGGAACCGTAAAGCTTATCTTCTTTAGTGGTTTGCTGTACACGTATGAACATTTATATAATTCTATACAGGTAAATACGGGTGAAGTTAATTAATCATGCCATAGCCGGAATACGAAAGAAACCAAAATAAACAAAGTACACATAAGCACCTTTATAATAAACACATCGGCCCTTTTTTTTACCTAGAAAGTGATGAGATGCCTATATTTGATTTACACTGTAACATCCGCGATGGGAAATGACACTTGAACGCTTCATTTCTCGCCAATATTTGTGATAATTACTAATTTCAGATATCATCATCATCATCATCATCATCATGCCATCGTGAACTTTATAATTATACTCCGGATATTCGAACCACAAGAATGTGAAATACTTTCACACTGAAGCTATCATATGAAAATGTGGTGGGGTTTTTTTCCAAATAATTTATTTTCATGTTATTTAATTTTTTTCCCCCCTCAATTCATCCCACTTCTATTTTTGCCGCCCTCCAAAACTTGCCACCCCGTTCAAATGCACGTGTTGTATTATCGGTAGAGGGCCCTGCATGACTTCCATAAGTGTTAACATGGCCCTTTACGAAAGTTCCGATAATGGCCCAGTAAATACATTCAGTAGAATAACATTCACATGAGACTGTTGACAATGCGTAATGACTTCACGCAGATCCTGGCGCACATCACTGTTATCAGTTTAAAACAGTTGGTTAGTCAAGCACTGAGGTAAATATCACCTGCAGAATGTTCAAGTCCACAGTTGTTTGCCTGGACCACGGTGCAATCTTCTTCAAGAAGAAACCACAAAAAAGTCGACTACGCGATAGTGCATCGACCACTGATAAGGGAAATATGAAATATTCTATCTAGTTTGATGATTTTATTATTTAATATATTTAGCCGTTATAATCGGGCTGTCGTGAGATGGAACATACAATTATTCTCTTCCCTTACAGTTTTTGGTGATGTGGGGAGAGGGGATTTGAAACTAACAACAGAAGAATGATCCCCTCCCCTTTTTTTGTGTCAAAATATAAACAACATGGATTTATGAGATACCATTTTGTAAGTTGTTTTTCTTTCTTTTTTTTTTTTGACTGAAAGAAAACAAAAATGTATTGAGTGAGACATATTTTGCCCTTAGACATGTGTTACAATAAAAAATTCTAACGCATAACACAAAACTAAACATATGTAAGACATAGATTTGACCAGTTGTAACTATATGGGTCAGAAACATGGAGTACAACTAAACAAGATGAAAACTAAATACAAACGTCTGTGAATAGAGCCCTGAGAAGAATTTATGGACCAGTAAGAGACCCTATAACGCAGCTATGAAAGATAAGAAGTAACAAAGAAATCTACACATTGTTTAACTCTCTGCTTATAACAGCCATTATGAAAACCAACAGAATGAAGGAGGATAGATAAACAAAAACAAAAAATGGCCCATGTAGAAGCAATGAAAGGGGATAGACAAGACACAGACTTAAGACGGCAAAGGTGAGACAACCAAGAAGAAGACATACAAGAACAGAGAGGAATGGAGACATGTCTTGTCTGCAGCAATAAGACCCGATGGCTCAGAAAGCAGCTGAATTCAGCAGTCACTCAAAGAAGAAGAAGAAGAGTGAGTCTGAAGATGGAAAATATTAATTAAAAAAAAACATGACTCCACCTTATCATGGATTGAAATGATTCATTTACTCATTATATTTTTGTGATCTAGAATATTTCTCATCATCATCATCATCATGTGCCGTGCCGACTGGCGTTGGCTATTATGCTTCTCCAGAGTACATGATCCTTCATGCAGGCCATCAGCTCAGTTGGTGATCTCCTCTCACACCATCCCGTCAGACTGTCCAGTATCATTTCTCTTGGTCTTCCTCTTGATCTTCTTCCTTCTATTTTTCCTGTTGTTATAATATTTTCAATGCCCCCTCTTCTCATTGCTTGTCCTATGAAAGTACATTGTCTCTCTCTTATCTTTTTGACAAGGTTTTTTTGTCTCTCCAGCTCTTCTCATACATTCTTCATTAGTTATTTTTGCTGTCCAGGGGATTCGCAACATTCTTCTAATAAACCACATTTCTGCTGCTTCCAATGATTTTTGTGCAGACTTGCCTATTGTCCATGATTCATTTCCATATAACGAATATTTATTGCTATGTGATTTTTTTTTTAGTAAACCATCAGGCTTCTTTATACATTCACAATATGTCATTTCTCCAGCTGTCACATCTTCCATTATGCTTTCTTTCAGTTAAACTTGTTCCAGTTTTCTTTTGTCTTGTTTTCTGCTCATGATATTCTCTCCTTCTTCAGTGTTTTGTTTCAGTTTTAAAACGTTACAAATGACAGCATCTGCACTAATATGTGCACTTTCTTACGTAATATCAAATGACCACTTTCATGAATGTGTACTTCATATCTACTATACGGCTCTACATAGACCTGTAAGGGACAATAACCTCAACAACAACAACACCTGATCTGAAACAATGAAGCCAGAACAATAATCAAATATCAAAACAAGAAGTCGCGGACTGACTGACCAGCACAACCCACCATCCAATGATCAGATGCAGCAACCAACTACTGCACCAGGAATGTACTACCATCTCCACACTGTTAATTGTGACTGTAACACTATCACCTTGGTCTGTCACACTTGTTTTGTCTTGTACTATCTCCCTGTAACTGTGAGCTTGTGTTCTTTGCATCCGATGCTGTGGAGGTGCTGAGCTACACCACCGTATCAGTGAGGGAGCGGGTTATGTCAGCTACTTTTTCAGTTCCAGAGTACAACTAAAAAGCAGGATGTGCGCAATGCTTCTTTAGCAGACTCAGCCACCATGGGGACTATGGTGGTCCCTGCCCTGTTAGCCAGGCTAGGCCTGTTAATTTGGTTACCAATGGAGAAGTGGGACAGGGTCTTGGTCAGCTTTGGTTCGCTAACCCTGACACTAGCATATCAGATATGGGTCAATGACTGCCTAATCAGACAGCATCTTCACTCCCAGCTGTACATGTGACACAAGCCCTCAGACTTCAAAGAACATCTTGCAGTTCTGCCTCCTGTACCAAGAAACCACAACCGCCTCCCCCCCCCCTCAAAAAAAAAAGATGGCATGATTTATCTGGACAATAAACAAACATGTCTGAGGCTAGAACTATGAAACGTAGAAGAAGAAGAAGGAAAGAGGTAAAAAATATTTTAATTAATTAATATGACTCAACACAAAAAAAATATGTTTTAAAAAAGATTTAATTAACATAAACATCAAACCAATTCTTTGTCATAAAGTAATGATACCAGTACAATAGCGTACAAATACACAGACCTATCAAATTATAATATCACCCAAGAAAAGACAACAAGAACAACAACATAATGTAAATTATAAAATTTTTTTCCCCCCTTAAAAAATGACAGCTGTGAAAAGAGAACAAACTGTATCTAAGAAAGATTCTAGAAGTTTCCTGGTCTCAGATCACAAGTAACAGGAGACCTACTTTTTCAAAAGAAAACAAAGAGACAAGCAAGCAATTTCAGTCATACACCAACTTAGAGCCAGATGTGGATCTAGTCTTATGTCAGCAGTGACAGAAGGTCAGACACTAAGTGCTGTCCACTACTATAACACGTTACAAGATGAACAGACTTTTATACTGTACTACTGGACAAAAGTTAAGGGCTGGTCATTAATTTCAAGCATATGTTTATTTTGATTGCCGTACTAAAACTGTAAATAAATTTATTGTAGAATCTTGATTAAACTGCATTCTCAGGCAGTCCTCTATGCGGCTGGGGCATAAGCAACACCAACTGTTCATCACAACCAGTGTAAAAATCACGTGCGGTAGCATCATCCTAGACAAAATGTTAGGGCATTTTTAAGTGTCAGCATGACCCAGCAGGAAACTAAATCGTGCTGATTTGTGCAGCATGTGCAAGAGGCATCCTTGTGAACTCTTCTCACCTTTCAATCATTTTTATTAAAGCGGTTCAGGGGTATTTTTGTCATTTGAAAAACACCATGACACTGCAAAGGTGTTTTAGCACCTTTGAGCGTCATCGAGTCATAACCTTGGCTGAAAGCGGTTTATCTGGCAGTGAAGTTGCATGGTGTTCAGGGATGTCCCATTCTACCATCCAAAAATATTTTGAGCAATTTCGCACAACCGGAGGAGTAGAAGACCAGCATCATTCAGACCGACCTCGTTGTATGAGTAGACAAGATGACAATTCACAGGCATTTAAGAGAATCTGGGCTGGCTTCACGACAACCAGCAATAAGAATATCTCTTACTCCAGTTCACAGCAGAGCTAGAGTTGCCTGGTGCCGGCAGCACATCTCCGTTGGACGAGGTGCCAGCGGGATGAAATTCATTTCACGGATGAATCCCGCTTCAATATGTCCTTCAATGATGGCAGAATCCGTGTTTGGAGAAGGCCAGGGGAACGGCTCCATGATGTTACTATCCAAGAGATGGATCGTTACGGAAGGGGATCAATCATGGTCTGTGGTGGCATCAGCAGGCATGGCAGGACTCCCCTCCATGTCAACCACATCACCCTAACCGCTCAGTGATACCTGAATGAAAATCTGCAACCCACTGTCCAGCCTACCTTGCAAGCCATGGGTGTAGGGGCAATCCTACAAGACAGTAACACAAGACCACTTTGGGGCCATGTCATAGAAGATTTTCTTCAACAGCAAAGGATCATTAGAATCGATTGGCCAGCTCGGTCGGCCGATCAAATCATCCTCCACCTGTTGATGTCACCCAGCTGATCCTTTTCCTTCAACAAGAGTGGCAGGCCATGCTGCAGAATGTCCTAACAACCCTGGTTAACTCAATGACGCAACCGTGTGTTGAATGTCTGGCAGCAAACAGTGGCCACATGCAATACTGACATGTCTGTTGTTTGAATACCATTCTTGTGAATTTCTGGACGAGGGGTGAGTGATTTCATCAGCTTGCTGTAAGCGTATTCCTATTCACAAATGAAATGATTGAATTTGTTAAGTTTTAAATGCCGTTTTCTTTGGTACTAATGGGTTGTTTGTTAGTCAGTTGATTTTGTTTTTGTAAGAATTGACAAAAAAACCGATCCTTAACTTTTGTCCAGTAGTAATATGTATGAATCACAACATGTTAAGTAAAGCATCATACCGTAATAACTTTTCAATGGTACATAAAAATGTACATGCACATACTGTATTCACATCCACACACATATATTCTTTATTCACATGTAATATGCATGTTTAGGGGCCATGATCTATAGATTTTAATGAAAAATCTCATAAGTTAAAAAGTTCACCAGTAGCAGGACAATGGAAAACAGGAAACAGACAATCAAGTATGCTGGTCCAGAAAGAAACTGTTTTACTGCATGTTTACCCTAAACTGCATCTTACTGTTTTCTTAAGAAAATATATCCATACATACTTGACTGTAAGTACAAATGGCTGTAACTCAGTCGGTTGTAAATCGGTCCACGACTGTATGGAAGAAAGTTACTGGAAACTGACTGGTCATTTATTTCAAAAGACCCAACACCACTGCTTGAAAGCAGCAATGAAATGGACACCAGAAAGTAAGAGGAAGGTAAACCTGGAAAGGACTTTTGAAACCAAGATGGATGTCATGTGACATGCTGCATGCAGACTAAAGTATACAAAAAAATTCACTACAACCTCAGTTAACATCACAAAGCATACTGGATGATGGCTGCTGCATCATAGATACAGACAGAACTTTTCTTTCTTTCACGGTCATCTTGAAGAAAGGAGGTGACTACTTTGTGTAACAGTTCAAAGCTAGTCTATATCTGCACCATTCAGCCCAGTATATCCATCTTCAGCATGGCTTATTTTTAAAACCAGACTTGCCTTCCCATCTGATCCATATTCACTTGACCAGAGGAACCACTGGGAGGTGGCATAGGGTCTATAACATGAGAACAGATACATTAGTCACAAATGCAGACATAAGTGCAGACAACAACAGAGTAACCACTAGGGATGTGGCCAGACGTAAGTGCAGACAAAAAAAGAGTAACCACTAGAGATGTGGCCAGAAGTAAGTGCAGACAACATAAGAGTAACCACTAGGAATGTGGCCACACATAAGTGCAGATAACAACAGTAACCACTAGGGATGTGGCCACACATAAGTGCAGATAACAAGAGAGTAACCAGTAGGATGTGGCCACACATAAGTGCAGAGAACAACAGAGTAACCACTAAGGATGTGGCCAGACATAAGTGCAGACAACAACAGAGTAACCACTAGGGATGTGGCCAGACGTAAGTGCAGACAAAAAAAGAGTAACCACTAGAGATGTGGCCAGAAGTAAGTGCAGACAACATAAGAGTAACCACTAGGAATGTGGCCACACATAAGTGCAGATAACAACAGTAACCACTAGGGATGTGGCCACACATAAGTGCAGATAACAAGAGAGTAACCAGTAGGATGTGGCCACACATAAGTGCAGAGAACAACAGAGTAACCACTAAGGATGTGGCCACACATAAGTGCAGACAACATAAGAGTAACCACTAGGGATGTGGCCACACATAAGTGCAGATAACAAAAGAGTAACCACTAGGGATGTGGCCACACATAAGTGCAGACAACATAAGAGTAACCACTAGGGATGTGGCCACACATAAGTGCAGATAACAAAAGAGTAACCACTAGGGATGTGGCCACACATAAGTGCAGATAACAAAAGAGTAACCACTAGGGATGTGGCCACACATAAGTGCACATAACAAAAGAGTAACCACTAGGGATGTGGCCACACTTGTAACAGCCCTTCATGAGCAAAAACCTAAACTCAGAAGCACCATCAGCAATGAGAACAACACAATCTTTAGGTACATCACCCACAGCAAGCACACACACAGACTCACCACACACCATTAAGAAAAAAAAAAGAACATACTGCAGCCCCTGAAGCAAATAATAAAGGGAAAACTACACACCATCTGTGGAAATGTTGCACATAAAAATATCTCTTCAAAACGTCTCCTGCCACAAAATGCCCTACACTCACTGTAACTTGAGACTTAGCTGCAACAGAAGCAGTGGATGTAATACGGATTAAAAAACAAACAACTTGTAGCTTACAACAAATTCACAGACATTATAATTCATGAAATGTCACAGCAATTAATAATTATAATGAGAGAGAAGATATCACAGACAGGCAAATTTTCATTTGTTTTTTTTTTTTCTTCTTTTCCTTCTAGCATAACACAAAAATTTATATTACACAAAGCTGATGTTCTTAACTGCAGGCCCCCCCCAAGGGTTGTCTAATATGTCCTCATACTCCTTTTACAATGCCCTACAAATTGCCTAATATGTCCACGTACCCCTTTTACAATGCCCTACAAATTGCCTAATATGTCCACGTACTCCTTTTACAATGCCCTACAAATTGTCTAATATGTCCACGTACCCCTTTTACAATGCCCTACATATTGCCTAGTATGTCCACGTACCCCTTTTACATTGCCCTACAAATTGCCTAATATGTCTACATACCTCTGGTACAATGCCCTACAAATTGTCGATTACATCCACACACCCTACAGATTGTTTAATATGTTCATATACCCCTTATGCAATGCTCAATCTGCATGTCCATACTCCCTCTGCCAGATTGTGGAAAACATCACTGGTAAGTTCTATGACTTCAAAAGATGCCAAAAGCTTGGCTATTCTTTACATAAGGTCAGCTAGGAATACTTGAAAGAAAATTCTAATCTAACAATTTTTCTTCTATTCTTCGGTGATGAAGTCCCATACTCCCATCATTTAGTTCTTCTTAAGAATCTCTGCTATAAAGCATCTTTAATCTTAATTAATGCATTGCATATATAACCGTTAACGTATCAAGGAAAAGAATATGTTAATGAAAAAAAATTAGATCAAAACATATGGAACCATGCCAAAGCATACAGATAAATTGAGGAAAAAAAAAAAACTGAAAAATTTCCTAACGCCGAACACTATCCTATGCTGCTAATTTCTACATTCATAAAACATTTTTCCAGAAAAATTAAACTTCTGGAGCAAAAAAGAATTATCAGGATAAAAATAATCTCATTGTTTTAAAATCGGTTAACATAACATTTTCGAAAAAAAAAAGCATGAACAACATGTGAATGTAATTAAAAAACAATATGTAGTTATGGCGTTTACAAAAACAAAAAAAAAAACAAAACAAAAAAAAAACGGCAAGAAGCACCATTTTGTTTCTTGTTACAACTTTGAAGCAACACTTTCAACAGAACAAGACAAAGAATATCAGGTGACAGAATCCTCACAGCAAACTAGATTCAGATACAAAGCCCGTGAACTTACTACCATCAAACTTCAGCTAACGCAGATGTAAAAACTGGTACCTGGCATGTTTGTGTTTGGGGGAAAATGCCTCTGAAATTAGAGAATACCTGCCTGCTACATAAGGCTTACTAGCATGCACACACTTGTCTGCATATTAAGAGATAAACAAATCTGACATAAAAATCAGTTTGACTTTGCTACAGTTTATATCAGGGTAACGCACAAAATAAAAGTGTTGCCTCACACCCACGAATATGTCTTGAATAACTTTAAGCTCCGGGTTTATCACTTGAGCCTGGTGACTTCCGTGTAATCTCTTTCATTACCGATTTATTGTCGACAATGCTCTTTACCACCTTCTCATTGGTGGAAGCACTCTCAAAAGATCCTTGTCGGCTTGGCTTCAGAGAGCCAGAGTTCCTGCGACCTTCTGTGTGAGACTTTGCTGAGCTTCTGCCATTTTCACTGGCTGGAGAATCTGGCTTGCTTGGGATCTGCCCTGCATACTTGTGCAGAAGGTCTATGGCTTCATTCACAATTGTGTCCCCACAGTCCTCAGGTATCTTTGTGAGAGAAAGTTTATTGATATGATTAACTTCACTTCAAGGTAACCCATAGACTAAAGTACTGGAAGAGTACTCCCTATACTATACAATATATGCTACTGCTCTTAAAAAAGCAGTGCTCCGCCATAAAAATAATGCTGAATCTCTCCAAGCATTAAACCAAAAGAAAAGAACAACTGTTCTTGTTCGGTCTCCCTGAAACTATGAGCAGGGAGATCTTTTCAGTGAAAGTGTTGAAGCACAAGCATCATGCCAGACTTGGAGCTGGTTATTGCATCTAGTTCCCCAGACTCTGAGTGGAGCAATGCTTCTTTAGCAGACTCCACCACAATGGGGACAAGAGATCCTGGATTAATCAGACTGAGCTTGTTACTGAGGGCACCAAAGGAGAGGTGGGACATGGTCTTGACTGGATATGGTTTGCCAACTCTGACCACTGTACTGCATGTCCACAAGTACTTCTTGGCTGCAGTTTCATGTTTGTTCCTTCATGTCTTGGCTGTGCAGAAGGATGACAACACTGGTCTTAGGCAGACTCTCTTAAAGGAAAGAGTGCCACTCACAGTCTAGAAGACTCCCACTGAACCAGTATCATCTTACATTTTAAAAACATCACCAAATAATCTGCACTGCACTATACTGTTGATCCTATGTGCCATTGGCTTCAGCTTCAATAATCATTTTTATCAGATCTGCATCCTTATTTCTGCAGCAGGGCAGAAGGTCAATGTTTCCCATCTTTCACTCTACCAGACTTGACAGACAATGTCTGCAGACCTTCTCTCCTGCCATAAATCTTTGCATCACAAGAAAGAGTTAATTCTTGGAGAGTGGACATACAAATTAAATGAGGCAGAATGTAGGTTGTCAATGTCACAAGATTTATATGCTACTGTGAACAGAGTCCATTGCAGCAGATGCTCTGATCTTGAAATATGGGGCCTAAAGTCTAATGGAGAGTATGTTACAGTGACTCACCACAACTCCCAGTATCAGTCCAAGGGGCTGCCTTCACCCCAAGGCTACCCTTTAGGGCAGTTGCTGTTTTCACACTGGAACCCAGGCCACCCTATAAGGCTTCTGATTTGATTCGTTGAAAACTCGATGCAACTTTTCATTTAGCCAACCAGAACTCTTCTACTCCAAAGTTAAGCCGGAGATGAAAGGAAATCAAGAAGTGGATCGATTTGAGTGTAAATTTTTCAAGTTTTTTCGAGGTTGGTTGGTAGAATGGTCATACTGATCGACTAGACCTAGCTTACTAAATGTGTTTTTCACATCTGTAGACCTGTTAGATTTATTGGATATCAAAAGAATCCACAATTATCGATGTTTCTATACCGATATATGTATTCTGCATTGGATTCTGGCACATATCAGGTATGTAAAACTTTGATTTTAGTGCTCAGCCCTAAAAAATATTTTTAGCGCCAAAAAATCTTTTCAGAACAGTTGTTTTTTTTCTATTCTTTGTTTTTTTAAAATGATAAATAACTTCATTTATGGAATCTTCTTTATTTCCACTTATTTTAATATGAGATACACACGTGTTGATGAAGGAGTTTGTTACAATGAATTTTATAAAGGTACCCCCTAATATGAAAACACCCGCTCGGCCATGTAACATCTGCATTGGTACCAATGTAACGTCCGTGTTTTTTTAAGTGGTATCGAAAGAGTTAACTCAAAATCCAGCAAATTAGATCTTCCACACACACTTGCACTCAGATCCTGCTTTGCTACTTTAGTAATCTGAAGAAAAACACACCTGTTTTAAATAGCTGACCATATCACCTGCAGACTGCATTGCTAACAAGGGGCGTCTCAAGATAAGAAAGATAGCCACTGCTACATATATTAAAATATGACCTGAACCTCCAAGGATACGATCCCATATCCTGCGGAAGTGAATTAACAAAGGTGTCACAAAAAAGTAAATTCAGGACAGACATGCATATGATAAATATCTATTCTGTCATGTACTTGTCAGTTTTATAGTGAAGTTCAATTTATATCATTTCCTACTTCACCTGGCTCTTCTTCCCTCTATTTTTCTTGTTGTTAAAATATTTTCAATATATGAGAGAAAATTAATAAATAAGTTGCAAATCCACCACAGACTGAAAACAACTGAAAATTCACTGATCATTTTTTGTTGGCATTCTGCAGCACCAACTGGCGCCAAATAAAGAACTAAAGCTATATCCCAGCATGCCATGGTTATTTAACAGCAACTGTTTTAATATGGCGAATGTATTACAGCACGTACATGAGGAGACGGCACGGAATTGTGTGTTTTCTGTGAGATAACCTTGAACTTCCTGGTGACTGAGGAGGTGGGGCGTCTCCATTGCATGGAGGCTACCTCTGACTGTGGTTGAAAGTGGTGGACCCAAGATTCATCCCCAATAACAATTCATCTGATGAAATCCTTCCCCCTGCATGATACCACATGAGGTGCTGCATGAAAATTTTGTTCCTTGTGTGTGGTGCTAAGTGTCCATTACTGAATTTCTTGAATATAGCTATACACAGCATTTCTTCCCACACACTTTTCACTGTACACTTCAAGCACTCACTCCGTGCTCAGTTCTTTGGCCCATTGAAAACCGTACAATTCCATGTTGTTCTCATGTACACACACGACACACTGGCCACATTAAATCAGTTGCTGTTAAATAACCAAGGCATGTTGGGATATAGCTTTGGTCCAAGTTTTGCTACATACCACCAAAATTTTTTAATTTTCAATTGTTTTCAGTCTGTGTGGATTTGCGACTTATTTATTGACTTGCCTTTGTATCATATTAACAGCAAAACTTATAGTCTGCAAGAAGGAAAAGTTACAGTCATTATTTTTTATGCCATAGTAAAGCAAAACTGTGCAAGCACTGTTATTTGACTTACACACATTGTAACAGGGTAACACCTCCATCCACACAAATATCTGCCCTAGGGATCAAAGTCATTTTCACCTGCTTCCCGACGAAAACAATGCCCCCATTTCAAAATAGTACTTTCCACTGTATCAGTTACCCCAAATTTTTAAATTGTGGCTTTGGGAAGATATAACAATAACAACATACACATACCGCTCCAGTGAGGTATCCGGCAGAACATTAGCAAAGCAAGTATGAAACCAGTCCGTCAAGGGCAGTTCACTGATGACCTGATGTTCACACAAATGACTATAGAGTTTCTGCCCTTGGTCTTCCTTCTTCAAACACTGCATTGTGTACTCTGGCTATTGATAAATAACGACTGGCATTTATTTTCCTTTTATCTGGTTGTTTTATTCATTTTTTTATAATTATGTATTGGACATGAAAGTGTGTAGACTTTTCTATATTTTAACATGCAATCTTTAGAATATACTTTGCTGTCCTTTTAATCTACACATTCAAAGAAGAAGTCTGTAGGCCACCAATGGTCAACACAGCTATCCAGAACATGTTCTCTCATCATCTTGGAACCGCATCAGCCCATTGGTGGCCTACGGATGGGACAAGAACCTCAGGGACCTTTTAGTTCAAAGTCACCTTAAGACAGATGACACTTTTTAATGGTACCAGACGTTGTGGACACCATAGATGCAACACTTGCCCATTTGTTGCTGAGCTAGCCAGATCTCCTTCCCTAAGTCCACATTATCAGTTCAGAAGGGTTTCACTTGCACTTCATGCAATGTTATTTATGCTATTATGTGCAAACATTGTGGTATGAATTATATAGGGGAGACTGGTTTACGCTTAGGAGATCATTTTCGCCAACATCTTAACGATATTTCTAAGAAGGCCTGGACACTTGTGGCTAAACATTTTTTCTTAGCAACCACAGGGGAAAACAGGACATTTCTGTTAGTGCGACCTGCTCTTGTTCTGCTGATGTATGATCTCAGAGGGTCCTAGTACAGCGCCTTATTTTCCAAGCTGGCTGTCTCCACCCAGCAGGAATTAACAATGTCTTCAGCTTTCTTTAACTTCTTTAGGTTTCCACCCCCCACCCTTTTTTTTTAACTCTACTTTCTTTCTCCTAGCTTCCCCTCCCTATCGCCACCTTCTCTTCTTCTCTGGTGACATACTGGGGTTTATAGGGTCTTGTCCTATTCACCAGTTTCACATTTTCTCCCTGCAGGTGTTTATGTTCTTCATCCATTATCTCTCCACTTCCCCTTTCTCCTCCCCCCCCCCCAACACATTCTCCTCTAGCGACTATCATGTTTCTATTGCCTCCTCCCCCCCCCCCAAACCATTTTTCCTTTCTCACCACCTCTTCTTTATGATTGGCTCTATCGGCTTATCCTTTGTGTGGCCCCACATGGTCTCTATGCCTTGTCTAGTGTACACGCATTTCTATCCATTTCCTACTTCTGGAGGAGGCCATATTAAGATAAGTTTTTTGTTTAGTTATATGTTTTGTCTCATTTGTGTATGTAATCTTCAAAAAAGGCTCACACTGAAATACTGGATGTATGTTTTTCATTAATACATTCTCATACTTTCTATTCGTTTTTTTCTCACTTTACTCACTCCCTCTGCCACTTTGTAAAACTATATCATACACCTCTAACTATCAACAAAATAATACAACGAATTTATATAACATCAGAAAAACTAAAGGAATTAAGAGAATGAATGTAAGGGTCATTTCACTCACAAACTGCCACAAGCTCTTGTACAGGAACTGGCTAATGTAGCGATAAAATCTTGTAGAGATCCAGAACAGGTCAACTTCTGAGCTTACAAGGCTGCTCACGGCTTGAATGATTGACAGGAAATACTGATTTTTGGAGTCCTGATCCTGGGAAATAAAAGACAAGATAAAAAATGAAAAATGTAATACTTATACTGTGTGCAGCATGCAAAATCTGACAAAATTTTAGCAGGGCTACAATGTTACAATTAGTGGAATAACAAATTTTTAAAAAAAAGGTAAAATTCTCGCCTCCATGCCATTTAGGCACACTAGGGATACGATGTCAGGCCCTTACTTCCAAGACCTTCAGTACATGAAAATGTGATGTAGTCACTATCATGCCTGGCCACATTTATCTTCCTAGATTTCTCTGGTACCCATTTTTAGAGGCTGGGCTGACCCTGGGGCCTCTTTGGTGTGGTTGGACTGCTGGGACTTGAACCCAGTACCACTGGATTAGCAGACTTGAGTGAACAGAACAGCAAATATGGCAGACAAATGTATGGACACAAGGTAAGGAAAATATACATAAAGGAAAGTATAGAGGACTTCATTATGAAATTTTTGTTCTAACAAAATGTGGTACTAGTTGAGTATCCCTAATTTAAAATACTTGGGATGAAGAATATTTTGGATTTTTCTGGATTCTGAAATACATGATATGGTAAACTTGAAGAGAAATGTCAAAAAAAAAAAAACCCAAAAAAATTTAAGATTTTCAGAAAAAATTGCCTTTTTTTAGAAAAAAATCTGACACTAAATAACATTTTTAATGATATTTAAACAACACAGATAAGAAAATGCATGGTCACAGACTCTTTAAAGAGAGAAAACTGAAATATTTTGGACACATTAAACGTCATGATAATTTAGAGAAGACCGTCTTGGAAGGATACATAATGGGAAAAAGAAAAAGAGGAAGACCAAGACGAAGATGGCTGCAAGACATCGTTGACGATCTGGAAATGGATGCAACAGCAGCAGGCCGTCTTGCTCACAACCGAGAGGCCTACGGGAGTGCTGTTTGGGAGACAAAGTTCCGCAAGGGACATGCAAATGAATGAATGAATGAACAGACTCTTTGCACTGATAGTGTTTGGTAATCTGTTGAGTCTAACAGCGCGCCACAGTAAAAACAGTGACATAGTGGTTTCCCAAATGGCTTCCTGCCGCGAGAGTGAAGCTACGGATCTCAGAATGGGGATGTTCAGGAAAGCAATCCTGTCGTGTCTTAGAGCAGGAATTCTCATAGGGTGTGCTGCAAACTTCCATCACTATGTTGCAAAAATTTAGAAAAGAAAAAAAAAAAAATGACACTAATCTAGTTACCTCTGTCCAGGAGTGCTGCAAAATTCCACACAGTGAAATAGTGTGCCACAATAGAAAAAAGTTTGAAAAGCACTGCCTTAGAGGCACATAGGGGTATTGGTGTTAGCACTCATATTTTTGTCCTTGACCTGTCAGCACACTAGGGGATGATGTGGTCAGCATCACACCTGGCTGCCTTTCCTTCCCCAACTCCAGAAGAAGTCGGGTGCCCATTTCTACTGCTGGCTGACTGGGGCGCCTCTGGTCAGATTCAATCCCCCAACCTTTGCCACGAGAGACTGGTGCACTAACCACTTCGTCACTCAGATGCTCAGGGATATTCATCAGGTAGTTTAATCAGCAAGGAATGCTGGTACATTGTGGATGTGAAATTTAAAGTACTATCTTCAGCCATGTTGAGCAGTTTTAAACCAACAACTCACAGACTGTAGGGAGTTATGACCAAGAAGGTCACATCCAGCATCAGAAGTTCAAAGGGCTGAAACTCTTGCCTGATTTGGGGGGGGGGGGGGTGTTACTCCTTCGACTATTCGATGTGTTGTTGTCACACTCTCTCCAACAGGGTGCTTCTTTCCTAATCTCAGGTTTCTTCAATCTCCGAATTAAACAAAACTTTCAGTCTTCAATATAACCACTTATCACCCCAAATGTCACTCACCACATATTTATTCTGCAAGGGAAGGTTGCCCTCTTCTATCAACTTCATTCTCAGGATCTTGTGTTCCTGTGGACCATCCATGGATTCTGGAGCTAATAAAATTACTGCTCTCTGTAGCTCCTTCACCTGTTCAACTCTGTGATCCCAAACATAGTCTTGGGTACTCTGGTTTACAGGTAAAATCCCTGAAGGGAAAAACAAATTTAGTAAATTACAATTTAATAAAGATGAAGTTTAACCTAAGTTGGGCATCGAAAAAAAAAAAGAAATGTCAGCCTGGATGATTGGGCAGGGGAAGCATAGCTGGTGTAACCAATACACCATTCCCTTGAAGAATTCTTTTACTCAAAGAGATTACTCAACAGCTTGATGTTGATGTAGAAGACTGAAATCACTGTGGTCCACTGGTTGAAGAAAGATGGTCATGGTCACTGTCACATGCTCATGTGATCCCATACATGTGTAAATACATTACAAAGTGAATGAGGGTATAAAAGTATGTATGACTGTAAAGGTAAAGGTAACTTTGCTATGTCTTATAGGCGCACAGGGGATATGGTGTTAGTGCCCACATTTTCCTTGACCTGTCCGCACACTAGAGGGTGATGTGGTGGTCAGCATCGTGCCTGACTGTCTTTCCTTCCCCCAACTCCAGAAGAAGTCAAGTACCCATTTCTACAGCTGGCTGACTGTGGCACCTCCAGCCAGATTCACATCCCAAACCATCACTATGAGAGACTAGTGCACTAACCACTTTGAGACCGTGTAGGGCGAGCATAAAATCTGGACACATAGACAGATACATGAAAACGATGTTGATTTAAGATGATCAGTCTGATTCATTAATCAGCCTGACTCAGTAGCTCATTACAGAAGTACTTGTTTATGCTCCAGGAAATTGTGGGGGGGGGGGGGGGGGGAGGGGGAAGATATGCTGTCCAATATGGCAATCAGCAACCCATAACTGACATCCTAGCACCAGGGCTGACAAACCATAGCTTACTAAGACCCTGTCCTACTTCTCTGTTGGTACCCCCTCCCCCAGTAACAGAACTAGCCTGGCTAATGAGGTCCCCATGGTGGTGGAGTCTGCTAAAGAAGCACTGCACACCCCCCCCCCTTTCCTGTTTTTTAGCCCCACTCAGGGACTGAAAAAATACCCATCATAACCCGCTCCCAAGCCAACACAATGTTGTGACTCAACATCTTCACCACATCAGCTGCAGAGAATACCAGCTCATAGTTCCAAGAAGAAGAAGAAGAAGCCCTGGGAAATGAAGAAGTCATGACAACCTCCTGCAATCATCATCATCATCATCATCATCATCTGTCATTACTGTCAGCATCACAAAAGGAAATGACCAATAGTGACTGGCCTCATTGCATTCAAAAGATTTAATGTCAGATTCTCCGTCAGTTACAGCAAATGTACTAGCACCTGCTTGATGGGGGAGAACTTTAAGGTTGATAGATTAATGGCCGCTTACCTACAGCAGTCACCATTAATTTTGTCCCCGATAGAAATAAACCTCAGTCTGTATTGTGAGTCAGTTTTTCTAAACTGCGATTGACTTCTACATCTGTGCTTTATTTCTGTGATCTGCGCCCTCAATTTCTCTGTTCTTGATTTCTTTTCTAAAATAAAAATCAATTTTATCACAGCACGTTAACCATCAAAAATGAACAAATATATCCGTACTACAAGAACTTAATACTGAAGAAGGTTGGCTGGTAAAGAGGATTAAACAGAGAAAACTTAAATATTTTGGACACATTAAACATCATGAGAATTTAGAGAAGACCGTCTTGGAAGGAAACATAATGGGAAAATGAAAGAGAGGAAGCCCAAGGCAAAGATGGTTGCAAGACATCGTTGATGATCTGCAAAAGGATGCATCAGCCGCAGGCCATCTTGCTCACAACCGAGAGGCCTACAGGAGTGCTGTTAGGGAGGCAAAGTTCCGCAAGGGGCATGCAAATGAATGAACGAATGAATGAATGTTAACTATCTTACCCAAAAGAATTTTCCAGACATAAGTCCTGTACATGGCCGGTATACCGAATCGGAGGGAAAACTGAACCAGCTTTTCTTTCTTAATTGGTTGTTCCTTCAGCAACATCTCAATGGCCTTTTTCTCTTCCACCGTTCTGAAGCCAACCTTCTCATAGAAGTGAGTTCTAAAATTTTTCTCATGTTCTGACATTATTATCCTGAGGAAAGAAAAACTGCATACCTTAAGAGATAAGAGTAAACACATTACGGTATGAATGTATAACCAAATGAAAGTGTGTTGGTCTGCACAGGATGGCCATTAAGTCTGGACACATAGGCAAATACAGAAATCTAGGAAAATCCCCCTGATCTCTTCTTCCTCTATAGTGAAAGGATTTGTTATGAGACGCACTGAAAACATGCATGGAATAGCAATGGGAGGATACAATTTAAGATATGCGGATGACATAATACTGACAGCCCAAGGTGAAAAACTACATGCATCGTTAGACAAAATCAAAGAAAAAAGTGAGCAGAAGAGATTTAGTTTAAATAAAAATAAGACAGAGGTAATTCATTGTCATATTCAAGAAAGAAACATTAGCAAAATGTAACATTAAAGTGAAAGGCACAGAATTAATTTGTCCGACTCCCATTTCTTACTATTAAATAGGTCATACTATTCCACCATAGACTTTATTATGAAAAGATGCTGTACAGGTAAAACCAACATTGATTGGGTACATGGGACCCAAATAGAAGATCTTGATTTTGCAGATGACATAATTCTTATCAGTGACAATGTGAAATTGATGCAGGAAAAAACAGATTCCCTGTCTTCCTTGGCTAGCAAAATAGGTCTTGAAATTAACAAAGACAAAACATAAATAATGAAACCTCTCATTAATCAAGAAGGAAAAATATACACAGAAGGAACAGTTGTTGATGAAGTAAACCAATTTGCATACCTTGGCAGCTACGTAGACCAGGATGATGACACCAGGAAAGAAGTTAGAATTAGAATTGCAAAACCAGCATTGTCCTTCAAAAATCTTGAAAACATATGGAATTCAAAAGTTATAAGCACAAAACCAAGTTAAGATTATTCAATTCAAATGTGATAACCACTCTCATTTATGCATGTGAAAGATGGAAATCAACTAAAGAAATAAATAAAAAAATTAGACTCTTTTGAAAACAAATGCGTAAGGAAAATACTTGGTATAAAGTGGAACGAATTCAAGAACAACACAGAAATAAGACAGATGAGCAAACAACAAGCTATCTCATGGGTGATCAGAAAAAGAAGATGGACATACGTAGGCCATGTGATGAGAAGAAACAATCAGAGAATACCAAAACAAGCTATCAAGTTGTGCACAACAGGCTGCAGAAAAAGAGGTCAACTGCATGAAACTCTAAAGAGAACATTGTTAAAAGAAGCCAGTTTAGTGGGCATAACATCCCTTGATGAAGTTGAAAGACTCACCGAGAACAGGAAAACTTGGCAAACAACTAAGCGAGCCCTATGTAACGGCACGGGAAGGATATAAGATGTAAGATTCCATCATAAAGATATCTCTCTCTGAACCTTAGGTGCTCAAGGCACATGGGGATTCCGCAAATTTGTTTCCACAAATGCCTGTCTTTTGCCCTTTTTTCTGCTCTTGCCCAGGTGAGCCCTCTATTGCTCAACATCCTTTCTGTTGTTCTTCTCCATGTCTCTTTTGTTCTATCTTTACTTCTGTTACCCTGTGGTGTCCATCTTAGTGCTATTTTTGGTATTGAGTTGTCAGTCATTCGGAGCACATGTCCCAACCATCGCCAGCGTCTTTCCTCAATAATTGTTGTCAGTGGCTTCATCTGCATTTCTGCCAACAAGATGTTATTTCTTATGGTTTGTGGCCAAAATATTCTTCTAATTCTTAAAAAATATCTATCATAAAGATATGATAGATATTTAATGCAATAAATGTACTCTCACAATCGGTGTTATATTCCGCCGTAAAAAGCAAATGCTCCATCAGTGTTTATGAAGTTTCACAGAATCAAAACAACTATGCTTCTACATTCTCGTCAAACATGGTAATACAACTTTCGCTTTCACATTTCCGGTGTCATACAAAGATAAGGCGTTCTTTTTAAAAGGCGTAAATGACTAAACTATATAAATAATTTATAATGATGTTTGAGAACGAAGACTAAAATGTTATATTTCTTACATCTTTTATAAAAGTAGATATAAGATCCATATTGTTTTCGAAACTAACACTACCAATCTCTATGTGAAAATTATAAATGGCGGCAGTTACGATAACTGGGATATTGAAAAATGTAGCGAAAGTAAGGCGCCTTTCTAGCTAAAACATTATTTCATGCAAATTACATAATGCGGTTTTCGTACTATACAACAACACTGAAAGTGCTATGATTAAGTTATTTTGTGGAAATTACGTAACGTCATTTTTCTGCAGAATTCTTTCAACTGACTCGGACAATATTTGTATACAGAACGACTCATCATCATTGGACGTTTACAGACTGGACAGTCACAAAGTGTTATGGCCAGACAATTTAATGTGGTTAGAAGCATCGTCATTAGTTTCTTTGTGTAGGGGACGATCAACTTCATGGGAAGAAGTGACTTGGTGTCTTCTTCTTCTTCGTTCGCTTCTACCACCAAAACCGCACTGTGATCCTACTGAATTTACGTTTGTGGTCCTCGTTAGGTCCCGTGGTCTCCACGAGAGGACCACAAGGGGTTCAGAGTATCGCAGGGCTTTAGCCTGTATTCTTGGTGGGTCTCTGAAGCGGATTGTGTGACACCGTGGTTTTCGTTGCACCAGTTTAGTCGTGACTTGGTGTAAATTGAGGAACGCCTGAATGCCCAACAATAAGTGGCTGAAATTCTTTGTCCTCATGTCCTTCCACTTCTGGCTTCACCAGGGTCGATTTTTCAGCAGGAAAACAACTTCCAGACCATTCCGTGGCCATCCGTGTCATCAGACATGAACCCAATAGAACACTTATGGGATGAACTGAACAGAAAAGTCCGTCAGCGAGACATGGCGCCAACCAATCTCCGACAGTTGTCCCTTGCACTGCGGGAAGAGTGGGCAGCCATCCCACAACAACAGATCCAACGCCTAATCAGATCCATGTCAAAGAGATGTCGTTTTCTGAGGAGGCCATGCACCTTACTGAAACGAAGGCTTCAGTTGCAAAGAATAAAAGTCCAAACCAATTTTAATGAACATCATTTAATTGTTATATACCATGGATAAAAACGCTCTCGCCGGCATGCAGAAATCAGCGGAATTCCGCTTGATCTGTTACATATCATGTACCGGGAGTTGGGCATAAGGCTAACAACCTTATCCTGAGACCTATCTAGAGGCAACTCCAGATGGGAAAAAAAGATATCGTTATGGAAACTCGCAGAGAAACCAACCGAGCATCAGGGATGCCAACTCCGAAGAGCTCATTCGTCGGCCCCAAACATGTGACAAAGATCGGATTCTGGAATGTGAGAACGATGGCAGCACCAACAAAAACTAACCAGGTCATCAAAGAAATGGAGAGATACCATCTAGACATACTGGGCATCAGCGAAATGCGATGGCCAGAAGCAGGTAAAAGATCGGCGGAAAACGGTAAGTTAATTATACATTCAGGTAGAAATGACAATAAATTCCGAGACGGAGTGGGCATTATTATGTCAAATGTAGCTGCAAAGAGCCTTGTAGAATGGGAACCAGTGAACAGTCGTATAATAAGAGCACGATACAACCTACGACACGGAAGAATGACAATAATACAGTGTTATGCTCCCACGAATGATGCAGATGATGATGTGAAAGACGACTTCTATCACCAACTACAACAAATCATCAACAAAGTCCCTAAACACGACATCCTAATTGCTATGGGGGACTTCAATGCTAAGGTAGGGAAGGATAATACCGACATTGAAAAAGTGATGGGGAAAGAAGGAATTGACATGGTTAATCAGAATGGAGAAAGATTAATTGAAATATGTCTAACAGAGGGCATGGTCATTGGAGGCACAATATTCCCACACAAAGAGATACATAAAACAACGTGGATATCTCCAGATGATAGAACTAGAAACCAGATAGACCATTTTTGTATTAGAAAGCAATACAGAACATCTCTCATGGATGTAAGGGCTTATAGGGGTGCAGATGTCAACAGTGATCACAACCTGTGCATAGGGAAAATAAAACTAAAATTGAAAAGTCAACACAAGAAATCAGTACACAGAAAGATAAACATCCACAGCCTACAAGAAGAAAATACTAACATTAATTTCAATCAGGAACTTGCCAATCATTCCAAAACACCCAGTGAAGTTGAGGAGATAGGTATAGATGAGTTATGGAATTCTTACAGCACAGCCATAATCACAGCAGCAAAAGTAAGCGCTGGATTGGAAAAACCAAATAGAAAAGCATGGATATCAGATAAAACATGGAAGTATATACATGAAAGACGAGCAGTCAAATTAAACATGTTGAATGCAAAAGCAGATCATGAAAGAGATTCGGCAAAAGCAAAATACAAAGACATAGACAAGAAAGTAAAAAGTTCAGCTAGAAGGGATAAAAGAGAATACATAGACAATATGGCGAAAGAGGCAGAAAAAGCAGCAAAAACAGGAGACAGCAAAACTTTATATAACATACAAAAGAGGCTAACAGGTACTATTACATCTAAAGAAAGACCAATCCTTAGCAAAACTGGAACACTATTAACATCAAATAAAGACCAAAAGCAAAGATGGGCTGAACACTTCCAAGAAATACTCAATCGACCACACCCAAAAGAATTGTTAAACCTTGAAACTGACTTACCAGCCCCACAACTAAATGTCAATCTAGATGAAATTAAATTGCATGAAATTGAAACAGCAGTGAATTTAATGGCTAACAACAAAGCTGCAGGTGAAGATGAAATAACAGCCGAGATGCTAAAAGCTATCAATAGTGACAACATGAGACAACTACAGAGAATGTTTAACAAGATTTGGAAAGAAGAAAAGGTCCCTTCTAATTGGAAGAAGGGAATCATTGTTAAAATACCAAAAAAGGGCAACCTTAGTGACTGTAACAACTGGAGAGGAGTAACCTTAATATCAGTTGTGTCAAAAGTATTTTGCAAGGTCATTTTGAATAGACTCAAAGATATAGTGGATACTGCAATGAGAGAAGAACAAGCAGGATTTCGAAAAGGGAGAAGCTGTCTCGACCAGATCTTTACTCTCAGAATAATACTTGAAGAACATATTGAAAAGCAGAAACCATTAATACTGAATTTCATAGATTTTAAGAAGGCATTTGATAGCATACACAGAGATTCATTATGGAGAATTTTAGGTCTATATGGAATACCATCTAAAATTGTCAACATCATTAAGGACTTATACAATGGATATGGTTGTGCAGTCAAGACAGAAGAAGGGATGAGTGAATGGTTCCAGATTGAAACAGGCGTGAAGCAAGGATGTATACTGTCTCCTTTACTTTTTGGGATTACAATAGACTTCATAATGACAAATGCTGCACAGGTAACACAGGTATTGACTGGGTACATGGGACCCAACTAGAAGATCTTGATTTTGCTGATGACATAACTCTTATCAGTAATAATGTGAATTCCATGCAAGAAAAAACAGATAGCCTATCTTCACTGGCTAGCAAAATAGGACTTGAAATTAACAAGGACAAAACAAAAATAATGAAAATTCCCATCAATCAAAATGGAAAAATACACATAGAAGGGACAGATATTGAAGAAGTCAATCAATTTGCATACCTTGGCAGCTACATAGACCAGGATGGTGACACTAGAAAGGAAGTTAGGATCAGAATTGCAAAAGCAGCATCAATCTTCAAGAATCTTGAGAACATATGGAATTCAAAAGTTATAAGCACAAAAACCAAGTTAAGACTATTCAATTCAAATGTAATATCCACCCTCATTTATGCATGCGAAAGCTGGAAAACAACTAAAGAAATAGAAAAGAAATTAGACTCTTTTGAAAACAAATGTTTAAGGAAAATACTCGGCATCAAGTGGAATGAATTCAAGAACAATGCAGAGATAAGACAGATGACTGAACAACAACCAGTCTCACGGGTGATCAGGAAAAGGAGATGGACATATGTTGGCCACTTGATGAGAAGAAATGAGCAGAGAATCCCAAAACAAGCTATCAAGTGGAACACAACAGGCCGAAGAAAAAGGGGCAGACCGCGTGAAACTCTGAAGAGAACATTATTAAGAGAGGCCAAGTTAACAGGCATAAAATCCTTTGATGAGGTTGAAAGACTCGCCGAAGACAGGAAAAATTGGCGAACTACTTTGCGAGCCCTATGTGACGTCTAACGGCACGGGAAGGATATAAGATATAAGATAAGATGGATAAAAAAAGGGCAAATATATCTATATTTAATGCTGAAGAAGGTTGTGGTAAAGATGATTAAATAGAGAAAGCTTAATTATTTCAGACATATTAAATATCATGAGAGTTTGGAGAAGACAGTCTTTGAAGGGTATTTAACTCTTCCCGTGCCACAGGAAGAAAAGCGGACGTTCAGTTGCTTACCAGAGTAAAAGCACGGATCTTGATATGTTGGGGGTATAGGTGTAAAATGGAATGGAAAACAGCATTTACATGTACTTCCGTGTACTTATGTTTCAGAGTATAACTAAATGTATGAAAATTTCATAAATGCAGAGTTTTTTAGGAAAAAAGAAGTAATGTGATGTTTTTAGACAATGATTGTGCCCAGCTCACCATCGGCTAGGTCTAGATATGCACTACTTACCATCTGAGATGTCTAGATCTACTTGTCGATCTCATATTCTGATTCTTTGTTGCATTCTTGCTAAATTAATGTCTGAAATTACCTCCTAACTACTTCACCAGTCGTCTGAATATGTCTAGATCTACTTGGGATACAATCAAGAGCAGCAGGGTGGTCACAGGCCATGTCCATACCCCCATATGCATCATCAAAAATTGAAAATTTTCCATGTTTCTCTTCCTTTTTCTCGCTCGGCATCGCTCGTATCTAAGGACTCTTTCACCATTTTGAAAAATGTCACCGGAAATGTGGACGAAATATGTACAATCTAAATGTTACACTGCTTCTTTTATTGAAACAAACCATGATTGAAATTTCGATCGTTGGCATGCAATGGGGATACCGGAAGGGTCTAATAATCGACCGCTGGCTTGGGAAGAGTTAATGGGGAAAAGAAAGAGGAGGACCAAGGTGAAGATGGCAAAAAGACAATGATTTGTGAATGGATACGTCAGCAGCAGGGCATCTTGCTTACAGCCGAGAGGACTTAAAGAGAGAACTGTTAGGGAGGCAATGCTAATGAATGAATGAAAAGGAGGGATCAATCTCAAAAAAATTCTTCTGTTGTGTCCACATACCCTGGGTCTTAAGAGCCACTGGTTTAAATAACTTGTGCATGCATTTCTCGACTTGTATTTTGGCTTCCATTATCTCCTCAAATCACGAACCCTACTTCCAGAGCTTTGAGAGTCATCCATGCGGTGTGATCTTTCACCAGTTCTGCCCAGCTTTTGAGATTGATGAAAGAAATTGTTTCATGAATTATTTTCATTAATTATTTCAGTTTGTATTCCTTTTTTTCTTTTGGTCTCTGAATAAAAGCTGAGGGGTACAATAAATTATGAATACATTTTATAATGGCTTTCAGTTCTTTTTTTTTTTTTTTTAATTTTTAAATGTGCCATTGTGAAGTCTATTCACAGTGAAGTGGTGGGGAGAAAAGTATGCAGTGCAAACAAAATGTAACTTGAAAAACAATGGACAACACTTCATACACTTGATGTAAAATTTTAAGTTAATCTGCAGTAAGAAATAACAATTTAATAATGAAAAATTCTTTAATTTTGTTCTTATAAACTAGTCTAAAAAGTCTTTCAACCAACAGGGAATTCCTAATAATATGTCAGAGGTCCCAGTTACCTATTTCTACAGCCTGCCTCCACCAAACCCTGAAATTCCCAGGGGAGAGGGGGGAATATAGGGATGGGTTTGCAGTCCTGGTTTACAGTGATGTACTTGATGAACTTGAAGAAGGTGGGCTAGTAACGAGGATTAAACTGAGAAAATATAAATATTTTCAACACATTACACATCATGATAATTTAGAGAAGATGATCTTGGAAGACATAATGGGAAAATGAAAGAGTGGAAGACCAAGGCGAAGATGGGTGCAAGACATCGTTGATAATCTGAAAATGGAAGAATCAGCAGCAGGGCATCTTGCTTACAACCAAGAGGCCTACATGATAGTTTTTAGGGAGGCAAAGTTCCACAAGGGACATGCAAGTGACTGACTTGAAGAACTAGCTGACTGTGCAGAATTCTTCAAAAGATCATTCAAATACCAATGGATGCATTTTATTTTACACAAAGCAGAATTAACAAGGTTAGAGAGACAATGTTTTATAGAGTGAGACTTTTTCTAAGTCAAAGATTCAAGAAAAGTGATGCAATAGATATGGTACTAGCTCTCTAGTGACTTTTATAAACCTTGTTGTAAGAGGATTAGTCTGATCTTTTCAGGGGCAAGCAGTTTGGTGTTAAATAATCAGTCTGATGTTGTAAGGAGAATATTAGTGTTTGTGTGGTTTTTTTTTTTGTGGAAATAATTAGTCTGATATTAATAGGAGGTGATCTGATGTTACTGGGAGGTGATCAGTTTGATGTTATGGATGGTGATCAATCTGATGTTATAGGAAGTGATTGTGATCAGTCTGATGTTTGTGGGAGATGATAAGTGGTGTTTTGTCTCTTAAGGTTTTGCAGTTCATGTACAAAATTTTGAATCCATGTGCAGTTATATTCTCAACAAAACTTCTGTGTGCAAATTTGTGTCGTAACACCAAAACACAAAGAATAGTTTAAAACTGTCAGGGAAAAAAAATGCTAAAATCTGAAGAAATTAGTAAAACAAACTCATATAACGCTACTAGTTTTTGCAGTTCTACTGTAGCTCAAAGTAAAATCGTAAAATTGAAAAACAGAAGTAGCAGTTTTATTTATATGTATTACTGTATTGTATAGAAAAAGAGGTTGACCACGTGAGACTCTAAAGAGGACATTGTTAAGAGAAGCCAGTTTAGTGGGCATAACATCCCTTGATGAAGTTGAAAGACTCACTGATAACAGGAAAACTTGGCAAACAACTATGTGAGCTCTGTGTGACATTTAATGGCCTGGGAAGGATGTAAGATGTAACATGTGGTGCATAAAATTCTGTGCATGGCATGATTTATTTAAGTGCTGTGTGCTGCAGATTATTTGAGGGAACATTGGAGGTGATAAATCTGATGTTGATCTGAGGTAATCAGTCATATTGTGAGAGATTATCAGTTTGATATTGACTGACATGATCAATCAGTAGTACCGTTGACAGTTCAGTCAGGGTGTGCTGCGGCCAACATATTTATATCTGTACGGACCCTGCCCTTATTATTGGCTACATCATGTTGGTATTTATTTTGATTTTAGAGGAAGCAATGACTTGCAGGATTAATATATGAGGAAGACATAAGCAGACAGCCAAATGTTTCCACCTTTTTGGTCTCTTTCTGTCCCTCATACACATACACACACACATGAGAGAGCCAGTGGGGTTAGCACCAGGCATCAACAGATCACGTAGGTTATCAAGAATATAAATCACAGTCAGTAACTTCCATTCATTATTAGATTCTCCGTTCAAAATGCCATACAAGTGGGTTTATAGTGTGATCCATGAAAACGTCTTTTATATAATGCTGTGAATATAATCTTACATCCTTCCCATGCCGTTTGACATCACATAGGGGTCAGATGGTAGTTTGCCAAGTTTTCGGCAGACTTTTCAACCTCGTCAAGGGATTTTATGCCTGCTAAATTGACCCTTTTAACAATGTCCTCTTTAGAGTTTTATGGGGTCAACCTATTTTTCTTCGGCCTGTGGTTTTCCAGTTGATAGCTTGTTTTGGGATTCTCTCTTCTCATCACATGACCAGCATATGTCCAACTCCTTTTTCTGATCACCCATGAGACGGGTTGTTGTGAATATAATAGTAGCAGCAAAATAAGATAACTGCCTAATATAGTAACTAATATATGACTTGTCAGGCAATCAATCATTTCAATAATTTGTAGATAATTAGGTACATGCTTTCTTTTTTTTTCCATTAACTAATTTTCCTTTCACTGCAGTGTTTTTCACCTGGACTTTGATGTTTATAATGGTTTATAGCACATTGTGAAAGCCTTAATGTATCACATACTTTAACTTTTGGGTTTAAATTATTTCTCATGAATTTCAGCTGCAGATGATTCCTGACTTAATGTAATTAATACATTCCACACTCCAGTTTTTACATGTCAGATTTGTGGAAGCAGTATCAGTCACAATAGTATTCACAGACAGTGCTGGGAAACTTAGTTTACATGTGATTTAGGATAAACTGTCTACCTTCATCCGTTCGTATCATTCATGGGTTTCACCTCTAAAATGGCTGAAAAACCGTTATGAGTGGCTCTTGATTTCCTTCAGGTGTGTGTTTACTGCCAGCCATAGTGCATAAAGTTGAAATATTTGTAAAATGCAAGAAAAAAAAAAAAGGTGAAAGGGAGCACTGACATCACAGAAATGGTACTTGCTGTACAAGGCAAGCAGAAACTTACTTAAGAAAGATTATCATCCATGCACTAGACACATCCATAGGTCTCTGTACCTTCTCTTCAGCATAGTTTTTCTTTGTTGACTGACCATCTTTCTGAATGATTCATTTTTTTTTGCCACCCTAAGTTTCACCTGCAGTTTCTTCATTCTTGACAGTATTGATTCACAGCTGTCAGTGAAGCCCTTTGTCAGATCAGCTCCCCTTATGGATGTTGTCTGCCCTTCCTTCATGACAGTTGAGTTGGCCAACTTATCTGCTCTTTCATTTCTTCTAACACCTGCATGACCTGGTATAGAAATGAATGTCAGTCCATTTTTGCATGCAGAAGCTGAGAAGAGGCAACATCTAGCCTTTCTTGTGGTGTGCAGGCTCATGCACATGTTGATTTCAACTGCATTTATTTCACTTTTTTTTTTTTGCATAGGTGCTTTCTGCAATTTATTACGTAAATATGCTTTCGTGTGTGTCAAAAGCTGTCTGTATTTCAACATTTATGTGGATGAAGTGCATAAAGCCTTAATGAGAGCAGAACATTTATTCTTTATCTGTAAATTGACATGTTATATGAAAAAAAAAAGACCAAACTAAACAATAGGAAACCTTGCAATCATCACCACAAGAAACTGACCCATACTGGCTGAATTACTAACAACACACTAACAACAAATAACCAGCAGCTGACCACATCATTTTCACAGATAATTATCAATTTTAATGCATCATCTTGGATTATCAATAACAATTTAAAATAGAACAGACAATGAAGTACATTTACCAGACTCGAACCAAGCCAAACTGAGTTTTTTTTTTTTTTTTTCAAATGTGAATATCTTTCTGTCATCACACCCAATCCTAAACTAGATCATATAAAAACTGGGTTGTACTGATACTATTTTTACAAAATTAGCACACCGAACTCCACATAGTTGTTAGAACAGGAGGCCAAAATCAGTGCATCTGTTTACATTTTTCTGGAAATGAATGTACTTGGAATGTCAGTTTCTGAAGAAATTATATACTCTTATATATTGTTTTTTCTTTCCATGTCTGTCTCCAGCGTCAGTTTTCGTCCAATCATTTAAGTTTTCATGGATTTCTGAGTATATTCATGAATGAGGCAAACTTTAAACTGGTGGTTTTTTTTTTTTTTTATCTGAAAATTTACTCCACACTTTCCCAGCAAAATTTTGGGAACACTATCAACGTCCAAGTGAAATGAGGCGCCACATCATGATTATCTCACACATATATTCAGAAAATGTACCAAAAAAAAAGGTGTGAGAAATTTTAATACAGCAATAAAGAAAGCATAATAGAATACAACAGCTCACAAGCCTACACAACTGGAGATGACATACTCATCTCCCTCCATCAAAACACACTTGAAGATACACAATGCAGTACACACATGTGACATTACAATGAACTGTAGCAATGGTTCCCCAGTCCTTCAAATTCCAGCCACTAGAGGCAACCACAGATTTTCTGCCCCCAAAAGTAAGTACCATAAGGGAATTATATTTTCTTGACAAACACTGATAGGACTGTGTTTAGCTTCAGTTATTCCAACATAAATTATTCCACCTTTAATGTAAAATACAGCCTTTCTCATAACCATCACTAACTTGTGGATAAAAGCATTAGTTTCTTTCTAAAGCAAAAGTATGTTTGTGCATAGAATAAAACTTTCCCAGAGACTCTATCAGGCTTGGGGGGCAAACAATCCATAAAAGATAGGGAGTATGTGATTCACATTGAAAAACTGATGGGGAAAGAAGGAACTGACATGGTTAACCAGAACGGAGAAAGATTAATTGAATATGTCTAACAGAGGGCATGGTCATTGGAGGCACAATATTTCCACACAAAGAGATACATAAAACAACGTGGATATCTCCAGATGATAGAACTAGAAACCAGATAGATCATTTTTATATTAGAAAGCAATACAGAACATCTCTGATAGATGTAAGGGCATATTGAGGTGCAGATGCTAACAGTGATCACAACCTGTGTATAGGGAAAATAAAACTAAAAATGAAAAGCCAACATAAGAAATCAATCTCGACCATATCTTTACTCTAAGAATAATATTTGAAGAACATATTGAAAAGCAGAAACCACTAATAATGAATTTCATAGACTTTAAAAAGGCATTTGATAGCATACACAGAGTTTCACTGTGGAGAATTTTAAGTCTGTATGGAATACCGTCTAAAATTGTCAACATCATTAAGGACTTTTACAATGGATATGTTTGTGCAGTCAAAACAGAAGAAGGTATGAGTGAATGGTTCCAGACTGAAACAGGTGTGAAACAAGCATGTATACTGTCTCCTTTGCTTTTTGGAATTACAACAGACTTCATATTGAAAAAGTGCTGCACAGGTAACAGGTAATGACTGGGTACATGAGACCTAACTAGAAGATCTTGATTTTGTTGATGACGTAACTCATATCATTAACAATATGAATTCCATGCAAGAAAAAACAGATAATCTGTCTTCACTGGCTAGCAAAACAGGACTTGAAATTAACAAGGACAAAACAAAAATAATGAAACTTCTCATTAATCAAATTGGAAAAATTCACATAGAAGGGACAGATAGTGAAGAAGTCAATCAATTTGCATACCTTGGCAGCTACATAGACCAGGATGGTGACAGAAAGAAAGTTAGAATTAGAATTGCAAAAGCAGCATCGATCTTCAAGAATCTTGAGAACATATGGAATTCAAAAGTTATAAGCACAAAAACCAAGTTAAGACTATTCAATTCAAATGTAATATCCACCCTCATTTATGCATGTGAAAGCTGGAAAACAACTAAAGAAATAGACAAGAAATTAGACTCTTTTGAAAACAAATGCCTAAGGAAAATACTCTGCATCATGTGGAATGAATTTAAGAACAATGCAGAGATAAGACAGATGACTGAACAACAACCAGTCTCATGGGTGATCAGGAAAAGGAGATGGACATATGTTGGTCACGTGATAAGAAGAAACAGAGAATCCCAAAACGAGCTATAAAATGGAACACAACAGACCAAAGAAAAAGAGGCAGACCGCGTGAAACTCTGAAGATGATGTTAAGAGAGGCCAAATTAATAGGTATAAAATCCCTTGATGAGGTTGAAAGACTCACCGAAAACAGGAAAAATTGGCGAACTACCTTGCGAGCCCTATGTGACATTTAACAGCACGGGAATGATATAAGATACAAGATGTGATTCGATTATGAACAAAACGGGGAAAAAAAATTCTGCTGTTTGGTCAGAATTTTCCTAGATTTGAGAGATATGTTAAAGAGACTATGGGGTAACAAAGACTTTTTCGTCAAAGATTTAAGCAAAGTGATGCAGTATTAAGATTTCTTGGGAGGTGTTCTGTTCCTAGCTAGCCATATGTATAGTAACAACTGGCTGCAGATAACATTTGTAGTCATACTGGTACCTATTAGGATGATGATATCAAGGCTAGCAAAGAGGTGTAGGGACATATTGGGTAATCCTTTGAGGGAGTGTGGAATTGAATAAAACAAAAAAAAATTGGGACTCCTTACTTTTTTGTGAAAACAAGACATTCTATTTGGGGTTTGAGGAGTAAAGGAAGAAGAGATCTTAAAGCTAAAAAGAAAAAATAAATAAAAGTCACATTTTTTTATCTGTCTTTGAAAAAACTGAGCAGTATAACAGAAATTAAAAGAAATACATCTCACAACCACCTCCACTGTGTACGATTAAATTCCTCAGTTATAATTAAAAGCCATACACCTATATTATTTCATCTCAATGTTAAACTGCATTCATGAAATCGTTGAGAAAAAAAAAATTAAGAACTGGGGGAAAATATTTTTTTTAAAAATCACTGTATGCATTACAAGGTGAATTTCAGTTTCACTTACAGCATATGGTGTTTTATTAATTACACTCTCCGATTCCAAGTCTGTGGTACATAAGCGGTTATCATATGAACAGATTTCTTTGTAATATACAACCAAATGATAGTGAAAAGACAGTTTGGTTTGATACTTTATTCAGTTTCTGCAAAAAAAAAAAAAAAAAATCACTTCAGAAATAAATGCAGAACTGCAAAGTCCATGTTAGTAAGTTATTACTTTTCACTTCAAAAAATGGTAAAACAGACAGACACTGAAGAAAGCATGATGAAGTAGAGCTATTTATATGCATCTGTGATACAATCTTTTTTTCTTCACTCAGATATGAAAGGATCATCTTTATTATTTGGTGCCATAATTATGCATTTGGCTCAGTCTAATCACATCAGCTGCATTTAGTTGTGTAACCACAATGCTTTGTCCAAGTAGATTTATATGTGTAGATGTACGGTGACTGTACAATAAGACTACTTCATGGGTGCAAGAATATATGCATTATGTGATGTAGTAATGAGTTTCTTGTATGAAGATGGTAGATAACAGTTCTTCTGAAAGATTCTGGGGAAAAGTAATGATAAACTGTCAAAGGACTAGGTTTTGAGAGATATGCATTCTTCACCATAGGGTCTGAGTTTAAAACCTTCACTCACATCAGGACAGCAGTTACAGACCTAGACTGAAGTGAAGGTGCCGATTTTTTTAACAAATCCAGCCAGAAAGAGGTATCTAAAACTTACTGTATGGAACAATGGCAAAACGGGTTGACAGCTTACAATCCACCACAACACCCCCTAATGTGCTGATGACTGTTTTCAGACAAAAACCTAACACAGTAAAGCTCAGTGTATGGGGGTTACTAAAACACCTTTACACTAAAAACTTGTTTAGCTGTTACACAACACTGAAGCCAGCCAACACTCTGTACAGGCTGTTAGTTTGCCCTGCCACAGACCACTAAGCTGAAATGGAATGTTGGCTACAATATCTCTCCCTACCTCAAGTCCAAAGAAGCTGACTGCCATACTGTACATCATACCACTGTCAGGTTAAACAAATAATAAGAACTGCTTTACAGCTTAATATATTTCACACTTCCCAGCCATCCTGGCTCTAAACTATTCATGTCAATAACGGAACAGTAATGAGTATCCACAGCACAATTAAAACTCTGCCATTCTACAAAATGTGCAAGACAAAGAGTCCCTGCCTAATGCAGGAAATTACTTGTTTTTCTTGACTGTTATCAAAACAATGTAACCACTTCTACAAAGCAACAAAAGTTGGTATAAATTAGTGGTGAAATCAGTGAAGTGGACTACAGTTTAATTTTTGAATATTTATTTCAGTACTGAGAATACAAAAGTTACATTGTAAGAAACAAGACATCTGGGACAGAAAGGGAAATGTAGCATTGAACATCTGCTGAAAAGCATTAAACAGAAAACAAATAATTTACACACACACACACACAAACACTTTAAAAACTTGAAGAAAATATGAATCTTATTATTACTCTTTTTTTTTTTTTTTGAGATATAAAGAAAGCAATCTATACATCAAAATACAAATTTGTTTTAAAACTCTCTCAATCACCTAACCTCCCATCTCTCTTATTCACATAAATTCATACATGCGCATACACTATGTACTCTCTCTCTCTCTCTGATCTAGTTTAAAAGTAAATGCTCATATTCAGAAATGAGAATTGCTAAATACATGACTTTTCTCCTACAGGCTGCTATTTTACCAACAACTTAAAATTTTTGTTTTTTTTTCTGTGGTGTCTTTCAAGACAAGTGTCCTTAGTATTGGGCTACAGATATATAGAAAAGGAAAAAGAATACACAGCATTCAAAGTAACCAACAGAAAAGACACCTAGAACAAAATACAGGTGCATAAATATATCTGGCTCAACACAGGTGGTCCAGCAACAAGCCCTGACAGCGACTACACCGGCTGTGAATATATAAAGTTTGTTAATTCTGGAAGCCATAATAATGAACCCATGCAGGAAAGACCAAATCTTTGCCTTTAAGTCTTTCCCTTCCAGGCAACTTATAAAACATACATTACAATGTTAACCACATGCTGTTCAAGAAACAATGTCACAATTCACCACAAGCAAAAAATGCTATTCTCCAACTATTTTTCCATGAAAGGTGCAAGAACAAAGAATATCAATACAAAAGGAATTAAGAAAACGATCCAGTTCTAGAACAGCAAGTTATAACACAAAATCATTACATCCTAATCAGTTTCATATACCAAAATTACAAACCTTACAGAGGTCTGAATTTCCAATGAACAGTGAAAACTTTTATTGTTTACATAAAAAAATGAAAATATAATTTTTACTTAAAACTATACAAGCATCACTGAACTATAAAATTTTGCTAATTATATTTTTTTTTTAGAAAATGCTTGACAAAACATTAAGTATCAGCGACCTTTGCACTTTACACAAGTACACTGACATGAATGTACAACTACTACATATATAGGTTGTAAACAACACTGTATATGCATACTGATCTCTGTAAGCACCAAGTGAAAGATTAAAAAGTATGTGAAACTAAACTCAGAGAGTACAATACCACTGCTCGATCACTTATTGCATTTCTTAAAACTATGAATATGCTCCTTTACATTTATTTCTCTTTGACAACAAAGCTATTTGTGACAGGCAGATCAAATTATACAAAGAGATTAAATATTTACAAATAACTAATAAAGCTGCAGAAATTACACCAATGCCAAGACCACTTACAAACACACCAGTAAATTTCTCATGACAGCCTTGATCAGCACATACATCTTCTAAATGCCATGCCATGTGGCATAGGCGATCATTTCTCTCCACAATTTCCTGTCTTTTGCACTGATTATGAGATCTGCCGGTGACCTTCCTAGCCACACTGACAGCTCATCCCTTCTCTCTCTCTGTCTCCTCTTCTCTCAATTTTTCCAGTTGCCACAGTGTTTTAATTTTTCTCTTCTCAGGAAATGTCCTTTAAATCTCGCTTTATTTTTACTTTCATGAACCATGATGTCCAGAAGAGCCTGTAGCTCCCCTTCACTTTTAGCAATCAGAACTGTGTCATCTGCCTATCTTAAGTTGTTACGGTTGTAGCACATACATCAGCACTTTCATTTCAATGATGTCTTCTACTCATTATAATTAGTGGTCAACTAACTTGTTAGGAAAACTGAAAGAATGCATGGCTTCTAGGAAATCCCCAAAGCTACCTTTTGGGGAGGGGGGAAACGCATGACAGTGACTTTGGTCTTCCTACCTTGGTGACCTAACACAGACAGGATGACCACAGAGAAGAATATCACTTTCTACAATTATTCCACTACTACATAGCTCACTCAGCTATTAAAAAAATATATTCTAGCCCACCTTTCTTATCATCCTTACATAGGTAAGAAGTGCACAGTCAAATGTTATTTTGGGTTCACAATTCATCATATCAAAATGTACTGCGAAAACAAGAGACAAAGTATCCTTCATTGCTAAAATGGCACAAGAAAATTATCGTGACAATACTTCAAATGAAAAAATAAAACTGAATCAATAAAGTCTAGAACTAGGAGCTGGAAAAATTATTAAAAAAAAAAAAAAAACCAACATGACCTGATATATAAATATGAGCACCATATGGAAGTCTTAAAAAAAAAAAACCCTTAAATTGTGTTAAACATCAATTTTTAAATTCCTGTGCTGCATTATATCTCCTATCAACAAATGTTACTGTCTGATGAGTGAGCTTCATAAAAAATGTAATAATTTTGCCATCAAATGTTGCTATTCATTTGTGTGAACCTCTCTAAAATGTGTTATTTATATTATCAATCAGTACTGCTTACATATACATTAAAAATTTTCTAAAAATATACATGTTACCTACTGTGAGATAGTACTGTTTACTTGCAAAAAAACTTTATTTTCACCAGAATGTCACAATTTAGTATCCACATTTTAGTCACTGTAGAGTTGTCTTGAAATAACTTTAGAATGCCACCAAAATGCTCATTTTGATATAGCAAGTCACAATAGATGAGGTAACCACTTAGGTGGTGGTGATGATGATGACTGGTCACAGAGGTCCTCTCTAGATATCACAACCCTTTATTACGAAAAAACACCAAGGCAGAATGTGGAATAAAATGCAGATAAATCCATGCTGGTGTAATGAAAGATACAGTTACCTCAGAAAGGTACTGATAACAGCAAATTGCAGTCAATGTTTATATACCAATAACAGAAAGTGTACTGAATGTGAAGCAGGCAACTGGGGGGGGGGGGTGGAAGAAGACGTCAGGTCTGACAGTCAGTGGCCCACAGCTGACATGCTAGTGTCAGGTTGCAAAGCACAGCTGATGAAGGCCCCGGCCCCAGCTCTCCACTGGTACCCAGCCAATGACAGCCCTAGCTCGGCTAACAGCGCAGGGATCACCAGAGTCCCCACTGTGCTGGAGACTAATAAAGAAATATTGCACACCCCTTGCTTTTTTTTTTTAGCTTCACTCAGAGACTGAAAAGAAGAAAAACCATAACCTGCTTCCAATCCGACATGTGCCTCAATATCTTCACTGCATCAATTGCAAAGGTAGCCATGCTCGCAGATCCATGGAGATACAAGAAGGAAATAGAAGAAACAGACAATCATTATTAGTTCATAACGAGTTAAATCTGGGGATACATACATTTGGCAGGTTCTCTAATCCTTTCCCCAAGACCAGCAAAAATTTACAGGCTATAATATACAGATGAAAATACAACTTACACAACACATAAGCAATGTCACACAATGTCCAGAAAGTGAAAAAAATGTTGCAATATAGAAAAATATGAAACAGTTACATCCATCTAAATGTAATCTACAGCTCAAGCTGGTACGCTCATCATTTTTTAAAAACTGGAATAGGGACACACACACACAGACTGTAAACACATGCACAAACATGTGATTTACAACATCAAGCACATTAAGGGGATTACGGACTGTAACAAACAGAAAATTATATCTACAAACAAAAATATGCTCTAATCACTTGAACATAAGATTATCATAATCTATTGGAAAATAAACAGTTTAGATGAAGCCCTACAACAATCAGACTATCTTTTAAAATAAAAATAAAAAAGGAAACAGCACTTTCCAGGCTGTATTGTTAACCCTTTAAACCCCAAAAATCCCCACAAAAATTGAACAAATTTATTGCATTTCCAAAAATTCTCACTACTGTGGAATTCCACCTACACCCTTGATCAAAAAGTTATGTCAGAATTGATCTACAATATTTAAAATAATTCAACATTATTTAAAAAAAACAAAGGGGGGGGGGGTGTAAGATCACAGAACTGTACTGTGTGTGCTGATGCACCTGGAGGCATCTACTCTCCAGGATGCTTGGGATTCTGTCTGGATGAAATACACTCCCATGATTCTGAAAACAAATTAAAAAAAAAAAAACCCACTCCCACCTTCCCTCCCCCAATTAAAAAAAAAAAAACATACATATATAAGCAACTAATCAATTTTACAAAGAGAAAGAAATTCATGCCCCCAAAACACTCATCAAATATTTTTAGGATTATTCCCATTAGATCAAACAAGAGCATGCTTTGTATATTCATCTTTTTTTCTCACCCTCATTATATGTATTAAATATAATGCATTCCACTACTAAGCAATAAAAATGTACTGAAGCACAAAATATAAACTTTCTTCCATTATAAAATTATGCAGGAAATGTAAAAGTTTATATTCATTCCTATTCCAGTCCATTCTGTTTTCTGGTATAAAAAAAAAAAAAGGTACGACAAAATGCACTGTAGAACTAGAACTGGCTGATTTGTATAAATGATAGCATGTAGAGGACTTTGTTCTCTCAAAAAATGTATTACCCATGTAGAATTCAACCTAACCTCTCATCATCTCTTGAGAGAACCATCATATGCATAATCCCTAAAAGAGAGTACAGCAAAATACAGACAGGAAGGGGTTACAGATAATGCTATTTTAAGCAACACTGAACAAGGTTACATTCTCATTTACACTATTACTCTATTCTATATATGCTAGGGGACCTATCAAACTGACAGACCACACAAGACCACCTCATAATGTGGTAAATTTTAAAGACCTTTAAAAATTTCCCATTATAGAAATATTCACTTAATCATTTGTTTTTTCACACATAAATGCCTGTTTCTTTTTAAACTTAAATCTTTTACTTTGTGGCCTTTCAAAAAAAAAAAAAAAAAAGCATATTCCATATATTTAGTTCCCAAAATTGCAGCTCTACATATTCATCTTTTTCTGTTCTTTTTTTTTCCTTAGAAACTTATGTAATTAAAATTTCAAATTATTTCCAATTTCAATGATTATTTTACATTTTTAAAAATTATATTTTGCACATAACACATAATTGTGACCTTATGACCACTTCAAAAAAAAGTACCTTTATAGCAAACTCTTGAGCAAGCACACACATCCACACAAACAAAAAATATTTATATATGTCCTTTCCAATCACAGCCATAAAATAATTTCTAAATGCAGACTGAAGATATTTTACACATAAACAAAATAAAACCACACACACATTCATACTTCAGATATTGCATCTTTCTGTTAACACTTGTAATTGCAAATATACCTGCACATCTGCTTTCACAAGCATACAGAAAGAAAACACTCTTTTCACAGTTAAGAAGGAAAGAAAAAAAAAAAAAAACAAAACCATTCTCCTGCAATACCCAAACATATTAAATTGGGTGTTAACACATAACTCATTATTACCAGCAACAGCACATATTTGATTTTTTTTTTTTTAAATGCACATAAAACTACAATACAGTGAACCAAAATACAACACCAAGCAACTAACAGTCAAATTTTGGGGTGTTTTTCCTTCCTCTAAAAGCCATACACTTAAAATGCATACAATCCTGCCTTTCTGCCATTATAATTTTATTAAGTCTGTGAATGAGTCACCCTCCAGGACACTTTACTTGGCCATGAAAAAGGGGATTACTCCAAAAGAAATTTATTCATGCAAAGCTTCAGCTGTTAAAATTGGTATTACTTCACACATATTTTCAAAATGAAAGGCAACAAATAACTTGTATTTTTTAATGGGAAATAAATGGGCTTACTTATGCACATTTTGAATTTCTAAAAAAAAAAAAAAAACTTAACAATAAATATATGACAGCTAGCTACAATACTGGATCCATGAATATCCTCCCAGTCATGAAGGTTGAGTACCTGTGTGTCTGTGTGTGTGTGTGTTTATTTCTCACAATTTTCACACAATGAGAGCTGGCTTGAACACTGGGAGGGCAGGGTTACGTGTACTGGCTTTGAAGTTTCAAGTACTGTAGATGGAAAATATCAAAGAAATTTTTTTTAAAAAGTGTGACACACCAGTGAAACAGATTTATTACCACACATTATCATGGAGCCATTTTAAAGCAAAAGAAAAACATAAACTATTGTGGATATGTCAATATACATGCATAATGTTTGTAACTTACTTCAAAGGTCAAATATAAGAAAATGTAATTCCTACAGTCACAAATGGAACACTATTGTTTCTAATATGCATTAATAATTTTGTTAAGAAATAGTTCGCTCTCTCTATCAGTCAACTGCATGTTACTTGCAGAACTTTGCCTCAATAACAGCTCTCCTGTAGTCCTCTCAGTTGTAAGCAAGATGCTCTGCTGCTGATGCATCCATTCGCAAATCATCAACGATGTCTTGCAGCCAGCTTCACCTTGGTCTTCCTCTCTTTCTTTTTTCCCATTATGTACCCTTCCAAGACGGTTTTTTTCTAAATTATCATGACGTTTAATATGTCCAAAATATTTAAGTTTTCTCTGTTTAATCCTCCACACTAGCCAACTTTCTTCAATATTAAGTTCTTGTAGTATGGATATGCAAAGAACACACCTCCAACAGCTTTAGGGTACAAACAGGAGTAAAGCAGGGATGTGTACTACCACCAACATTTTATTTTAGCAGCAGACTGGTTACTGAAGGAGGCAACATCAGATAAACGCAAAGGATTACAATGGACACTCAACACAGTGCTGGAGGACCTTGACTTTGCCGACATTTGTCTACTGTCAAGCAGGCACAAAGATATGCAAGATAAAATTTTTAAAAAGCTAACTCAGAATGCTAACAATATAGAATTAAAGATCAATGTAGGAAAGAAAAAGTTAATGAAGCAAAATGTGAACAACAGAAATGTACTCAGAGTAGATAACAAAGTTAGTGGAGGAGGTCAACAAATTTGTATACCTTGATATCAGAGTAACAGAAGATGAAGACAGCACAAAGGACATCAACAACAGACTTACTAGAGCAAACCAGGCTATTGCAATGCTGCAGATTATATAGGAATCTAAAAAACTAAGCACGAAGAAGAAAATTATTATATTTAAGAGTAATGATCTAAGTATACTACTCTATGGAAGTGAATGCTGGAAAATCACCAAAACCAAATGAACAACCTCAGAAATGCAGATGAAGCCAATAACAGCAATTATTTATGAAAGATACTGGTAATGGCTGGGATGTGTGTTCTGAATGACTGACAACTCACTACCAAAAACAGCACTAAGATGGACACCACAGGGGAACAGAAGTAAGGGTAGACCAAAGGAGACACGGAGAAGAACAAAAGAGAGGATGTTGAGCAACAGAGGGTTCACTTGGGCAAGAGCAGAAAAAAAGGCAAAGGACAGGTGTTTGTGAAAACCTTGTGGAAGCCCCATGTGTCTTAGGCACTTAAGGTTCAGAGAGAGAGAGAGAGTATGGATATATTTGTTTGGTTTTTTTTTGTCCACGATATTTGAAGAACTCTTCTGTAGCATTTATATTCAAAGGCATTTATGTGTTTCTCAGCCGTTCTGCTAAGTGTCCAGGTCTCACAAGCTTATGTTGCAATGGGAAAGATGCATGCCCTTAAAAATCTTATTTCTGTAGTTCTGTCTGTTCCTCTCCACAGCTTCTTTAGTTGTTTTATTTTCTGAAGAGCGACAGATGTCCTCCTTTTAATTTCCCTCATTCGTATATCTATATACAGTAATATAATAATGGCAATCAAATACTATTTCCAAACTGTTTTACAATGTGAATAAATAATAACAAATAACATTCTGGTTTCATATATCGCACATGTCCCTCCACCAACACCAAAGATAAAACTCATAATAAACTCACAACCTTTACAACTATTTTTACAGAATGTGTCAAAACAAAATGACCTGTTATTTATTCCAAGGCAAATCTCACCACTTATTGAAATCCTAGTGGTGCAAAATCAGTGTGCCTGCTTACCTGTATAACTAAAGAAGGACCACGGGCCACAATGTCCGCTGGGATCTGACTGAGTGGGCAGTTCTCTATGGACATAATCTGTAGGTTTGTGCAGAAAGCCAGCTCACTGGGCAGACTGTGCAACTCTGGGTTGTCATTAATATACAAAGACTCCAAGGACTCCAGGGCTCCTTCAAGTGACAAAGAATGCAGATGTTTAAAGGCTAGTGTCCACAAACATAAATAGAAGAGGCTGAAAATGCTTCTTCAAACCATATTATAATACATTTATGACTGGCAATATCGTATATTTTAGATATAGACTTATGATTGGTAATACCATAGTTTTCTGATAATGAATTTAAAAAACTGGCAACGCCGTAGTTTTCAAATAACAGATGTGGTACAGTTTTCACCTTGTTAGACCTTTTATGTAAACTGCTTATGCTAAGGTGAAGATCTTGTAACAGTCATGACATCAAGTGGGGAGTACTGCAGTTTTCCTTAATTCCCAGAATGAATTTATGAAAAGGCTATCCCGCACTAGTTGATCAGATATCCCTCACTGGTTGACCAGGTTACAGTTTAAAACAAAAAAAACCCCACCCACACACCAGAAAAAAAAAAAAACATTTCATTTACCCTGTCAAACAACAACAAAAAAATCATCTCATAATGAGCAGGCCATAAAATGTGACAGAATCTGAAAGCTCTGACCACATAAGATAAGGTCTTATCATATTACAAGACTGCTGAAATCACTAGAAAAATGAAAGTTGCCTTAATTTAGATCTCAAGATTTTGTGTGGCAGGTTTTGGAAACAAAGAATGAAAAACATTTATTCAAGCCTTCCCTATTAGTTACAGCTGAACTTTTCTTGTCCCTCCAGGTTTTATTGCCATGGGAAACAAAAAAATGTTTAATACATGCATAGTTTTTTTTTAAATTAACAAGGACAAAACAAAAATAATGAAACTTTTCGTTAATCAACATGGAAAAATACATGTAGAAGGGACAGATATTGAAAAAGAAGTCAATCAATTTGCATACCTTGGCAGCTACATAGACCAGGATAGTGACACCAGAAAGGAAGTTAGAATTAGAATTGCAACAGCAGCAATGATCTTCAAGGATCTTGAGAACATATGGCATTCAAAAGTTATAAGCACAAAAACCCCAAGTTAAGATTACTCAATTCAAATGTAATATCTACCCTTATTTATGCATGCAAAAGCTGGAAAACAACTGAAGAAACAGACAAGAAATTAGACTCATTTGAAAACAAATGCCTAAGGAAAATACTCGGCATCAAGTGGAACGAATTCAAGAACAATGCAGAGATAAGACAGATGACCAAACAACAACCAGTCTCATGGGTGATTGGGAAAAGGAGATGGACATATGTTGGTCACGTGATAAGAAGAAACAGTCAGAGAATCCCAAATCAAGCTATAAAATGGAACACAACAGGCCAAAGAAAAAGAGGCAGACCACGTGAAACTCTAAAGAGGATATTGTTAAGAGAGGCCAAACAGACATAAAATCCCTTGATGAGGTTGAAAAGCTCACTGAAAACAGGAAAAATTGGCAAACTACCTTGCGAGCCCCATGTGACATTTAATGGCATGGGAAGGATATAAGATATATCAGACAGTTTTTCTCTGTACGTTTTACATCAACATAAACATCTACCTCACTGGCCTGGCTGTAGAGGTGGCCTGTTTATTAGGAGCACCATCTGTGACTTAGGACTGGGCTCTGCCTGGATTTAGTTTGCTGGCCCCTAATATCAGCTTCATTTCTTTTAACACAATCATCATCTTTGCTTCTCAGTAAGTTTACAATGCCAAAAACTGATACACATGTCTACATGTGATATAGTTACATTTCTCTGAACATTTAAGTATCTCATAACAATCTTCCTTAAAAGATTAGGTAGTCCACTCACATTCTTCCTAATAACAGAACTTCTCATATTTTCTTTTTCCTTTCATGTGCCTAACACCGTATCCCAAATATGCCTTAATGGCACGGAAACAGGAATTTTACCTTTACCTTTTAGATCACCAAGGGACAAAGACAACAAAAAAAAAAAATTACATAAATTCTCTTACCAATTTCCATTGGAAGTGAAGTCAGGTTATTCTCGCCTGCACCAAGATATTGCAAATTCTTTAAAAACCTGATAGGGAGAATGTAAGATCATTAAAAAAAACATGCCCCCAAAACAAGAAAACTGCAAACACAGTCAATGTCACAGCACATGCAACCACAGGTATGATATCAAATTATCTGATCTTTTAGTTGCAACATTTACAAAAAAATCACTCTGACCACCCAAAATGACAAAAAAAAAGTACTTTTCTGAATTGGCTGAAATACTCTTCTGCCTTCTCATATGAACCATGCAAGGCTTTCAACATACTTGGGTTTTTGGTTTGTTTTTTTTTTTTCACTTCTTTATGTCTCTTTTAATGCTGTTCTCTACCTCTTCTGCTTTTTCTATTGTTTTTTCATATTTTTTTCTTTTAAGACTGATACTAATAACCTGAGTTGGCTTGTATGGTTATTATATATCACAGATTTTTTTTTTCCCTCAACAGAACATGTTATTCTTCATTCTCCCTGCTGCTGTAGATGAAGAAACCCAGCTTTATGCTTTGGGAAAAGTACAAGTTACTTGCCATTACCAGCAGCGGGGGGGGGGGGGGGGAAGAGGAGGAGGAGGAAAGAGAGAGAGAGGAAAAATCCATAAAATTGCTCAACTGTTTATTGCATTCCTTCACATTCAATTATTACTTTTTTTTTAAGACAAGAATTAATTTAGCACTGCAGTGGCATGGTTATTAATGAGTGTAGCTTGAAGGAACCCCGTTTTTTTTTTTTTTAAAAAAACCATGTAACAGTATAAATTAATAATGTAATCTGATAAACTAAATTTAAATATAGTACAGACTCATGGTAACAACAAGAACAACATATCTGTTCACATATTATGGAAACAATGAGAACATACCCTATAGTTCTTGGTAATGAAGTTAACTGGTTGGATTGAACAATCAACTTCTGCAGTTCCTGTAAATGGCCTGATCAAAAGAACAAAACAAAAATAAATATCTGCATTATAACTGTGTCCATCAGAGATGCATGTGTGTACGAGGGTGCACATGATAAATGCACAGTCTGTGGTGTGTATGTGCATGTGTGTACATATGTAGAAGGTGAGGTGGCCAGAAAATGTATTGGTAAATGGTATAGATGGTGAAATCCCAACAGGTACAATCATTTTTAGATTACTGGACTACTGAAAAATGTCTATACTATATATATTTACATATACATACATTCATATATACACATAACTTCCAAAATAGAAAACTTTACTACTACTGTAGACAAGAAATTAGACTCATTTGAAAACAAATGCCTAAGGAAAATACTCTACATCAAGTGGAACGAATTCAAGAACAATGCAGAGATAAGACAGATGACTGAACAACAACCAGTATCATGGGTGATCAGGAAAAGGAGATGGACAAATGTTGGTCATGTGATGAGAAGAAATGATCAGAGAATCCCAAAACAAGCTATCAAGTGGAACACAACAGACCAAAGAGGCAGACTGCGTGAAACTCTGAAGAGGCCAAACTAACAGGCATAAAATCCTTTGATGAGGTTGAAAGACTCGCCAAAGACAGGAAAAATTGGCGAACTACCTTGCGAGCCCTATGTGACGTTTAACAGCACGGGAAGGATATAAGATATAAGCATGGAAAAGGCTAACTCATAATGGTCACATTATCAAAAATTTAATGAAACAACACTCAAAAAACATAAAAAAAAGCTACCAGGTACAGCTAAAAAGAAATAAAGTACAGTATTCAAATACAATAAAGCATACCTATTTCTTGTGGCAATGACTCAAGTCTATTTTCCTCCAAGTCTAGGACACGCAGCTTCTTTAAGTTCCCAATATTAGCTGGTAATCGCTGGACAAGGAAACAGATAACACTATCATGGTGAGGTACTAAAACAATTCACACAGGGGAAAAAAACAAAAACTTCTAAGACAAAGTATCACATAAGGGGAAAAAAAAAGGTGCCTACATGAAACTAAGCAACAAGGGCAGATTTTAAAACAGTCTTTAGAAAAGCATCACTCGTTAAAAAAAAAAAACTGCACTTTCAAACATTATTTTTGCTCAGTCAATGCCATTTCAAGTGCACATGCAGAAGACTATTTCTGATGAAAACTCAGATATGGTCACAACTACAAGGAAGCAATTTTTATGTGAATGTCGGTCTGTCTTTTAACACACTAACAAGCATGTGCATAATGTATCCTAGAACACTTCCCTTTCATGTAAAGGTCGTCTAATTTCAAAGGCAGTTTCCATATGAGACGGAGCAAAGGCCTATTTTTAACAATGAATTGATTGCTATGTGGCAACAGTAAGCCTCCAACCTACTGCACCCACATGAGAAGCTATTTCACAGAAAACTGTATTACAACTGTGATAAGCCTTCCACACAATGTGACTCCAATGTAATTATTCATTTTCTTTTATTATGTAAAACAGAAATCTTTAATCTGAACCACATAACAGAAAAGAAGACATTCTCAGAAAAGTTGCTGAACACTGAAAATAAATAAAAAAGAAAGAGACATTAAAAAATTTTTAAATATTCATGAGGAAACACAGAATCTGGCAGTGATTAGACTAATCATGGATTTAAAAAAAAAATGTAGGCAGAGGGAAAAAGGGAGAAAATTAAACCTGAGTGAACTGACCAGGTAGCACAAGAAAAACAAGAGAACACAGTTTTGCAGGATTAGATCGTAGACAAAGAAAAAAAAAATAAAGGAGGCAGAGGGAAAAAGAAAGAAAATTAAACCCGAGTGAACTGACCAGGTGGCACAAGAAAAACAAGAGAACACAGTTTTGCAGGATTAGATCTCAAAAGAATCGTAGACAAAGCACTTTAGTGAGATGTGAGAGAAAGAAACATCAATTCAAGTGCCATGCCACATGGCGTAGGCGATCATTTCTCTTCACAATTCCCTATTTTTAGACTTGATTATGAGATCCACTGGTGACTTTCTTCCTAGCCACACTAACAGCCCATCCAGTAATTTCTCTCTCTGTCTTCCTCTGTCTCTTCTTCTTTCAATTTTCCAGTTGCCACAGTGTGTTCCAATTTTCCTCTTCTCAGGAAATGTCCTATAAATCTCAATTGTCTGCCTCTGATCTTTGCTATAAATCTCAATTGTCTGCCTCTGATCTTTGCTATAATTTGCTTTTTAACTCCAGTCTCTCTGAAGACTTCTTCATTAGTTTTCTTGGCTATGTCCATGGTACCTTCAATATCCTTCTTATATACCACATTTCCATGGCCTCCATTTCTCGCTGTACTCTCTTATTCATAGACCATGCTTCACACCCATAAAACAAAACTGGCCCAATGTAACATTTAAGTACTTGGAATCTTGTTTCCATTGATACGGATTTGTTGCACAAGACATGTCTCATTGTCTGGAATGCTGACTTGGCCTGAGTACGACTGCTTTTTACTTCGTTGTGACATTTCCCATCAGTTGTTATAATCGTTCCTAAGTACTTGAACTTATCAACTTGTTTCAGATTTGTGCCATCGATGGTAATGCTACATTTTAGTGGTATTCTTTTATTTGAGATGACCATAACTTCAGTCTTCTTTTTGTTCAGGCTGAGACCTTTTTTTAAAATATACTTTCACGAACCATAATGTCCAGAAGTCTTTAGCTCTCAAGAAACATCCTAAGAGAATTATCTGGGATTCGAACCACTGACTCCAGCAGGATGAGCACCCACTTAGTCATGAGCAAAAGTGTACTAACGAACTGCGCTATGAGAGCTGTGAGTTAGTGCAGTTCATTATTATGATGATCTCTCGTGGCTAGATGGCTGCTCGTGTGAGTTAGCAAAGTTTGTTAGTACACTGTTCGCTTACGGCTAGATGGCTGCTTGCCCTACCAGAGTCTGTGGTTTGAATCCCAGGTAATTCTCTTGTGATTTTTCTTTCTCTCACGTCTCATTAAAGTGCTTCATCTACGATTTTTTCAAGGTCTAATCTTACAGAACTTTAACGTACAAAAGCCTCATTGTTTCCTATTTATAAAAAAAATCTTCCACAAGAAAAACAGAGCAACTACTCTATCAGAATTATCCTAGGGCTGCACACAATGGAGACACATCATGATAAAGCCTATCACCATGACTGAACATAAGAGATCTGGGAGGAAAAAAAAAAAGAAGAAAAATAGAACATTCACAGCAACAAATACACTTTAATGAACAACTCAAAAATTTAAAAAAATATTTTGCAAGACAGAATCCTTAAAAAAAAAAAAATCCTAGTTTTCACATTTTTTTTCAAAAAAAAAAAAAAACCACATTTATCCTAAACACAGCACGTAATAAGAGACTTATAAACATGTCAGGTACCCTCAAGGCATTGTTGCTGAGGATAAGGACCTCCAACTTTTGTAGATTCTGAATGTCATCTGGAATTTTGGTTAGCTGGTTTGTGCCCAGGCTGAGCTCCACCATGTTCTGCCAACTGCCCATGTCTATGGACATACAAAGGAACAGGGAGGGAATAAAAAAAAATATAGATTCTTACAGGATACAAAATAACATAAGCAACTAACTGTAGTACTAGTGATGCCAAAAAAAAAAAAAAACACCAGAAGACCCAAAACACATTTGAAGGACAATGTTTAAAAAAAAAAAAAGTTCCATCAATAAGAAGAGCTCATCCGGACGTTGAAAAACAGTCTTAGGAATTATCAGATTTAGGCTGAACACCTCTTTAATGATTACACACAATGTTCCTGATCTAGCCTAAGTTGTTTCAGCAGTGTGAAAGTCAACTCAAAACAGCACTCAACTGGCTCCATATTTAAGGGCCGAAATGGAAGAGAAGAAATTTATAGCCAACATCTTGCAACAACTTCAAACTTTTCAACAAAATTTTGAAATCCAGAAGAGACAGTATGAACAGCCCTCTCTCTCTCCCACACCTAAAACAGGTCAGATCAGACCAGGAACAGTCTGTGACCAACCTTAAACTGACACTTCCTAAGACAGTAACAGAAAATTTACATGCAAAATTGTGGGGGGAATTGATCACTGCTGCATGTAAATGTCATCTGTATCTGAAATGTCGAATGAGGAAACAGATATTGACTGTGAAAGCCAATGGACATAAAGGAACAAATGCAGAATGACATTTACTGGCATGGATGGAAGTTAACAATTAATGAAAAAAAAAATAACATACAAAACAAAGATTATGAGCTAGCAATAACCATGATTCTCAGAATAGGACATAGTAAATATGATTACAAAAGTGTGAATTAAAAAAAAAAAAAAAGAGAGAGAGAGAAAAAGTAAAAATTTCTTCAGCAACGAGAAACTAAACTTCAAACTCATTTATAAAAAAGTACTTGAAAAAACATGGAATTTGCTAATCAGCTCTCAAAGTATGCTTTAGAAAAAAAGCTATCTGTAGTAATTATAACATCATATGTCAATAATTTAGCTCAGAATGTGGAATTGGGGGGGGGGGGGGGGGGGGGGGGAAGAAAAACTTACCAAGAGGCAGTGCTGACAGAAGGTTGTCTTTCATGTTAAGTTTTGTTAAGTGCTTAGCCCGAGAGAATATCCCTAGAGGAATGTTGTTCACTCGATTGTGCTCCATATTTAAGGACTGAAGAAAACATTGAAAAACAAAAAATGTATCAGCTTTATGCCTTTTTATTGAACTTTGAAATCTACCCTCTCCCTCACAAAATGAACCAAAATGTCCTGTTAACAAAATTAAAACACTCATTTTAACCACCATTACTGTTTAAGTGTGAATGAGTTTTAATTTTGCTGGATTGCTAATGATGCAGGAAATTATAGTCATTGTGTTCTCTTTAAGTGTTCCTGATATGCCATCCCTTCATCTCCCAAAACGATGATATTTTTAAGTGTTTCTGATATACCATTTATTTATCTTCTATAATTGCGTTCTTAAGTTCTGTGTTCTTTTTAAGCGTTTTTTTTTTATATATCATCATCTTCTAAAACTGTGTTCTCACACTTGATAACTGTATTATCAAGTGTCCTTGATATACCATTGCTTCATCTTTCACAAAATTTTTTGTTAAAATATAAGACATTACTCCCCCAAGACACTACTGTCTGTGAGGGTGTGCGTGTCTCCATAAGTCATATACAGCATGGTCAGTACTTACATATACAGAACAAAACTGGGATGGGCCACCAGTTGGATACTTTTCAAACTTGTTTCTGGATAATGTTATACTGGTCAGCTGAGTCAAACTGGACAGCAGCCCTTCCTAGCGAACAAAAAAAAAAAAAAAACATCCTCTCAAATACATACAAAGAAATTTAACTGCCGATTCTGTCTGACAAAGCTGGCTGGACACCTGCTGATGGATTACATCAGAATATGAGATTTGTGAACAAGTCTGTTGATTGTATATATGAGAATAACAGGTTAAGTTGTGATAAATTGTGAATGCGAGTACTGATGATGCAGATGATCTCCATACCACCAAACATATTTTTTAGTGGCAAAGATAATAATGATGATGATGGTAGGGTGATGATATTAATGATTATGATATGCAAGCCTAACTTCCAGCAAACTGATGATAATGACGAAGTTCAACTTTCAAAAACAGATGATGAAACATGAGCTTAACTTTCAACAACAATCACTTACACATACAATGTGTTTTCAGCCATGAAAAAAGGTAATCATTCTAGATATACACCATATTATGCCACTGAGATACCTAGGTGATATGGTGTTAGTGCCAATATTTTCCTTGACCTGTCAGCACACTATAGGGCATGCCACCTTTCCTTCCCAGCTCCAAAAGAAGCCAGATGCCCATTTCTACAACTGGGTGACTGGGGCATCTCCAGACGGATTCAACCATTGACCTTTACCATAAGAGACCTGCACTAACCACTCATGATGCCCTACATATGTAATGCCATAATTAAATTAAAAAACCCTGGATTGTGAACATCCTTCCAGGTTTATCTTCCTGTTCATATGCTTTCTGCCATCAGTTACCTAGTTCTCAATTTGTAATACTCTAATGGTAGACAACAGCAACAATTTTTACAATAAACATAAACTATACTAACTGGCAATGATGATATGTTGTTCCCCTCCACATTAAACTCATCCATGTTTATACAGTTGGCCAAGGTGCCAGGAATTACACTCAATCTGTTGTACCTGGAAAATATTTTACAAAGAATTTACCAAACAACCATTTTAAAAAATGTATAAATAACTCATAAATTATAACCAGTTAAAAAAAAAGTGCTGTAACAGTGGCTGAATCAACAATCTTTTTTTTTCTTTTTTTTTTGTTGTTGTTCACTCAGACATCAATGCTATCTCTTTGACAAATACGGCAGTCTTTGCTTTAGCTTTCAACATCACTGCTGAGCTCCTCCTGCACAGGGCCAAGACCTGACCAGGTCCTTTGCCTGAGTGGAGTTGTGTAGCTGTCAACTATGGAGTATGTGATGTGGTATATGTTGCTCTTTGCCATATGTTGAACCAATTATCAGCTTCTGGTATAGACAGTGTCTCAGTCTGCAATGTCCTGATCAACAGCGAATGTTCTCTTAAAGGAAAAGTAGTTGCCTCAATTCTCTCCTTGCCACCATGCTCTCCAATTAACTAAAAAAAACAAAAAACAGTCACATGGTACACGATTAGGATCACAGCCTCAGAAATTAAAAGTGTGTCTGCTGCATGGTCTGGATCACCACTGTACAAACTCATGTTAAGGGCAAATAATGTATAAACTAACTAACAAAAAAAGGTGAAATATGCCACTGCTGAAAATGGCAATATGTAATACTCAGAGGTGTTAATTTATTGAAAATCAGAGCATAATATGTCTGCTGAAGACAGACAGCTTATTTATAATATAATATAATATAATTATAATATAATATCTATCTATGCCTCTGACCCCTCGTGGAGCATAGGCCGCCAACAAGAGCTCGCCAGGCAGTTCGGTCCTGAGCCACTCTTTCCAACTGTCTCCATGTCTGGTTCATTATTTCGATGTCCGTGTCCAGACTTCTGCACCAGGAGTTCCTAGGTCTCCCTCTCCTCCTTTTACCCTGTGGGTTCCATGTTAGGGCTTGCCTTGTGGTGCTGGATGTGGATTTCCGTAGGGTGTGTCCGATCCATCCCCATCTTCTTCGTAGGATGTCGTCTGCCACTGGTTGCTGGCCTGTTCGCTGCTGCAGTTCTTGGTTACTTATGGTATCTGGCCATCGTATTTGTAGAATCCTTCTAAGGCATGTGTTAATAAATGTCTGGATTCGTTTCATGATCGTAACAGTAGTTCTCCAAGTTTCTGAACCGTATAGCAGAATGGGCTTTATCATGGTGTTAAATACTCTGATCTTCAATTTAATTGACAAGGCTGAAGTTCCTCATATTTTCTTCATCTGATGGAATTTTACTCTTGCCTTGCCCATTCTTGCTTTTACATCAGCTCCTGTTCCTCCCTGCTTGTCTATCACACTTTCCAGATAAGTAAACTTTTCAACCTCTTCCAGTTCCTCTCCTTCCAATATAATGGGCATTTCGTTGACCTCATTTACTCTAAGAACTTTACTCTTTCCCTTGTGGATGGTAAGGCCTAGTCTTGAAGAATTTTCTGCCACTAATATGGTTTTCTCTTGCATCTGTTGCTTAGTCTGGGAGAGAAGTGCCAGGTTGTCAGCAAAGTCTAGGTCGTCCAGTTGAGTCCAGAGCATCCACTGAATACCATTTCTCCTATTTTCTGTTGATTTTCTCATAATCCAGTCTATGGCCAGGATAAATAGAAATGGTGACAGCAGGCATCCCTGTCTCACTCCGGTGTTAACTTGAAAGGCATCTGTTAGTTATTGTCCATGGATTACCTTACATGTCATCCCTTCATAGGAGTTTTTAATGATGGTGGTAATCTTCTCCGGTACTCCGTAGTGTCTCAACAGCTTCCATAGGGTCTGTCTGTCGACACTGTCGAAAGCCTTCTCGTAGTCAATAAAATTGACATAGAGAGGTGAGTTCCACTCCAGTGATTGTTCTACGATGATACGTAATGTTGCTATTTGGTCTGTACAGGATCTGTTCTTCCGGAATCCTGCTTGTTGGTCCCTGAGTTGTAGATCTACCGCATCCTTTATCCTATTTAGAAGAACTCGGTTGAGTACCTTTCTGGTATTGATAGCAGTGTTATACCTCTGTAGTTGGAGCAGAAGCTCAAGTCACCTTTCTTTGGTAGCTTGACAAGGTAACCTTCTTTCCACTCTGTAGGCACTTGCTCCTCTTCCCAGATCTTCCTGAAGAGGGGGTGAAGAATGTCTACGCTGGTCTCAATATCTGTTTTCAATGCTTCTGCCGGGATGTTATCAGGTCCTGCTGCCTTGCCATGCTACAGCTGTTTTATGGCTTTACAAATCTCTTCCCTTGTTGGTATACCATAATCTATTCGTAGATCTCTATCGGCTGGTTCAATATTCGGTGGGTTATGAGGGGCTGGTCTATTCAACAATTCTTCAAAGTGCTGCCTCCATCTGTCTCTCAGAGAGACAGATAATATAATATAATGTAATATAATATGTATATGCAGGAAACTCTCTACTGTAGAGAGCAGAACAACAACACAACTCCCTCAGATCATCAGATGAAGTAACCCCCCTCAGGCAAGTGTTTCGGCCCTTTAAACTCCTGACACTCTAAGGGGGGTGAGCCCCTCTGGGTCATTATATTATAATACTTTTTTCAGGATTTTAATTTGATCAAATGACAAAGAGAAAAAAAAATGAATAAAACAAAATTTAGCTTTATCTTTTACTTATAAGTTTACATAATTATTTTTCAACATAGTCCCCTTCAACCTTAGACTATTTCTAACCTGTGTGTTACTAGTTCTGTGGAGTTCATAAATGAGAAAAATCATTAAGTACCCTACATGAAAATGTGGAAATCTCACATTCCATTCCCTGGGTGTATGATCCATTTATGAGCCACTTCCATTTTTCATTTTCCTCTTTTAAATGAGCATACACTCTTTTCCATGCCTGAAATTTTTATACTCCAAAAGTTTCACATTATTTTTCTGCAGAGTAAGAGAAAAGGGGCGAACTTATCACAGGCGGACATCACGGACAATCTGAATATGTCATTGCGTGACACTGGTCAACTTGCACATAACCGCACTGCATTCAGGGAGGCTGTGAGAGGGACAACACTCTGGAAAGAACATGTTACATGATGATGAAGCAGCTTCCCTCCGATCAGTGATGATGATGTCTTCATAATATAAGAATATAGAAATCCCTGTAAAGGTCGTTATGATTCAAATTGTGGATTGTCATGACAGAGAGAGAAGTTACGCAGCATGGCACTTGACTGACACAGAAACATCCACATAGATAACGTCCAGGTTTGATATTAACAGTGAACAGTGTAATTTTTAAATTGAGGAGACCAAAAAGGATGAGTACTCTATAGAAATTATACCTAGGAAAGTATATATCTTGGATCATTACTAATAATGGAGATACAATGAGAGAAATAAAAAGGAGGACATCTATCGCTCTTCAAAAAAGTAAAACAACTAAAGAAGCTGTGGAGAGGAACAGACAGAACTACAAAAATAAGATTTGTAAGAGTATGCATCTTTCCCATAGCAACATATGCCTGTGAGACCTGGACAGTTAACAAAACAGCTGAGAAACACAAAAATGCCTTTGAATATAAGTGCTACAGAAGAGTTCTTCAAATGTCATGGATACAAAAAAGAACAAATATATCCATACTACAAGAATTTAATACTGAAGAAGGCTGGCTAGTAAAGAGGATTAAATTTAAAAATTCTGGACACATTAAACATCATGAGAATTTAGAGAAGACTGTCTTGGAAGGATATATAATGGGGAAAAAGAGAGGAAGACAAAGGTGAAGATGGCTGCAAGATATCATTGATAATCTGCAAATGGATGCACCAGCAGCAGAACACCTTGCTTACAACAGAGAGACCTACAGGAGAGCTGTTAGGGAGGCAAAGTTCCGCAAGGGACGTGCAAAAGACTGACTGATTGACTGAGCTAGGAAAGAAATGGAGGTTTTTTAAATCAATCACAGACAAAACTAGACCAGTGATGATAAGATATAAAAAAAAAAAAAAACCAATCATTGTGAGGTAAGAGTCATCAAAAATTCTATTGTTTAAAATTTAAACGAGGGTTCATGTAAATACAAACCTGAGACCAAGTCGATTTAATGCCTTTAGGTTACCAATAGAATCAGGGATGTCTAGGAGTTCATTGTGCTGAAGGTCAAGGGAGTTCAACATCACACACTTGCCAATATCTATAATGATACAACCAAATCAGGAACAGTTTTTAAAGTGCATATAAAACTATATAAATGCTTCAAATATAATTGCTGACAGTCACAACAGCCAATGTCCTCAATGACAAAATCATGACGACAGAGGACAGATGATCCAAGCAGATACAAGTGAGCAACACACATGACTAGTCATTTATTGCCAAAAAAAGTGAACATCAATGCAGAAATGCCTCAGAATGATGATGATATGATGACCTGCATATCAGAATTTATCTGATGTTTCAGCAAGCTAACAGATGGTGACATGCCCACGAAAAAGATCTGGAGTTCATGACATCTTCAGTAGGCCCAGCTGTAAAATGAATACCTGACATGTTGTTACAAGTGAGGAGTCTCTGAGGATAGGGTATACTGCCTGCACGGCGAGTCTCATTGCATGTGCACACACTACTGCCAATGAATCTTTTTAAAATGACAAAGGGTGGCCCAAACATACCATGAAGGCTCCTCGGAGGATGTGTCAGCATACATATTTTGCTTGACCTACCTGTCAAGTCACTACAGTCTAATCAGATCAGCATCATGTCTGACCACCTTTCCTCTCAAGCCCCAGAAGAAACCTGGCGCCCACTCCTACAGCTGGTGATTTGGGTGCCCACAGCCAGATTTAATCCACCACCCTTCACCGACAGAGAATAGTAAACTAATCACCTCATTACTCAGCCACTCACCATGCAAAGTCAGACAGACAAGTATGGATCTTCATCTGAGACTGCAGTCATCATCATCATCATCATCAGGTGCCGTGCTGACTGGCGTTGGCTCATATGCTTCTCCAGAGTACATGATCCTTCATGCAGGACATCAGTTCAGTTGGTGATATCCTCTCACACCATCCCGTCAGACTGTCCAGTATCATTTCTCTTGGTCTTCCTCTTGATCTTTTTCCTTCTATTTTTCCTGTTGTTATAATACTTTCAATGCCCCCTCTTCTCATTGCATGTCCTATGAAAGTATATTGTCTCTCTCTTATTTTTTTAACAAGATTTTTTTGTCTCTCCAGCTCTTCTCATACATTCTTCATTAGTTATTTTTGCTGTCCAGGAGATTCGCAACATTCTTCTAATAAACCACATTTCTGCTGCTTTCAATGATTTTTGTGCAGACCTACTTATTGTCCATGATTCACTTCCATATAACAAGATAGGTTCAATATAGCTTTTTAGGACTCGTTTTCTAACATTCATTGATAAGGATATGTTGGTTAATATGTTTCTCATTCTCTGAAATGCAGTCTTTGCTTGGCCTATTCTGTTCCTAATTTCTGTTCTGCACTTCCCATCTGAAGTTATTACTGCTCCAAGGTATTTGAATTTCTGCACCTGCTTTAGAATAGTTCCGTTTAATTTTATACTGCATGTTGGTGGATTCTGTTTCTTAGATATAACCATAGTCTCTGTCTTTTTGATGTTCAAAGTAAGGCCTTTCTGTTCACTTTCTTTGGCGACTTTATCCAAGAGATTTTGCAGGTCTTGTTGGTTCTCAGCTATCATTACTGTGTCGTCAGCATACCGAAGGTTGTTAATATTGTATCCTCCAATTTTTAATGCCTGGTTCTGTGATGATTGTTCTTAGAATATTCTCGCTGTACAGAGAAAAAAGGTCTGGAGATAGTACACATCCTTGTCGCACCCCTTATTTTATAGGTTGATATCTTCTAGTTCTATTTTCAACTTGAATTGCTGCTTCTTGCCGCCAGTATAGATGTTTTACAATCCTCAGGTCTTTGCCATCTATACTGATGTCTTCAAGCATTTTAATAATTTCATTATGTTTCACCTTGTCGAATGCCTTGGTGTAATCAATGAAGCATAAGTAGAGATCTTCCTGTACTTCTAAAGCTAGTTAGTGTTCGTAAAGCATAAATAGCATTGTGTGTTCCCTTTCCTTCAACAAATCCAAAATTGTTATTTCCATTTTTATCTTTTTCCTTGTTCTTATAATGATTCTCAGAAGTAGCTTCATTATGTGACATGAGAGGCTGATCGTCCGGTGGTCATCACATTCCTTTGCACTTGGTTTCTTTAGTAGTGCTATAAACGTGGATTTAAGCAAGTCACTGGGCATATAACCACTTGGTTATTATTTTTATTCCTGTCTCCTCTAGTGCCTCTATTTCTTCTATTGTTATATTATCAAGCCCATTTGCTTTTCCTTTCTTCATGTGTTTGATGCTATCTATGATTTCATCTTCAAGTATTGGTGGTCCATCACAGTTTTCAGTATCTGGTGTTAATTCTGGTCTTTCTCCTCCATATAGCTCACCGATGTACTCTGTCCACAACATCTTTTCCCATTAACATTTTACCTTCTTCTGATTTCAGGCATCCTGTGGTATATTTTGTTTTCCTGCCTGTGAGTTCACTAATTCATTTGTGTGTGTTTTTGCTGTCTTTATTATGAGAGTCCTCTGTCTGCACTGTTAATTTAACCACACTTCGTTTGCTTCTCTGCATTTGCATCTTATTTATCTTGCTATATTTTTCCTCGTTATTTTTACTCCTCCTCCTCTTGTCCATCAGTCCTAAGATGTCGTCTGTCATCCATTTATTTTTAGGGGCTTCTTTTTTTTGGTGGTATTATCCTTAACAGTTTGGTGCCCACTGTTCATCTATACTATTTATTTTTGCTATTGCATTGTATCTATTTGTTATAATAACTTTGTTTTGTTCTTGCAGTTCTTGGTCATTTTTAAGGAGTTCTGTATTCAGTTTGATGTTTCTCACTTTTCTGCATGCTTTCTTTAGCTTTATTCTAATTTCTCCACAGAGTGGGTCATGGTCACTATTGCAGTCAGCTCCTGGCATGATTTTTGTTGTCAGTAATGCATTGCGGAATTGTTTGTTGATTAATATGAAGTCTATCTCTCTCTCTCTCTCTGAACCTTAAGTGCCCAGGGCACATGGGGCTTCCGCAAGGGTTTTCCACAAATGCCTGTCCTTCGCCTTTTTTTCTGCTCTTGCCCAGGTGAGCAGAAAAAAAGGCGAAGGACAGGCATTTGTATTCTTGCCTATTCAGTTAATTTACTACCTCTGTCATTCCTCTCCCCCAGTCCACAGTCACCAATGATGTCTGAAGTTCTTCCTTTACCAACTATGGCATTAAAATCTCCCATGACTATAGTAACTTCATGTGACTTTGTGTTTTAGGGCTGTCCCTATGTCATTATAAAATAGCTGTACATCTTCTTCACAACTTTCAGATGCTGGAGTGTACATATGTATAATATTTATGTTTATTGGTCGTCCTTTCAGTTTGGCTAGCAGGACTCGGTCTGAGATGTTCAAATATCCGACAACTGTCCTTGCTGTTTGTTCGTCAAATATTATTCCTACTCCTCATTCATGTTTCTCGCTTCCTGAATATATTATTGTATATTTATCAGATCTTATCTTCCCTGCATCTGTCCATCTAACTTCAATCATTCCTAATATGTTGATCTTCATCCTTTCAATTTCTCTCTTTACATTTTCTAATTTTCCAGCCTGGAATAAAGTTCTAACATTCCATGTTGCTATTCTGAACTTGAGACTGCAGCAGGTGAGCAAAAAAAATAATCTTTCTCACTCGCTATAATGTACTGTATCATAATAAACATTTGAAAGTTTCATCAAACAACATCATAACCTAATTAAAACCAAAAGAAGTGACTAAGAAGTGACAATCCAGTGACACAGAAAAAGATACTTACCATCTGGCAAGTGCTCTAGGTGATTATGTGAAATATCAAATGTCACAAGCTTCTCTAATTTTCCAACCCCATTTGGAAGTTCCTTGATTTTATTTTCCCGTAAGCTAAATTTACTTAAATTCTGAGAAAGACAATAAATACACTCTATTAATATATAAATAAGCAGCATAAATACATGAAACACATACACATTAATACTGCATGTACGCCAAGTTAAATTTAAAATAAATGACAACTAAACTCCTCAGGAGGCATTCACTGATCTTAAAAAAAAAAAAAAATTGGTACAGACCAGATCACTAATTTTTTTTCCAAAAAAACTAATTCAATAACCATGCAACTGATGTTCTCAATCTAAAAAAAAATGAAAGGTCATAAAAATTTCAAGAAAGATGAAAAATATAAGTGAAGTGAAGTAAAAGTAAGGAGGAAAATGGTTTTAAAATTCAGGGACATTTCTTCTTTTTTTTCATTCAACAAAGTCTGAAGCAAAATGTGACAGTTAAATAACTAAGCAACACTTGACAGTTAAATAACTAAGCAATACCTATAGTTAAATCACTAAGCAACACTTACAGTTAAATTACTAATCTCTTCCTCCACAACCCGAATTCTGTTAAACCTAAGGAACAATGTGGTCAACGAGCGCAGCTTGTACACAACCGGGGGGATCTACAACAGAAGCACAATATAAAATAATAATATAAGAAAAATGTTACTTTGAACATTACTTTTTTCACTAAGTTTATGCAAAGATAAAGAAAAGGCAACCATCATTCTTGGGGCATGTGATGAGAAGAAACTAGAAAACATCATAATAATGGGCAAGATTGAAGGCAGAAGAGGCAGAGGACAACCAAAGGAACAAATGTCAGAAGACCTGACATTCTGGCATGGAAATAAACCAGCAGAGTTACTTAGAAATGTCAAGGGCCGAGATCTGTGGAGGAGTATGACCACCAATGCCACCCGGCATGGCACACGATGATGATGATGCAAATCCCACATTAGTGGTCAGTCATGAAAAGAGCTGTTTAGCAAAATGATGCTTGGCAAGAACTCACAACAGCTGATATCTCTCTACTTTAAAACTATCTTCTAAAATAAAAAGTGCCAATAATAGTTTTTTAAATTAGACATTCAAAGTGCCTAAAAGTTCTTAGCCGATTTATTAATTCTCTTATTAGCCTATGCTAAATAATTATCAAATATAAAACATTAAAAATTTTTTTTTTTCACTCATTCATTAAGTGCTGTGACAATTAACAATGGCAACTATAGTTGTAACTTTATGCTATCCTTGGTATTTCTAATTGTCCTCTTCACTGGCTTATAAGATCCCTGTGTGCTTTTTTTTTAAAAAATACTTTTTAACTGGTTTAAAAGAAGGCGATATATTATCTTCATTATTATTCAACCTAGTACTAGAAAAGGTAATCAGAAAAGTTCAAGAAGAAAGCAGCACAGAAGAACAAACTAAAATACTAGGATACGCTGATGAAATCGACCTAGATGGGGAAACTATGCAAGAAGCCATCAATACTTATGTACACCTGAGAGATGTAGCACTAAAAGATAAGACAGAATATATAAAGGTATCAAGAGACTAGAGGCAGAACGATCCAGATTATATAAATGTTGGAGATATGATTATTAGGAAAGTAGAAACATACAAATATCTAGGCACAACCTTCAACAGAAGCAACATAGTTAGACAGGAAATTAAAAGCAGAGTACAGATATCGAATTAAACATGCTTCATCTTACAACACCTGTTAAAATCTAAAATCCTGTTCCAAAACACCAAAATAACAATTTACAAAACTATAAGACCAGACATCATTTATGGATCAGAAATTGCAGATCTTTGAGAACAAGATCCTAAGAAGAATCTCTGGGCCCATAAAGAATGCCAACAGTGGGGAGCTAGAAAGAACATGAATTGAGCACCTTATTTAAATCCCAATGAATTATCAATGTCTTGAAACTGAACAGACTACGCTGGCTGGGGCATATAGAAAGAATGGAAGAGAACACACAAATGAAAATGATGTATGCACAAGTGATGAGGGGAAACAGGACAAAACTGAGATGGAAAGACAACATAGAAGAGGATATAAAAGAAACTGGTGTCACCAAATGGAGAGAGAAGATTAGGAATAGAGAGGAATGGAGATGAACTTTATCTCCAGAAATGAGCCTTAATGGCTCAGAAGGCTGAAGAAGAAGAATTACTTTTTGAGAAAAGTCATGTCTTTGAAAGATGGACATTAGAGAAAACCTGAAAACCACTGAAAAACTAAAGGAAGAAAGAAAGTGAGGGACGTTGTGTGCAAAGTAAAAAAAATAATGACAAACAATCTGTCATATAATTTTTTTTAAATGTTCTGCAAATTTCTCTGACAAGTTCTTCTGTTTTTTCAGGCTTCCTTAGTTCATGTTGTATTTTCAGGTTTCCTTAGTTCATGTTGCATCTTTCTCCAAAATCACATCTCTAAGGCTTTCAATCCAATCTATCTGATTATTTTATGTGTTAACATAGCTGCACTTGGTGATGTGAATGAAATATAATGGAAATATCTCTATGTTCCTGCCACCAAACTGATTTATGAGCTACATAAACTTATAACACAATGTCCAGGTAAAAGCAATAATGGCTCAGAACGGACAGCAAAACAAACACCATGTCACATGTGAACTCTCACCTCCTGTAGCTTATTATGCCTGAGATCCAACACACGCAGCTTGGTGAGTGAAACAAACGACTCTGGCAGGCTTGATATAGAATTCTCACTCAGGGCCAGGGTCATGAGGCCAGTCAACAAGCCCATTTCTGGGGGCAGGTATGTCAGCCTGTTACTGTACAGGTACAGCTCTGTTAACTGTGTCAGCTCCTTTATGCCGGTTGGCAACATGGATATCTGAAAAGTAGATATAATGTGCTTAAGTGTCTATAAATAAACTCAAAGGGCAATGATATTTAAGACAAATGTCTCATAAAAGTCAGTGATAAAAAAAATGAAATTTAACTAAATCTAACAAGACACAGAAAGGGGCAGGCTTCAAAACAGAGAACATGAATAACAAACAGGTTTTTTTAAAAAAAAAAGGTGGGTCACAGACAGTGACAAGATGACATAGTAGAAAAATCACCACACTGAGGATCAAGACCTGTGAGTAGAATGGCTGTTCTCACCTACTGACAATAGTGATATACAAATAATACTAATAAATGTACATGAAAGAAGAAAATAAAAGCAATAAATGATGAAAAAGCTCTCATAAGACAACAACTGCAGAAAATGCTGCTATAAATGAGGTCAGTGTAGCAAAGAAATCACATACATACACACATACACTAAAAAAAAAAAAAAACAATCACAGACATAACGTCATCTTCAGCTGGTTCAAATGAATGTTTCTTTGGAAAAACTGCCTATACCTGGGATTTACTTAGATCCAGTCTTGTGGCACCTTCCTCTTTACACTTTTTGAACTCTTTTGTAACATCCTGTGTGAAAAATTAATGCTGCGTTATTTCACTTCTTAAAAAATGTTATAAAACATTTTAATTTTTATATTAAACTGTGTATACAGAAACCACATAAGTATCAGAAAAAGTAAGAAAAGAGAAAACTAGAAAGAATGAGGCAATTTTGCTCCTTACACAGTAATCATTAACACTCTAAAACAGAAATTTTTTTTAAAATTTAACAAAGTTGCACAAAATAAAAATTTGCTATGAACTAAAATGTTAACATTTTAATTCATAGCAAATTTTTATTTCTTGTTCATATAGAAAATATATATGCCATATTTAGAATATGCAGCCTGGCTAGTTAAGTGGTTAGCCGCTCAGTTTACTAATCCAATGTTACCAGGCTCGAGAGCCAGTATAGTGATTTTTCTGGTACACGCCAGAAAGGCCTTGGGGTCCATCCAGCCTCTAAAAATGGGTACCAGAGAAATCTGGGAAGTTAAATGTTGCCAGGCATGATACTGACCATATCACACTTTTGTGTGCCAAAGGTCATGGAAATACGGGCCTAACACCTTATCCCTAATAAGACTTACTGGCATGAAAACAGGAATTAAAGAGGAAAAAGATATTTAGAATAAGCAAAATATATATGCTATATTTAGAATAAGCTAAATCTACATGCTATATTTAGAATACAGGAACCATTCAGTCATGTACAAGAAAAGCCAAATCATTAACTGATTTGCAGCCTCCACTTCTCAAAAATTAAAATCCTTTTCTCATGAAGTTTCAAATAGCAATGACCAAATTCTTTCAGTTCTTCATTCATTCATTTGCATGTCCCCTGCGGAACTTTGGCTCCCTAACAGCACTCCTGTAGGCCTATAGGTTGTAAGCAAGATGGCCTGCTGCTGATGCATCCATTTGCAGATCATCAATGATGTCTAGTAGCCGTCTTCGCTTTGGTCTTCCTCTCTTTCTTTTTTCCCATTATGTACCCTTCCAAAACGGTCTTCTCTAGATTATCATGACGTTTAATGTGTCCAAAATATTTAAGTTTTCAGTCCTTAGAGTATATAATAACAAATAAAAATAGAAACTGCCTGTTTTCCATGCAGTTTCCCAAAACACGAACATCAAAGGTGTTTGCTTTTTTTCCCTTCACATTCAAATGAAATTATTTTACAAACTTTCCTTCTAACTTATCAGTGTATGACAATCTGTTAATACAAAGATGATGGGGAAAAAAGTGAATATGTACAGACAGTTCAAATCCAAACAGTTACAAATGACCAGTTTTCAATAGCACAAATAAAAACTGCTCCATTTATGGGAAGTCATGATCTCTGAAAATTTACAGGAGTACAAATCAAATTACACCAAGGCATGTGATGGACCACCAAATCTTGAAGATGAAATCATAGATAGCATCAAACACATGAAGAAAGGAAAAGCAACTGGGCTTGATAATATAACAATAGAAGAAATAGAGGCACTAGAGGAGACAGGAATAAAAATAATAACCAAGTTATTGAATGAATTTACAACAGTGGTTATATGCCCAGTGACTTGCTTAAATCCACGTTTATAGCACTACTAAAGAAACCAAGTGCAAAGGAATGTGATGACCACCGGACTATCAGCCTCTCATGTCACATAATGAAGCTACTTCTGAGAATCATTATAAGAAGAACAAGGAAAAAGATAAAAATGGAAATAACGGATGAACAGTTTGGATTTGTTGAAGGAAAGGGAACACACAATGCTATTTATGCTTTACGAACACTAACTAGCTTTAGAAGTACAGGAAGATCTCTACTTATGCTTCATTGATTACACCAAGGCATTCGACAAGGTGAAACATAATGAAATTATTAAAATGCTTGAAGACATCAGTATAGATGGCAAAGACCTGAGGATTGTAAAACATCTATACTGGCGGCAAGAAGCAGCAATTCAAGTTGAAAATAGAACTAGAAGATATCAACCTATAAAATAAGGGGTGCGACAAGGATGTGTACTATCTCCAGACCTTTTTTCTCTGTATAGCGAGAATATTCTAAGAACAATCATCACAGAACCAGGCATAAAAATTGGAGGATACAATATTAACAACCTTCGGTATGCTGATGACACAGTAATGATAGCTGAGAACTAACAAGACCTGCAAAATCTCTTGGATAAAGTCGCCAAGGAAAGTGAACAGAAAGGCCCTACTTTCAACATCAAAAACACAGAGACTATGGTTATATCTAAGAAACAGAATCCACCAGCATGCAGTATTAAATTAAACAGAACTATTCTAAAGCAGGTGCAGAAATTCAAATACCTTGGAGCAGTAATAACTTCAGATGGGAAATGCAGAACAGAAATTAGGAACAGAATAGGCCAAGCAAAGACTGCATTTCAGAGAATGAGAAACATTAACCAACGCATCCTTATCAATGAATGTTAGAAAACGAGTCCTAAAATGCTATATTGAACCTATCTTGTTATATGGAAGTGAATCATGAACAACAGGCAAGTCTGCACAAAAATCATTGGAAGCAGCAGAAATGTGGTTTATTAGAAGAATGTTGCGAATCCCCTGGACAGCAAAAATAACTAATGAAGAATGTATGAGAAGAGCTGGAGAGACAAAAAACCTTGTCAAAAAGATAAGAGAGAGACAACGTACTTTCATAGGACATGCAATGAGAAGAGGGGGCATTGAAAATATTATAACAACAGGAAAAATAGAAGGAAGAAGATCAAGAGCAAGACCAAGAGAAATGATACTGGACAGTCTGACGGGATGGTGTGAGAGGAGATCACCAACTGAGCTGATGTCCTGCATGAAGGATCGGATACTCTGGAGAAGCATAATAGCCAACACCAGTCGGCACGGCACATGATGATGACAAGTCTAACACAGACTTGAGAAGGATTCACTTCCTAGAGCATACATAAATGCACAAAAATAGGACTAACAACTTCTTCACTTGTTCGAACACATGACTTGTGACTCTGTTCAGTTTGCTGTATTTTAACTTTTTAACTATCACTAAAAACAAAATATTGGAGCTCAAAACAACTGAGTGTTTTATGACTTCTACAAAATCAGACTTGTTTCAAATGATACTGATTAGAGTTTTTTTTTTCAAAATATTATATTCCCCAAAATTTTGACACCCCTTGCAAGAGAATCTAAAACTGATATATCATCCTATCAAAAAACCTAAAATCAAGATGTTACTTTGACAAAGAACTTAAACATGATATTACTCTTGCCAGAGAACCTGACATTTGAGAACAACCTGCCAGAAAACCTGAAAATGAGATGTTAACCTGCCAGAGAAAACTCCAGGTGAGATGCTACCCTGCCACAGAACCTAAACATGGGATGCCACTCTGTTAGAAAACTTTTTAAAAAATGACATGTTACTCTGTCAGAGAAGCAGAAAATGAGATGTCAGCCTGCCTGGGAAACTAAAAAACCAATGATTGTAATAACAAATTTTATTTTGGATGCTCTGAAGCTTCAGTGCTTTCTTACTCATAATACTGATATAAATATAAAATGGCTATTTTCATTTTTGAAGACAGGTATGAGGGGTGATTGATAAATTCTCAGATTATTTGTGAACAACTTTTTTGGGTTATTTCTCAACATAGTCTACTTGCAAGTTTATGCACTTAGCCCAGCAATCCTGGAGTATATGGATCTCTTCTTTGTAAAAGTCAGCATCTTGTGCTAGTAGAAAGTGGTCTACAGCATGAATGACATCATCATCTGAAGCAAATTTGCGACCACTGAGCACCTTTTTTCAGTTTGGTAAACAGGTAATAGTCTGAAGGGGCCAAATCTGGGGAATAAGGAGGATGTTCAAGAAGCTGGAAGCCGCACTCATGAATGGCAGCCATTGCCACCGACGACTTGTGAACTGGAGCATTGTCTTGCTGAAAAATAGTTCCTCTTGTCACTTTCCCTTGACGCTTTTCCTTCAATTTGACCCGCAGCTGCTTCACAAGATTAGCGTAATAGATCCAAGTGACCATTCTGCCCTTTTGAAGATAGTCTACCAATAGCACACCTTCTTAATCCCAAAAGATAGAAGCCATCACTTTGCTTGCAGCCAGAACCACCCTTGGTTTCTTTGGAGGTGAGGATCCATGATGTTACCACTGCTTTGACTGTTCTTTGGCTTCTGTTTGAAAATGATGAACCCAAGTCTCATCCATAGTCACAAATTGCTGTAGAAACTTTTCAGTATCTGCAGAAAAATATTGTCTCTTGAAATGTTGAGAAGCTGTTGTTTGTGATCAGCTCCAAGAAGTTTTGGGACCCATCAAACAGAGACCTTTGTCATTTGAAGATCATTGTGAATAATGGCATGAACACATTCCTGGGAGATGCCCAATTCAGTAGCAATGTACCACTCAGTTAGTTGTCGATCCTCCATTATTATGTCATGGATTCTGCCAGTGGTTTCATCTGTGGTTACCGTTCTTGGTCTTCCTGGACGGGGATCATCTTCCAGATGAATGTAAAGATAGATCTTGAAAAAGATCTGGTGAAAGCAACATACAAAGAAATAGACGATAAAGTAGAAACTTCAACTAGAAAGGATAAAAGAGAATACGTAAACAATATGGCGAAAGAGGCAGAGAAAGCAGCAAAAACAGGAGGCAGCAGCAAAACTTTATACAACATACAAAAGAGGCTAACAGGTACTACTACATCTAAAGAAAGTCCAATCCTTAGCAAAACTGGAACTCTATTAACATCAAGTAAAGACCAAAAGCAAAGATGGGCTGAACACTTCCAAGAAATACTTAATCGGCCACACCCAAAAGAATTGATAAACCTTGAAACCGACTTACTAACCCCACGGCTAAATGTCAACCTAGATGAAATTACATTGCATGAAATTGAAACAGCAGTGAATTTAACAGCTAACAACAAAGCTGCAGGTGAAGATGAAATAACACCTGAAATGTTAAAAGCCATCAACAGTGACAATGTGAGACAACTACAGAGAATGTTTAATAAGATTTGGAAAGAAGTAAAGGTCCCTTCTAAATGGAAAAAGGGAATCATTGTTAAAATATGGCAACCTTCGCAACTGTAACAACTGGAGAGGAGTAACCTTAGTATCAGTTGTGTCAAAAGTATTTTCCAAGGTCATTTTGAATAGACTTAAAGATACAGTGGATGCTGCAATGAGAGAAGAACAAGCAGGATTTCGAAAAGGGAGAAGCTGTCTCGACCAGATCTTTACTTTAAGAATAATACTTAAAGAACATACTGAAAAGCAGAAACCATTAATACTGAACTTCATAGACTTTAAAAAAAGGCATTTGATAGCATACATAGATATTCATTGCAGAGAATTTTAAGTCTACATGGAATACCAACTAAATCTGTCAACATCATTAAGGACCTCTACAGTGGCTATGTTTGTGCAGTCAAAACAGAAGAAGGGATGAGCGAATGGTTCCATACTGAAACAGGTGTGAAACAAGGATGTATACTATATCCTTTGCTTTTCGGAATTGCAACAGACTTCACAATCATAAAATGCGCACAGTTAACACAGGTATTGATGGGTACACGGGACCCAATTACAAGATCTTGATTTTGCTGATGACATAACTCTTATCACTAATAATGTGAACTCCATGCAAGAAAAAAAAGATATCCTGTCTTCACTGGCTAGCAAAATAGGACTTGAAATTAACAAAGACAAAACAAAAATAATGAAACTTTCCATTAATCAAAATGGAAAAATACATGTAGAAGAGATACATGTTGAAAAAGTCAATCAATTTGTATACCTTGGCAGCTACATAGACAAGGATGGTGACAGAAAGGAAGTTAGAATTAGAATTGCAAAAGCAGCATCAATCTTAAAGAATCTTGAGAACATATGGAATTCAAAAGTTATAAGCGCAAAAAAACAAGTTAAGACTATTCAGTTCAAATGTAATTTCCACCCTCATTTATGCATGTGAAAGCTGGAAAACAACTAAAGAAATAGACAAGAAATTAGACTCTTTTGAAAACAAATGCATAAGGAAAATACTTGGCATGAAGTGGAATGATTTCAAGAACAATGCAGAGATAAGACAGATGAACAAACAACAACCAGTCTCATGGGTGATCAGGAAAAAGAGACGGATATATGTTGGTCATGTGATGAGAAGAAACGATCAGAGAATCCCAAAACAAGCTATCAAGTGGAACACAACAGGCCAAAGAAAAAAAGAGGCAGACCACGTGAAAGAGGACATTGTTAAGAGACGCCAAATAGGCACAAAATCCCTTGATGAGGTTGAAAAGCTCACCGAAAACAGGAAAAACTGGAAAACTACCTTGCAAGCCCTATGTGACATTTAATGACACGATATAAGAACCATACAACACTATGCCCTAACACTTTATCTTTTAATGAACTGTCGAAGCAGTCTCAGCTACTGTTTTGAACGGAATGGGTTGCTCAATGTCCAATGTAAAAACTGAACAGTACATTCTATTAACGACAAGTGCTTAGTACAGACTACACGATCATTACAAATGTCTCAGAATTCTATCTCTCAAAAATATATTCATATTCAACAAAGCCAAGTAGGTTTATAGAATTGTTTTTGAGTATGTTCTGCCCTTTCTGTTGCCAAAATTCAGATCTAACCAAAAACACAAGATTGACTTACACAAGAAAAGCCTTGCTTACTCTGTCAATCACCTCTACAATAAGCTTCCATCCCAACCTAAAACTCACATGTGATATTTCTTCTTTCAACTGCAAACTTTTTCAGTACTATTGATTTTGTTTACATAATTCCCCTGGGAACAACTGTGTTAAGAACACACTTATCTTAACATAGTGTTTGTGAGACAGGGAACATTGATCTGTTTGCTTAAAAACTCTGACCTACTTCTGTAGCCCAGAAACCTGTAGTAATCAACACTAATTGTAACAGTTATTTTTGTAAAATGTAATATCAGGTTGGTGGATGGATAGGGACATGGAGATCACTGGCAGGGATGAGGAAAATCTGGTGTGAAACCACTGAATCCAGGACGTGACAAGCCTATGGGTCTTTACAACAATGGCTATCAGAATGATGTAAACAAAACAGAGCCAGCAGACTATAGGTGGGGGGGAAAAGATATCGTTGGGGCACTCGTCGGATTCTCATCCCAAAGTCGGAGTGTCTCTGTGGAACTGTCTCAAAGCCATCTGGCAGCCAGTATTGCATGTTGGGTCTGATGTGGAGAAGGGGCTTACATACAGCCACCAGAGAATGGAAAACAAAGTTTGGCCAGTCCAGCATACACCACTGTCTTTATGGCAATCCAAGCAAGACCACAATCTGCCCTAGCAAGGAAAGGTGCTGAAGTTGGAGGTACCCAGCCTAAAGGTGCATCGCAAAAATCAAGGTACCATGCACTATTGGCAGTGTGCAAACGAAGAAGTTTACAAAACCATCCTCATAACTTTACTATTCCAGCATTCACCGCATGTGTACAGAATAGATGAATAATTCTCTTTCACGGATTTAATTTTCAACCTGTCTGTAATTGATGTGTAAGAATGTAAAATAATTCTATTGTATGTTTTATTTATACATTACATTATTCAGTGTGTGGACATGAGGTAATACGAGTTGTTTATTTCATATTTACTATTGTTCTTTATATACATGTAATATTAGTACTAAATTGATGCTGAATGACTGCATTAGACAGAAGTTTGACATGTGAAAAGCAAAATGTTAGGTGGGAGTGCAAACACAGTTTTTTCACCCTTTGAAAACACAAATTTGTTCTCTAATCTTTTTTTCATTTTCAGGAACTATGTAGTTCCAGAAACTTTGGGAAATAATGGGATTTCCAGCACATGTCACACAGTTAATATCACTGCTGTATTTAGGCCAACAGACAGCAGTAAGAATAAATGGTGAAACAACAACTTGGTTTGACATAAAACAAGGATATTGTCGCCTTACTTATTTAACTTGTATACTGAAAATATGAGGAATGTTAGAGAAGATGAAGACAAAGAATATTATGATGCCAAAACAAGTGGAGGTTATGAAATACCAGAAATAAGATATGCTGATGACACAGTATTACTGTCCACAACACAAAAAGGAATAGAAAAACTAATTATGTCAGTCCGTAAGAACAGCGAAAAGCAAAACCTCTATCTTAATGCGAAGAAAACTAAACTGATGACAACTGACAAAACAAATCAGGCAGCTGATATATGTATCAATGAGGAAAAGCTGGAAGAAGTGGAGAGTTTTGAATATCTTGGATCACTACTAACTAATAATGGAGATACAATGAGGGAAATTAAAGAGGACATTTACTGCTCTTCAGAAAGTAAAACAGCTAAAGGATCTCTGGAGAGGAACAGACAGAACTACACAAATAAGATTTTTAAGGGCAAGCATCTTTCCCATCGCAACATATGTCTGTGAGACGTGGACACTTAACAAAACAGCAGAGAAACACATAAATGCCTTTGAGCGTAAATGCTACAGGAGAGTTCTTCAAATATCATGGACACAAAAAGGAACAAATATATCCACACTACAAGAACTTAATATTGAAGAAGGCTAGCTAGCAAAGAGAATTAAAAAGAGAAAACAAATATTTTGGACACAATGTAGTCTAGAGAAGACCGTCTTGGAAGGGTACATAATGGGAAAAAGAGAGGATGACCAAGGCAAAGATGGCTGCAAGACATCGTTGATGATCTGCAAATGGATGTATCAGCAGCAGGCCATCTTACTCACAACCGAGAGGCCTACAGGAGTGCTGTTAGGGAGGCAGTTCCGCAAGGGACATGCAAATGAATGAATGTGGTTAAAACTGAGTCCTAAATACCCACTCTTATTTAGAGTTGCAAATACTGCCATTAAATGCCAGCAAATGTTCACTCTGTTTAGACAAATCAAAGCCCAGTTTGAATTTGAAAAAAACAAAACAAAAAAAACCAACCCACCCACACATACACACAAAAGTACAACCTACCAAGTCTGCTTTAACTGATGGCCTCTGTGGGACACATATTTTAGGCTTGGTCTGGCCAGGCATGGTGACAGATACTTGCTTTTTCCCAGGATTGGAATCAAAGGCTAAGGAGGACATACTACTCTTCTTGTCCTGCATCTTATCATGGCAGAAAGAAAAGTTTTTGTTGTGGACCAGATCAGTAAGTACACACATAGTCATGCACGAACTTAGAGCATTAACTTAAACACTTTGAAGTCCAGCCATAAGTAAATCTGGCTGTAGGTAAATTGTTACAGAGTTCAGACAACAAGTACAGTTCACTACTACAATGTGCTACAAGATGAATAGATGCATCTATCATCATTTTAAAATGCAAATTACCACAGTATCTGTGTGGAAATAAATCAGAAAATACAACATATTAAATAACACAGTCATACTGTTACAGCTTTTCAGCAACATGCAAAAATGTACAAAAAACATACACGCCCATATGTATATACTTCATACTCAATAAATAATCATACAGTGCGACAGTTCACCTCCTGATTAATTTATAGCATAGGTGGAACAGCAAATGAATCATAAAACATCAAAATGTAAATAGTCGCAGCTCAGTCAAAGTAGGCACATGACTGTACTGTATCAGTTACCTCAACAATGCAAACTCAAGTGCTAACAAAGGATTTTTTCAGTACACAAGTTTAAATAAATAAACCTTTCATCTGATCTGATACATGGTTAGCTGCTTTACAGGAACTGACAAAGAAGACTGTACACTTTATTGTTGTTAATTTGATGAACTGCCCTTGAAAACAGAAGGGGGAAATCCCAGCGTCATCTGTTAAGTGCTCTTTGTAGAGTACTTAGTATGCCTTTCTAAATTCTGACTTACACTGTTTATCTTTTGAAATGTAATGTTATCTGTCGCCACACAGACTTCTCACTTAAGGTCTGGCTGGATTACATGAAAAGGAAACACCTTTCAAGTTCTCGTGACAAACAGCTGAAAGATAATTTTTTTTTTTTTCTCCAAACCATTCCATCTATCAAATGTTGCAAAAATTAATTCCATGGCTCTTAGATCCACTTTAAGAACTGGATGGATCTTTATTCTGCAATACTGAAAGAGGTCTATCAACTAAGTTGTAATTATATTAACATTCCCATGCTTTTCACCCAAGCTGAGAAAACATGTTATCTACAATACTGTGGTACTAATATAACCCACAATATAACCCAGTATTATAAATAGCTAGTAAATTGCTCCATTTTAAATTTTATGCTTGCATTTTCTCATGCTAAAGTACAAAAAAAAATCCAGGTGGACAAAAATGAGATGGAAAACAGAACTAAAGGAATGAGATGGTCTGGAAATATACTGTGCATTATATAATATGTACGTGTGAGATAGACAGAGTGCTAGGGGATGAAAGGAGAGATTTTTTTTAAAAAAAAGGACAAACATTTAAGACAGAACTCCACTGTTCTGCAATACTAGGATGAGAAGTAACGGACATGGAACTGGATTGAGTGTGGAGTTTTTTTGTTTTTTTTTTGTTTATGACAAATGGTTTTCTGTAAGCTAACTTTTCTCTTACCAGGCAAAAGTATAAATGTCTACTGCTTACAGTGTATTATTCTGATATATTCAAACAATCCTCACAGGACATTATATTTACCAAGGCTGTCCATGAAATCATTGAAAATATAACAACAGGAAAAATAGAAGGAAGAAGATCAAGAGGAAGACCAAGAGAAATGATACTGGACAGTCTGACGGGATAGTGTGAGAGGAGATCACCAACTGAACTGATGGCCTGCATGAAGGATCGGATACTCTGGAGAAGCATAATAGCCAACACCAGTCGGCACGGCACATGATGATGATGTCCAAGAAATCAAAGATGACATGAACTTTTTTTTTAAAAAGTGACTGCTTGAGTTTCCATCCATTCAGGTCATCAACAATACAAGTCAAAGAAACTTTCAAGTTTAGTCCTCCTATATGGTCATCTCTGACAAACTTAGCCATATATAGTGAAACACACATACCCTTCTTTCCCACACAGAATGGACTAACATATATATATTTTGTTTTTAATACATATTTCTTCTGCTGCTTATGCTGTGAAGTTTAGCAGGTTTCTTTCAATACATCGTCTGGGATGTCATATCTGCCTAGTAACCACTATATTGCTCAGATGTTCATGCAGAATGAGTATGAACATCACAACATATGGAAACTTACTAATCAATTTTTCCACATATGGCTGCTCTCATGCTTTTAAATTTTTATATTTGTATCACCTCTGCTGGTTTCATTTGCTCTGTCTTGTCATACACCTTCTTTTTTTTTTGCTTTCTGCCTTTAGGTGCTGTGGCATACATGGAATCAGAATAAACACACTGGAAGGATATGCTAAGGAAATCTGAGATGGCAGGATGGTGAATGCCTTCCAAAGTTGTTGAAATAAGAGGAAGTTTAGAGCAAGGATGTTTTTTGAAAAGTCTGCTTGAAGAAACAGGTGAGAGAACAAAATGGCAGACATTCTGATCTAATTTTAGTTCAGAAAATCTCATTTTACCTCTGCAATAATTCCCATTACATGCAAAAAGTGAAATAAGTTCACATTAATAGATGAATCCTAACAAATGATCAGAGGTCAACTGCCTACTGCTTTTTTTTTTTGGTGATGCTGAAAATCAAACATAAACTGCCAGATCTACAAAAAAGATTGTAGTCAATGTCTGAGTTTGTCAGAATAATAATTCAAACAAATGTGGCTGAAACTGGCATTAACCCTTTTCTCTTTTAACCTGGAAAGGCATATATAATCCAAGTTTTTTACAGCCAACTCTGTTTCTTCTGGGTGTGTGTGTGTGTTTTTTTTTTCACTTTTGTTGTATCCAGGTTGATATATGAAGTTTTTAGAAGAAAGAACTGATATTTAAACTAAATTTGTGAGGAAACTAATTAACTATAAAATTCATTTCTCAAAAAAAAAAAAAACTTATTGAAGAAAACTCTGAAGTGTGACTGAAATGCTAAAATTTCTTCATTTAGAAAAAAATCTTTCACAAAGGATAAGAAATGGTTAATAAAGCAGAAAATAATAAAACAAACACTTTTCATTATGTGTGCAAAAAGAAAAAAAAAAAGATACTTCAAAATAACCCATGTGATTACCTTGTCTCGATCTCCATCTTTGAAGCCCACCGTTTCCATCCCCGCCTCAAGATCCTCATCATCCTGGCCAAAGGCTCCTCTGTCATACTCAGGTGAATCATCAGCAAGGGACAGTGGTGACTGGCCCACATACTCACCACCCTTCCAGTCTGCCAGCCTTTCAGCAGCTGCTGAGTTCTCACGTGACTTATTCGGCTTTTTTGACATAATGTTTCACATCAAATGTTAATGAGTTGCGCACATTATAACACTTTTCAATGCAGGATGCTTGTTATTTAAAACTCCAAAATACAACTTGCACAAAAAACTGTCTTCAGAACCGCTTATTCACAAGCTGAAAGGACGAAGCCTACACATTACTTCAATGTAAGCTTAGTGTAGATTAAGCATTCCTTTCCTGGTGTTGATTTATACTTCTTGTCTTCACACCATGCAATGTCTGGAGAGAAGAAAAAGAAAACAAAACTGAATAAAACAACTGTCTTCATTCTCACTTTTAAATTATGTGACTAGTGACAGCAACACTGAAGAAGTGTATAGGAAACTAGGCACACTCTACAACCTCAAAACTGCATTAAAACCAAACACATTTTTTTTTCTGCATTTAACAAAACAAACTAAACATGTGCTGACCATATAGCTTTTACATGCTTTCTTTTAACCTTCAGCTCTTTTAGCGTATGTGCATATGTAAATATTAGATGCACTCCAGCACTGGAAAAGGAATATTTAATGTTGTCAAATACGATATAGAAATTATACAGGAATAGAAATACAAACTGCTGGCCAGCTGTCTTACTCATGTTATCAAACAGTAATGTTTACAGCCCACAAATGGTCAGTCTGTATTTCAGCCAAGTCTCTGACAGCCCAACTTTTTTTGACAGTAGTGACCCTTGATGATTATAAAAGTCCCATCAGTCAAAAGGAAACTCCCTGACGTGAGAATACCAATTAACACATCAGAGTCTACAGATGGCCTAGTTCTATCTCATGCACTCCAAAATAACACTGGTACAGGTTGACAGATCTTGCACATCTATGTGAATCAATTCTCAGAGCAATATTTAGGAAAATGTCTAAATAAAATTAAAACTAGCACATTTCTAACCCAACCCATATCTTTAAATTACAGAGTAATTTCCTTCAATGTTCTTTCTGCCAAAATTTCTCATCAAAATTTACTCTAGCAGAGCTTGGATATAAACTCTGGAGTGATAAGAGTTCAGTTATCAAACTGCATCTGATTAGTTATGGTCTAACCAGTGTCTTCTGTTGTCAGCCTTCAGTAACTTAAAAGGTAATCCACATACAAAAGAAAATTCATACCCTACTCCCTCATTTAATTATGCATAAAGGACATTTAAATGTTACCCTGCCTAGTACAACCCACCCACCCCAAAGTATCAAATTAAAAACACTCATTTATTTCTAATATTTACTTGCTATGCAAGTCCACATGTGACCCTTCACAGACCCCAGAAACTAGGAGCTGAAACTTTGATTCATTCTTTGATTCTTACTTTTTTAACTTCACACCATGCCAATGACATATGGCTTCATATACTAGTATTTTAGATAATCTGTTAGTTAATGTTATACATTACTTGATTTACAATGAAGCATCATCAACATTAGCTTTTTAACTTCATAAAAGTAAAATATGATGCCCTATGTTTATAGTGATATTTTTTAAAAAATGTGTATAATTTGACGTTCTATGTCTGTTCACTGTATGACATGTCATACATGTGACATTTAGATTCAGCAAATGCTGACTCTCAGGGTACAGATATAGTAAGCCTGGCTTAATAAATTTTGTGTTTTTAGAGGTACTGACTGTTTCTAAATCAGAAGTGGTAAAATGCTGGAAATAGCTTAAGCATGCTTCCCTTGACACCCTAGCCATGATGTGAATGATGAAAGGTAATCATTTACAACCTTCTTCTTCATCACTGTTCACCTTCAAAAAAGGCATTGGTTGCAGTCATGCATCTTTTGGCTCAATATATCCAACTTCTGCTCCATGCATTTTTTAGGACTGGGTCTACCAGGTCTGTCTTTCCACTGCAATCCCTATTCCTTTGGCCAACTGCTGTCCATTTCCAGAGGGGTACCACTAGAAGACAGGAATAGGGTCTTGACTGGCTATGGTTCACCAACCATGACACAAGCAGTCAGCTATGGGTCAATGACTGCTACTTTGAGTGGTGCATCTTTGTCCCCAACCAAGACACAACTAAGTGCTGCTGCGGTGCTGCCCTCTCCCCCCCCCCAACCATTCTCCCCCCCCCTCCCCGACAACTTGCTCTTTTAAGCATTGTCAATAGCAACAGAACTCACACAATTGATTGGGTGGTCCAATACTTCAACTAATTTTGATCACCTTCTACATAGTTCTGGTAGCTTGTAAGATTAAAATTTTCATCTAAAGCCAAACAGCACTAGTTAAAATGCACAACAACAACAACAAAAAAAAGGCCAAACAAAACATCAAAAACTAATCTGGCAACCCTGGTTTCTATTCTGATCACATTTACTCGATGCCATCAGTTTGTTTTCAGAGTGGATCTTGCACTGTGTATATTTTTACATTTGTCTGATATGTTTATATCCGCATTAATAATGTGCACAATGCCTCCTAAATGTGGTAAATAATATCAAAAGAGATGAAACCACTGACAGCAATTATTGAGGAAAGACGCTGGTGATGGTTTGGGCATGTCCTCTGAATGACTGACAACTCACTATCAAAAATAGCACTGAGATGGACACCACAGGGGAACAGAAGTAAGGGTAGACCAAAAGAGACATGGAGAAGAACAACAGAAAGGATGTTGAGCAATAGACGGCTCACCTGGGCAAAAGCAGAAAAAAAGGCAAAGGACAGGCATTTGTGGAAAACCCTATGCAGAAGTGCCCTAGGCACTTACGGTTCAGAGAGAGAGAGAGAGAGAATGTCAAAAGAACATGTAAGGTTCTCAATTTGCAAGAAAAGCTGGGACTAATCAAACTTAGTAACCAATGCATGAACCATACTGATGCAAGTTGTAAGCTATGTCCTAGCTCAACAGTTATTACAATTCTTAAGGCTAAAGCCATCCTGATAGAGGAAATAAAAAACAGTCATTAGGAATCAGGACAGCCCAACTATTGAAAATGAAAAAAGTATTAACTGAGTGCATTCATGACAAAATCAGCCATAATATTCCTGTTAGCACAGCCATTATTCAGGCTAAAGCCCTAACATTCTTTAATGCAATGAAGGCTGAACGAGGAGAGACATTAACAGAAGAAAAATTTGAGGCAAGCAAAGTCTGGCTGAATGATTTGAAGCTAGGTAATACTACGGTAGTGTAGGGAAAGGAATCTAGTGAAGATACTGTAGTTATGAAATCTATCCTGCAGAGCTCTGAAAAACTATAGAAGATGGTGGTTACACAAAGCAAGAGATATTTAAATGCAGATGAAACAGGGCTAACTGGAAGAAAATGCCAGCTAGAACTTTTGCTGCAAATGACAATAAATCTATGCCTGGATGCAGGACTGCAAAAAGTCAGGCTAACATCACTGTTAAAGTCTACTAGAGCTGGTGACTATAAGCAAAAGCTGATACTTATATACCATTCTGAGAATCACAGGACCCTTCAAATCTATCATAAGCCTAGCCTTCCAGTTTATTACAAATCTAATGCAGAAGTTTCAATGACTGGTAATTATTTCAGCTCAGTTCTCAGATTATTTCATGCCTACAATTGAAGCTTATTGTAAAAACCAGAAAATTCCCTTTAAGATTCTACTGCTTGTTGACAATGCTCCATGCTATTCAAGACTTGTGACTCAGGCCCACAAATAATTTCAAACTGTCATCCTACCCACAAACACAAGTTCATTGCTGCAGCCAATGGATCAAGCCATGATATCAGCTTTCAAATCATATTACTACGAAGAACTTTTGCTAAGGCCATGGCTGCATCAGATGCTGATGTTTCTCAGGGACTGAAGCAAAATAAATTGAAAGCATTTTGAAAAGCTTCATGATTCTGTATGGAATTAAAATTAACAGATGCATGGGAGGAAGTGAGATCACTGATAGGAGCATGGAAAAAATTAATTCCCAACACGACGGATGATTCTGAGGGTTTTCAACAACCTGTGGACAAAATTCAGATGTTGACATGGCAAGGAAATCAAAAGTGGAAGTCCAGCCCAAAAAAAATGTTACAGAACTACTCGGTTCTCATGATGTGCCTCTAAAAGATGAAGATCTTCTGACCGAACAAGTGAGAGAAAGCTGCTCACAGAACAACAGTCTCAGATGATACAGTTCAGTCTAGAGCAGTGGTTCTCCACCCATGGGCCATGCTAAACTATCAAAGCAGCAATAAAAAAAAGAGAGAAAAAAAAGTAGATACAATAAACAAATTATTCAGCATTTTTCACGCAATGCATAGGGTCAGACTGCATGGATGCAAGCCGCAGAATTGTAGATCGCTTTATTAGTAAATGAAAAGAACTTTTGTGTAGCAATGAATATGCAGTTAAATATGTAGAGAAAATATTACATAATACTTTATAAAATTAGATTTATACCTGCAAATATAAAGCACTTTATTAGTGGGTCGCAAAAATGTTTGACTATTAAATGTGGGTCAAGCAGCAAAAGGGTCTGAGAACCGCTAGTCTAGAGAGACGATGATCAAAGAACCAGAGGAAGGACCCACGAAACGAGAGGAATTCATTGCTTGTAAGGAAAAAGTCAATCCTACATTTCAACCAAATTGCAAAAGTTAAGTGCAGGCCTACAAAACCTACTGGCCTGTTACAAAAACTCTGAGAAAGGAGTAAAGCATCTGTTCAGAAACTTTAACTCTTTCATTTCTGAGATACCATTGCCACATCGACAGTGAATCCTAACCCCTCAGCCGCAGCCCCCCCCCTCCAAGTTAAAAAAAAAAAATTAACTGAATTTTCTGATGAACATAATACTTAAATGAAGGCTTCTTTTTATCTTTGGCATGCATCTGAAGCAATACATAGTCAGTTATTTACATGTTTTGCATCTGCAAGCTAAAGAAAGCCTAGACTTCATTTGTTCATCAGTTCCAGTTTTTGACTGAGCCTAATATGTGGGGACATCTGTGCAGGTGTATGTGTGTATGCATGTATAATATACAATGATTTTCCTGTTCAAAAAAAAAGAACAAAGCTAATAAGACATGGAGATAGATATAAAAAAATAACAATTAAGCACAATCTAATCCACATTAGACTTTAAGCTCTTCTTCTCCTAGTTTTCCTAATGATGCATGATAAAATGGTTCCCAGACAACAATATTTTGTTTTGTGAATAACAATGTATATATAATGAAAAATTACAAATGTCACAAAAGAATTAAATTAAGAACTTTTTACATCAAGGAATCTTAGAGGGCTCAATCTCTGGGATAAAAAGAATGATGTTAATAAAGATTAGGAAAAAACTATAAACAAGATAAAATTTTAAATTGATGAATTTTTTTTTTTCATCAATGATTACTTAAGATTTAAATGCAGATTTTGGATATTCACAAAGAAGGCAAATTTTAGTTTAGAGGCAAAACAAAAGCATTTATTTTAATGTTAAAGGTAACTTAAGTCTAACAGAATGCATTGCAATAGTATTGTGAAAGGAAATTCAACTATTTTAGAGATCAAAACAAAACAGTCCTAACAGTTCAGTAGGTATATCTTAAGATGAGAAATCTAAAGCACATAAGACAATGATATGTTCTAATAGTATAGTGGTATATCTTACAATGACAGGAGCACATACGACAGTTATACACTAACAGTTTAGCAAGTATATCTTAAGACAAGACAATATGGAGGATACATGACAGTTACAACACGCACTGATAGTTTACCGGGTATATCTTAAGAAAATCTGAAATACATGACAGTTACAACATGTACTAATTGTTTAGTGGGTATAATCTTAAGAAAATCTGGGATACACATGACAGTCACAACATGTACTAATAGTTTAGTGAGTATATCTTAAGACAATCTGGAGTACATAGTACAGTGACAAGATCTAGCTGCTCAGTGTGTATATCTTATAAGATATGAAAATCTGGAGCACATACAACAGTTACAGCATACACTGACAGTTTTGTGAGTATATCTTAAGAAAATCTGGTGCACATAAGACAGTTACAACATGTACTAACAGTCTAGTGAGTATATCTTGAGATGAGAAAATCTTAAACACATGACAGTTACATGCTCTAACAGTTCAGTGGGTATCTTAAAACAAGAAAATGTGAGCATATATGACAGTTACAAAACCCACTAACAGTTTATGGAGTATATCTTAGGATGAGAAAATCTGGTCCACACATGACAGCTGCAACATGCACTAACAGTTTAGCGAGTATATCTTAAGATGAGAAAGTCTAGTGCATATATAACAGTTACAACATGCGCTATCAGTTCTATTGGCATATCTTGCGACGAGAAAATCTGGAGCATAGAGCACATATGGCAGTGACTGCATGCACTAAAATTAACAAAATGAGGGACAAAGGTCAATAAACAGGGTTGCCTGGTGAACAAGGCACAAGAGACAATTTAAACAGGAACACCAATGAAAGCAGTGTATATGGCCTAGATGTTACCGATATCATCAAGGATGTTACAATGACCACGTCAACGTGCTGTTATATAATATTGCTCGTCACATCAACGTGCTGTTATATTACTGTTCGTTACGGGAACTCAACACACACGTTAACTATCCGTGCATATGTAACACGGACTAGTCACACATCATTGGACTTGTGTGTCAATATGGATTAATAAACTGTTACAACCAATGTGTAAAATGAAAAGAACTTATAACAATATATAAACTACCGAACGATGAATGTGTCTGTCTGAAAAGAAAAAGAAAACTTATCGACTATAAAGGATTTGTGTGGCTAAACGCAAAATTATACCCAACTGTGCGTAATAAAAGTGAGAGCAATGATCTAACTTCACAAAGCCTTGCTGGTGCGAACTTCTAAATGCAGGCAGGAGATATTCCTGCCAGTGTTTTAGCATTTTACATACGTGCCAACTGTTGTAATATCAAAGCGCTATTCCTCCTACGGCCATGTTAACGTCATGAAACACGATGAAACAATTCGGGATCTAATTTGCTACCCCATGATCCTTACTCACGTCTGCCTCTACACTTCCACGGCAAGGTTGTCTACGCCAGAACGAGGCAGTGACACACTTTACGGCCTCCAGTCACAACATCACGATCCGAACAGACATGGCATTTTTCCCCCCTCTTCCTCGAGGTCAATGAGGCCGTTACCTTCTAGTGCAAACGCATTCTCACCTTGAACAAGTTGCTCAGAATATGATCGCTTATGCGACTACAGTGCGAGTACGCCAGAATGGCAGGACTGTGCTAAATCTTGCAGACTTAAGGAATGTAACATGTAAATGCACACTCTTTAGATTATTCTCATCGCGCACTCACATTGCGCATATATGGCCGGAAATTGCGTCAATGATCTAAATATGGGTATAACCCGGATTGGATGCATCTATGTCCTCGATTAAATAAAGTGTTCCTTACATCAAACGGTACAAGGCCTATTTGTAAACAATAGTTTACTTCACTAGTCTGACTTCATGGTGAAAAGTCGGTCAAGTTTCAGATTAACATAACAGCACAAAGAAGTAAGATGTGGATGATTCGTATGAGGATGGGCTTTTTTTTTTTAGATTATCCCGAACCGTTTCAGATTTCCTACCCCGTATGCAGGAAACTCCTTCAGATCATCAGAGCGTGCTGCTGCAGATAGTGAAAAGTGGAGAGAATCTGTTACTGCCTTGCAACACTTGGCAATGATTATCGTGAGATTGATGGATGCAGCGACGGGTTAAATCACCACAAAGGCCACTATGCTCAACTTAGTAAGCCCAGCCCCCACCCCGATCTATATCGTCTATCTTATAACGTAGGACATGATTCTCATCTGGTCGTAATCTCTACTATTACTAAGCGACTTTGTGTTATACATCATATGAATGGATATTAATCTTTCGGCTGCATTGAAACTACAGATTTCCCAATATGTTCAGTCACGGTAGACACATGTCAAAACCTGCACAGCAATAGCCAAGGCGACTAACACATCCAGATACTATATGTACCTTTAAAAAAAAAGGGGGGGGGGTAGATGTGATACGTTTAAAAAAAACCCATCGTCTTAAGCTTTGTCTACAACGCCTGCATGACTAGTAGTTTATTGATGTGCCTTCTTCGTTGGTAGATGCGTAGGGCGTCGAACATGCACCGTTAAATCAAAGTACTCGGTCTTTAAAAAGTCAGTCAGTTATAATTTTCAATTTCTTCTTCTTCTTCTTCTTATTCTTATTCTTCAGTCTCCCTGGAACTCACAGTTGGTGTTCTTTGTGGCTGATGCGGTGGGGATGTTGAGGGCGGTTAGCCAGGATAATGTGAACCTCAGCATGAGGGAGAAAGAAAAAGTAGGTCCCGGAGAGAGAGAAAGGAAGGCGAGGAGGGAGAGGGAGAGAGAGAGAGAAAGGAGGGCTGAGGGAGAAAGGACGACCGGAAGGGAAGAGAGTGAGGGAGAGAAAGAAAGGGAGGCCTGGGGAAAGACAGAAGGAGAGCCGGGGGAGGGGGAGAAGAGAATGCAAGAGGGGGGGAGATATGAAGGAGAACCGGGAGGGAAGAGAGAGAAAGGAAGCTGGGAGGTTGAGGTGGGGGAAACAGAGAAGGGGGAGAGGAGGGAGAAAGTGAAGACGGCCAGAGAGGGGAGAGGAAGGAGAATGTTGAGACAGCGAGATAAACCCACCCCACCCCCGCCCCCGCCCATTACTGGGGGGTACCAAAGGAGAGATTGGACAGGGTCTTGGTCAGCTAATTATTCACCAGCCCCGACGCTAGCATGTCAGCTAGGTCAACTATTGGCCGCTGACTGCCAAAACCGACATCGCCTTCAACCCCCCCCCCCCACCTCTCTACACACACAATTTTCACATTCTAAATTTGTAACCGGCGAGTTAAAATGAATTGTCCTCCTGCTGCCTGTCTCAAAAATAAAATCAACAATATTTACCAGCATGTCCCCCACGTGCTAGCCGTATATTTTACATATTACGAGGTACATTATCGCTCCTACTACTCTCGGCCAATCTTAATTTATTTTACAATCTGGGACATTTAACTAAGAACGTAATTAAATAAGGCGATGCAAGTTTTACTGATTCTAAACTTGACTTGTATTGTCATGTAACTGATAATCGTAGAAGGATCTGTCCCGCTTGCTTGCATGGCAAACGCCTGAGTAATGGCTCCGAGCATTTCAATACCAATGTTTAATTCATCAAAGCAACGATATCCGGTTTCATGGCATAAACCTACAACCAGGACTTGGGAACGGTATTTCGATGCTGATACTTTTTTTTTTTTTTCATCTTGAACGTAGAGTTTTAGCGCTTTGAAAAAACAACAAGACTTGCGCGTGGATGGGCATTTGCCGATCCTACTGGAGTCACAGTCATTTTTTACTGTTTGTCTTTCTCTCGCGTCTACAGTGTTTTGTCTGCTATAGTGTTTTTTTCTAAGCAAATCATGCACACTTTGCTATAAAACTTTGAACTCTAATTATCTGTTTCCATTTTCGATCACTTTCTGACTTTATATTAAATTCAGACATAAAAGTTAACTATAAAGGAGGTCCTTGATCTTGGTTCAATGTAGGACAGTGGTTCTCAGACTGGGCGGTACCATACCCTCCCCCTCGGCCCTTTCCGGGGTGTTTTGGAAACGGATGGAGAGAAAGGAGGGTCCTGAGAGAGAGAAAGGTAGGTGAGGAGGAAGAGAGAGAAGGGAGGGCTGTGGGAGAGAGAAAGGAGGGCTTGAAGGGAAGAGAGGGAGGGAGAAAAAGAAGATCCGAGGAGAGAGAGAAAGGAGGGCCCGGGGAAAAACAGGGGGAGAAAGAGAAACGAGAGCAGGGGGGGAGAGAAGAGAATGCGAGAGAGGGGAGAGATAAGGAAGTAGGGCCGGGAAGGAAGACAGAGAAAGGAGGCCAGGAGGGGGAAACATGGAGAGAAGAGAGAAAGCGAAAAGAGTGCCAGAGAGAGAAGAGGAAAGAGAGTGTTGAGAGAGCGAGAGAAAAAGGGTCGAAGGGGGGGGGGGGTATCATAACCAACGGAGAGAAAAAAAATTGAGGGTTCACTTAAGGATGTTACCCGAGAGGCACTGGGGCGGCAGTCTGAAATGTTTGGGAACCATTGAATAGGGGCAAAATGAACTGACATTTAATTAGCCGTTTTAAACAGCTGCAGTTCACGAAGCCACTTTGATGTGCGTATTACTTCTTCAGTAGATACAGGTAAACTGTAATTAATATTTTTTAAATGGCTGAAAATTGTTAGGGCTCTTTTCGTCTTAGCAGACGGTTTTATTAGAAGTTATCTCCTCGTGGAGCTTTCCGGACGTTGTTTTGCTGAACAGCTTCTCTCATGGCTGACTGTAGAAGAAGAAGAAGAAGAAGAAGAAGAAAAACAACAACAACAACAACATCAACATCAACAACAACAACAACAACGAGGAGGATGAGGAGGAGGAGGAGCAAAAGAAGTAGAAGAAGAAGAAGGTCCTTGATTTTCTTGATCATCACCAGAAACAACAGAACACGGTTGTATTACATATTTTTTTTCCTTTTAATTTGAGTTTCCTACGCAGTCTGCATTGAAAAAAAGTATACACACACACACACCACACACACACATATATATATATATATATATATATATATATATATATATATATATATATATATATACTTGTCAGTGTTGCATTGACCCATTCTCCACTGTGACAGTATGTTCAAAAGGGAAAAACAAAGCTCCATGATCTGAAACTCCAACGAAGCTGAAGGAGAAACCAGAAGAAAGAATATCGTCGCTTTCGGCTGTTTTATTGTGTTTCCACCTGGATTTTTCTGTTAGGATTTGCTTCTCTAATCTTTGACTCTCTTGAGCCAAACAACAAGGCAGCGGGGTTAACAGTCTTTGCCTTCACATAAAAAGATTTTACAAACATAAAAATAAAAAATGATGGTTGTCTTTCTTGCCCGTCAAAGAAAATGTCTTGTGCCCGTTTAATGTTCCTTGTACCATTTCTTCCTTCTACTGAGGATACTCCATTCAGTTATATTTAACGATAATAAAAGGGAGAGTATTTACTCAGTTTGGAATGATTGCTTGTTATCTCCCCGCGTCTGCAAATTTTAGTTCCTATATAAATCAGATGTCGTGATACCACACTTTGGCGTAGATTACGATTTAGTAAAATACTCTGGTGACTTGCCTTGATTTCAATAGCGAGCCTAAATTGTTGTCACTAGTCATATGGTGCTTAATGGGAAAAAAAGAAAGAGAGGAAGATCAAGGCCAAGATGGCTGCAAGAAATCGTTGATGATCTGCGAATGGATCATCAGCCTCATGGCATCTTGCTTACAACCGAGAGGCTTACAAGAGAAATATTAGGGAGGCAAAGTTCGGCAAGGGACATGCAAATGACTGACTGAATTCTATGGTACGTGTTAGGTGCTGCACTGTTAGCCATATTGAAAGGGCCCAAAAGTTTGTTTCTGAGAGAAATTTTGAAAACCGCTACAAAATTCCACCCCTTCCCCCTCCCGCTTTATCATCCTCTCCAGACCCCAAAGCCCTCTGCGCCCACCCTTAAAACAAGTAAAATCCTCTGGGCTCTGAAACAATGCACCTGCTGGACTCCCCCACCCTCATCGGTGGCCCTGCATGCATGTATGGGTGAATGAGTGGATGAGTGAATGAATAAATAAATGAATTATTATCGAAGTGTGAAGGATTGTGTCTTACATTCTCCCTTTCGTCACTCGTCTGTCATTCTTACCACACATTCGATTTAATACAAGTATATAAACCGCAGGATATATATATATATATATATATATATATATATATATATATATATATATATATATATATAAGAATGCAAAATGAAACTATTACATTCAAAATATAAGATAATGAACTAAATATAAGAAGTAGGTAATCTAGCAAAATAGCGCGAGAGCACACACATACACACACAAATGTCACATTCTTTCACATTCATTAAGATAATTTCTAACAATATCTAAGAAGTTACGTATAGGCCTATATCCTCTTAGAAAAGAACTTAGTGGCCGGCGAGTCGCTCTATAAGTCACTGTATGCATACATATATATATATATATATATATATATATATATATATATATATATATATTATCGAAAAAGTAATGAGGAAAGAAGGAATTGACATGGTAAATAAGAATGGAGAAAGATTAATTGAAATATGTCTAACAGAGGGCATGGTCATTGGAGGAACAATATTTCCACACAAAGAGATACATAAAACAATGTGGATATCTCCAGATGCTAGAACCAGAAACCAGATAGATCATTTTTGTATTAGAAAACAATGCAGAACATCTCTGATAGATGTAAGGGCATATAGGGATGTCAACAGCGATCACAATCTGTGTATAGGGAAAATAAAATTAAAACTGAAAATGGAACACAAGAAATCAATACACAGAAAGATAAACAGCCACAGCCTACAAGAGGAGAATACTAACAGTAATTTCAATCAGGAACTTGCCAATCATTCCACAACACTCAGTGAAGTATAGGAGATAGGTATAGATAAATTATGGAATTCTTACAACACAGCCATAATCACAGCACCAAAAGCAAGCTCTGGACTGAAAAAATCAAATAGGAAAACGTGGATATCAGAAAACTCTTGGAAGTACATACATGAAAGACGAGCAGCGAAATAAGACATGTTGAATGTAAAGACAGATCTGGCGAAAGCAACATACAAAGAAATAGACAATAAAGTAAAAAGTTCAGCTAGAAGGGATAAAAGAGAATACATAGACAATATGGCGAAAGAGGCAGAGAAATCAGCAAAAACAGGAGACAGCAAAACTTTATATAACATACAAACGAGGCTAACAGGTACTATTACATCTAAAGAAAGACCAATTCTTAGCAAGACTGGAACCCTATTAACATCAAGTAAAGACCAAAAGCAAAGATGGGCTGAACACTTCCAAGAAATACTTAATCGATCACACCCAAAAGAATTGATAAACCTTGAAACCGACTTACCAACCCCCCATATGCGAAAGCTGGAAAACAACTAAAGAAATAGACAATAAATTAGACTCTTTTGAAAACAAATGCCTAAGGAAAATACTCGGCATCAAGTGGATCGAATTCAAGAACAATGCAGAGATAAGACAGATGACTGTGCAACAACTAGTCTCATGGGTAATCAGGAAAAGGAGATGGACATGTGTTGGTCACGTGATGAGAAGAAACGGTCAGAGAATCCATAAACAAGCTATCAAGTGAAACACAACAGGCCGAAGAAAAAGACCACGTGAAACTCTAAAGAGGACATTGTTAAGAGAGGCCAAATTAATAGGCATAAAATCCCTTGATTAGGCTGAAAAGCTCGCCGAAAACAGGAGAAATTGGCTAACTACCTTGCGAGCTCTATATGACGTTTAACGGCACGGGAAGGATATAAGATATATAAGATAAGATGCATACATATAGAATAATTTTTGCTTCCTTGTATAGACTTAATAAGAAGACCGAGTAATGACTGTAGGACTTTCAACAGATGATCCTTATGTTTGTTACGTCAATTTGTTCTTCATGAAACTATTCGAATTGGTTGGAAAAACTAGATAACCGGGCAGAATGGACAAGCATGACACTCAACGCCTGCCGACACGGCACGCAATCAATGAAATCTTACGTCATCGTGCACCAGTGCTTTTACTGAAGCTAGGAAGTTTGGAAATCCAACAAAGTTCGAAGGGAATACTGGAAGACGGACTGGAAACAACTTGATCATCAACTGATTTTTTAATGATACTTCTGATATATATATATATATATATATATATATATATATATATATATATATATATATATACACACAGCGTGATCTTGTGGTGGAGGAGTTTATGTGTGATGACTCAAGGTGTAAGTAGTGACAGTTCAACGCACAAGAATATCTAAATAAACAAATACTCCATAGTGACTCTGATAGAGACTCAGCAACGACCTCTGCATTGAAGAACAGGTCCAAGAATAAGTAAATTTCAAGATCCTTCGCATGTACTCCACCTCTAATCAGTCTTTCAACACTCATGTAAACAGATAAAGACTTCACATGCTTTCATACGTCCGTCCTCTAGTTTTCAGACAGCTGTTCTCTCCCAAAAGTCCCCATTTCGTGACCAATTTCAATAACAACTCAGTCACGTGATCAAAATGGCCAACGGTTGACATCGTCACTTCCTTCAACGTGTTTTGTAGTCGGGTCTAAACGGTCACGGTATACGTAGTAACCCTTGGTCAGTACTTACTCCCCTGACTTGTGTCCACCCCGTAAAATGATGGTGTAACAGCCAAAATCAGTTTTATTTGTTTGTTTGTTCAGTACTTTCTTATCTAGAAGTCCTTATCAGCTAGTGTTTCACATCTGTTTATCATAAAAATGTTTCTTTTTTTTTCGTTTCATTTTATTACTTTTGAGCAGAGCTTGTCTGAGCACAATATGATATCATACACAATGTCAGTCCCGTAAAATATGGGACATTAGCCCTGATCACAGGTAGTCAAAAAACTCATATTACCTTTATGGACCAAATCCACATCGTGTATAAAGGTAAAGGTATGAACCAGCGTCATTGCACACGGTCGTTAAACCACCAGTTGACATCACCACCAACTCCGTAGCTAGCAGCGTCATTTCTCTTCCTTCCCAGAGCGTTAACCGTGGTATCCATTTCTGATGCTGGGTGAACCCCAGGACTTTATTTATATATTTGTGCGAGCCACAATCTGATCGCCACCGTGATGGATGGAAATCGACACTGGGTTGCCTGATCGGTAAGCGAGTGTCTAATCCACCGCGCTAACGCGGCTCCGATCATTTTATGAACTTTCCATTACGTATAATACGCTACAGTATTTTTGTGTGTAGATATGCACGAGTGACTACAGGTCATATCAAAAGTTACATGACTTGGAAATAAGTCTATAAAATGCAAAATAATTCTAATGTCAAATATATAATATATATTAAATATATAATGTGCAAATCTGGACAGCTGTTCTTGTAATGAATCTGGAGTTGTAATAATTTTTTTCAGTTCTGCGCTCGTAAGTTAGATGCACCACCAAGCGTGTTATGTCGACCTTTCGTGTCAGAGTTCTTTATTTGCACAAGTCTGGTCTAGTCTCAGATTTCCTTAACGACACCAGCCTGATTATTTCTCTGGCAATGTTATTTGCTCCAATATTATTTTGCTTTACTCAGTAGAGCACTAGCACTTGCCTGTTATTGCAATGAATCTCTTCGCATCATTTATCCACGAAAAATGAATCTCACCGCGTCTTTCAGAAGTGACATTTAATTATCTCCAGGACACTTGATAGTGAATGTTAAGTCTTTCCGCAGTAAAGACTGGTTCTGGGACAGTAAAGAGTTATTGGACACACAAAAACAACAATATTACATAATAAGAACTAACATTTAATACAGAAAATTAGGAGAAAATGTGATTTTTTTTTTTTGTTGGTAAGATGTGAGATGGCCAAGTGGATAGAGTGTTGCTCTCTTCTGGCTAGGCGGTTGCTTGCCCTACCGGAGCCCACTGTTAGAGTCACAGTTATTCTATTGTCGTTTTTCTTTCTCATAAATCTAAAGTGCTTTGTCTATTATTTTTCGAAGGCTAAGCATACAACACTGTGCTCTGTCACTTTACAGTAGAAAATTAATGGAGTCGAAGTAGAAAAGTCTAGGATTCAGGCACCACAGTCTTAGTTATAAAAAGACGTGGACACAGTCAGTCAGTCAGTCAGTCAGTCAGTCATTTGCATGTCCCTTGCGGAACTTTGCCTCCCTAACAACTCTCCTGTAAGCCTCTCGGTTGTAAGCAAGATGCCCTCCTGATGATTCATCCATTCGCAGATCATAAACGATGGCTTTGCAGCCGCTTTCGCATTGATCTTCCTCTCCTTCCCCCCCCCCCCACATTATGTATCCTTCCTATCTGACCTTCTATGTTGCTGTTTTGATAGACAGAACTGCAAAAATAAGATTTTTAAGGGCATGCTTCTTTCCCGTTGCAACACATGCCTGTGAGACCTAGACACTTAACAAAACAGCTGAGAAACACATAAATGCCTTTGAATGTAAATGCTACGGAAGAGTTCTTCAAATGTCATGGACACAAAAAAAAATGACAGATATTTCCATATTACAAGAACTTAATTTTGAAGAATGCTGGCTAGTAGAGAAGATTAAACAGTGAAAACTTAAATATTTTGGATACATTAAACGTCACGCTAATTTAGAGGAGACTATATTGGAATGGTACATAATGGGGAAAAAGGAAAAAAGGAAGACCAAGGCGAAGATGGCTGCAAGACATCGTTGATAATCTGCAAATGGATGAGTCAGCAGCAGGCCATCTTGCTTACAACCGAGAGGCCTACAGGAGAGCTGTTAGGGAGGCAAAGTTCCGCAAGGGACATGCAAATGACTGACTGACTGTATCCTTCCAAGACTGTCTTCTCTAAATTCGTATGAAGTTTAATGTGTCCAAAATATTGAAGTTTTCTGATTAATCTTCTTTACTAGCCTTTTTTCAATATTAAGTTCTTGTAGTGTGGATATATTTCTTCTTTTATGTGTGTATACATGATATCTGAGGGACTCTTCTGTAGCATTTACATTCAAAGGCATTTATTTATTAACCCTTTCACTCTTGAATTAATGTCAGTGCTCCGCCAGAATAAATTTTGATGACAAATTTTGACAGAAAGAAACAAGAAGTTGTTCTATAACATGGGTGGGGTTAGAAATGTGCTACTTTTAATTTTACTTAGACTCTGCTTAACTATTGCTCTGAGCATTGATTCGCAAAGGCGTGCAATATCTACCAACACTGTCAGCGTTGTTTTGAAGTGAAAGGGTTAAAGAAATACTGAAGAGTAGGAGAGACCATGATTTGTGTAAATCACACTGTATGTAAAGGTAAAAGGTAAAGGTAGTCCCATATCACATGCCGTAGAGGATGAAGCGTACGAGACCTCATTATGCTGGGTCATCGCCGCCTTTCCTTCCCAGGTTTTCTCTGGTACCCATTTTACGAGACTGGGTAGACCTGGGGGTCGTATTGGTTAAAAAAAAATTTCACACAGCTGGGGATTCGAACCCTCGACCAATGGTTGCTAGACTGCGTACGGATGTGAATAATGGACTATTGGCTGAGTAAATCATTGGAACCAAACAGAGATGTGGTTCCCGAGAAGAATGATGAGGATCCTATGGACAGTCAAGATAACTAGTGAACAGTGTTTGAGACAAGCTAACGGAAAACGTTGTATAATTAACAAAGATAAGGAAAAAGGCAATCAACATTCTTGGGGCATGTGGTAAAAAGAGAGAGACTGGAAAACATCATACCAATGGCAAAACCGAAAGCAGGAGAGGCAGAGGACCACCGAAGGAACAGATGTTAGAAAGCCTGAAATTGTGGCATAGAGGACCACCGAAGGAACATATGTTAGAAAGCCTGACATCGTGGCATAGAGGACCACTGAAGGAACAGATGTTAGGATGCCTGACATTGTGGCATAGAGGACCACCGAAGGAACAGATGTTAGAAAGCCTGACATCGTGGCATAGAGGACCACTGAAGGAACAGATGTTAGGATGCCTGACATTGTGGCATAGAGGACCACCGAAGGAACAGATGTTAGAAAGCCTGACATTGTGGCATAGAGGACCACCGAAGGAACAGATGTTAGAAAGCCTGACATTGTGGCATAGAGGACCACCGAAGGAACAGATGTTAGAAAGCCTGACATTGTGGCATAGAGGACCACCGAAGGAACAGATGTTAGAAAGCCTGACATCGTGGCATGGAAAGAAATAAGCAACGGTTACTCAGAAATGTCAAGGACCGAGAATTTATGGACGAGTGTTACCGCCCACTCTGCTTGGCATGGCACATGATGATGATGACTGCTAATCGCCTCCATTTAAAACATAACAGACTGCATTGGCTGGATCATGGATAGAAGAAAGCCATTAGACAAGTCTCGAGTAAATACAAGAGATAGAACCTAAAACAACCAGGGACAGACACAAATAAAGGCTGACAGACATTGCGGAACCTGATTTGCGAGAAGTTTTTATTAAACAAATGAAGAAAAAAAAGCCCCAAACAGGAATTGAGATAGTTCATATCTGCAGCAGTGCGCTGCTGAGGCTTGGAATGCTAAAGAGAAACAAATACCTTAACCTACCAAACAACATCCGTGACTCATAAACATATTTTTGTAATTAAAAAAAAAAAGCTTGACCAGGATATTTACACAGGAAATTACGAGAACTCTATTTTTAGATTATTACGGTAGTTTTAAAATGTGAACTTGCGACTACGAACAAAACCATATTCTTACACATATAGTTTTTAAGAGCTCGTGGAAGGTTAAAAGTTTAGGATTTAAAAGTGAAAACGAAACAAAAGATGAGCATGTACTCAAGCAGTCGCCAGTTCACACATTTATGAAATACTTTTACTGATTCATTTGTTACATGACATGCCGACAGACGTTTGTGATCATGATTCGATATTCTGTAATGTCTTTGTTATATTTACTTAAATCTGTTGCTGTTAGTTCCTTGTACTATTAAAGGTCGTCTCCTTGATTTTATCAATGATTGTCCCCATGGTGGTGGAGTCTGCTAAAGAAGCATTGCACACCCCCCTGCTTTTTAGCTGTACTCCGGGACTGAAAAAGTACCGCCATAACCCGCTCCCACGCCGATACGATGCTGTGCCTCAACATCTCTACAGCATCGGCTGCAAAGAACAGTTCGCAGTTACAGGGAATTCACACAAGTATAAATCAATGATTGTCAGGTTCCGCAACTACTGAATTCTCATGGCATGCACTAAGAATTTTGATTATCTCCCCTTTAAGGTTTCAACAACTCATAGATTTTTTTCTAGAGTTAAAACTTCTCCCAGATTTTCCTTTGTTTTTCTGACCCTTCAGAACTTCAGTTGCTTTTTTTTAAAATTTAAAATGTCTCGTTCGTTGACGGGCATTGTGATCTTTAAATTCAGCTTTCAGGGCAAACATCTTGAAGACATTCATCATATCATATCAAACACTTCGGATAGCAACTAGCAAGAATTCACAGCAAATAATAAATGTATTCTGAATTAATCCTTTCTAGCGTACTGATTACATCACAATCGTAACTTGATTTTTAAAAACATTTGCATTACAGTGACATAAATAATTATATATTCTCATACAAAATATTTCTAAAATCATTCTTTCCACAAATGAAGAATAAGAAGAAGAAAGAAACCGAAATTACTTCTACACGAAGTTTTGTTTCTTTATACGGTGTATTTAAATATTTTAGAAAAGAGCTTCGGCTGAGTTTTGAATGCATTGTGGCCTGATCGAGTATGTTTATTTTAAAGGCTTAGTAAAATATATGTTTTTAATTTCTCAATGTTTCCTTTATTTTTATCCTATAAATTTTAATATATTTCGCTGCATTTTTTTTCGTAGTTTGTTTTTTTTCGGCACAGTGAATAATAATTTATAGAATT